>CAFUXE010001280.1:424689-471082 GCA_903364295.1 Serranus cabrilla
TAGAGTCCCAGTATGGTCACATGTTAGCATGCCGATTTATACGCTGTGATCCTGGTTGAGTAAAGAGCTCCTGCTCTTAGCAGCGACTGGAGGCAGGACCTGCTACAGGCTGCGTGTTTGGGTTGTTGTGCTTTAAGTTCCTCTCTAATCATGCAGTGAGCTCAAATGGAGCACAGCTTTTGGTGTCATGTAACTGGTGACTATCATATAGGACAGTACTGTTTGTCCAGTGTGCAGCTTAGTACTACACATCTGTGGTGAGCACAGTCTGACGTGGACAGTGTTGATACTCACACCCTGTTTACACTTGGTTTTAAAATGCGTTATGATGATCCGATCACACGTAGACAGTTGAGACACATCTTCTCTTACACTCGTGTGTATCATGTGTCTCCAAGGGTGTCCAGCTGACCACTTGTGTTCACATTTCGCTTGGGCTCTGGGAAAATGTGATCACTTTTTGTTCACTCTCTCCTGACATTTTATCGATCAAACGATTAATAAAGAAAATAATGAGTAGATACATTGATAATGAAAGGTGTTCGTTGCAACCCAGTGGATGTAATTAGTAACTCGATTTCTAGTCTTAGCCTCCACTCAGAGTGTCTTTACACTGCAAACCATCAACATCCTCGCACAATGAATCGTGGTTCTATGTCGGCCACGACATGCACCTTCATGCTTGAAGTTTGAGGTGTGGCAACATTTTCCATGCTGCTGCAATGTCAGCAGCAAAAACCCAAATGTGCTGCCGCTACGTCCAGTGTAATCCCAGGAGCAAGGCAGAATATGAAATGGGTCAGAAGATAACAGATGAGACTAAACCAGTGTGCTCTGTGAGTGTCCAAAGACCTCAGCTACTGACTGAAAATGTGGCAGGAAAAACAAACAAACATGTAAAGTCCAAGGCAGGAACACAGGCCAGGCCT
Organism: Serranus cabrilla; assembly: GCA_903364295.1. Classification (NCBI taxonomy): domain Eukaryota; kingdom Metazoa; phylum Chordata; class Actinopteri; order Perciformes; family Serranidae; genus Serranus; species Serranus cabrilla. Next base: position 425,619 of record CAFUXE010001280.1, read on the forward strand.
TAGTTTGTTTATTTAAGGGGAGTTTCTTTATTTGATTTGGGATCAGTGAACTTATTTTAGGTTTCACTTTTACAAAAAAGATTAGATTATTCCTTTCCTCAGAAATGAAAAATGATAATATTGATAATAATTTGATATAGAAAGCAGGACAGCAAATATCGTTAGCAGATTGTTGTCTTGGAAACAAAGGTTTCTTTTTCACTCATCATTTTTCCTCAGATTTATTTTGTATTGAGTCGTGGATGTATTGTTACATTTCTATGAAGTACGGATCCAGAATGTGAACAATCTGTGACCAACCTTTGACACTTTAACACATTTTAAAAATAGTCAATTTTCTCATTAAATCAACCATTCAACTGTCAATGTATGATGAGTATGAATTGCCCATACCAGTCAAATGATGTGGTAAACAAAGGCTGACAAACACACTGTGTAAACACACTGTGTAGGCGTATATGTGCATGTTGTTGCCTTCTACTTAACCCAGAAAAAACAAAAACAAACTTTACCTGACATTGCTGCGTGTGTGTGTGTGTGTGTGTGTGTTTGTGCCTTTTAGTCACATGATAATACACCCACTCACAGTCTGTATGTCAGTGCACACACAGATGCATATGCATAAATATGAACACACACATGCCGAAACACCTGGACACACACACACACACACACACACACACTGCAAGTCCTACTGTCACTGCTCTGCTTTCCTCTCACACTGTTTTTGTTCACAGGGAAGGAAGTGCTCACACCTCCCCATTCACTTCAGTTCACTGTGTGTGCATATGTGTGTGTGTGTATGTGTGTGTGTAGGAAATGAGTCTTCTGTGGGTTTCCTGTCTGCTGAGGGACTGATAAGGTGTTTAGTGAGGCAGGATTTGCTGTTGCCTCTTTTGACTGTCTTCACTCTTCATTTCCTTCTCCTCACAATCTCATGGCAGTGATGTAACTGCTACAGCCTTTAGTGTTGAAATATTTCATTGTGAAATTGATGTAGTATATTGTGTCCATGTTGGCCTCAAATAGTTTCAGTCCAACTGCTTTCCAACTCTAAACACACTCAAAGTATCTTACCACCATTCAGACCGTGTATTTAACTGTGTGAACTTACATATATATTTGTGATTGACTTTGTTTGATTACAATTACACAACAAATATTATTTTATCAGAGGCTCAGTCTTTAGATATGTTAAAAGCAAAGACTACCATTATTTTCAACAGATTTCTGTTGCCAGATTCTGTGATTTTTCTGTGTTTTCTCGTCACCTCACCCTGAAGTCAGTGACTGCAACCTGTAAAATGTCATTTTCTTTTACACATTGCTCCTGTATGTCGTGAAAATACACATTTCTTAGCAACCTCTCTGGTTTGTGGCAGACATGACATCATGACAGGATAACCACAAAGGTGTGGCTCAGCTCTTTCACTGCTGTAACAGTGTTGCTAAAGTAACAGAATGACTTCTGCAAATCCTGATTGATTCAGGCTGTGTAGGGTTTGCAAAGGCTGTCAATCCAGGTGAAACAAAATGGATTTCTTCTGCCGCTATATTTGGTTCATCAGTCATTCTTTCCCTCTCTCTGACACACACAGACATCCTCACCCATTCTCTCTCTGTCTCCTCTCTCACCAGTTTTCTCTGTGACATGTGGTCTGTTATGACACATCTTCTTCCCACACACTCGCACACGCCATTACACTTTTTATGCGAGGACAGCTGCCGACATACAGGATGTGATATAATGTTCTGATGTAACACAGGCCTTTAATGTATGCACTGTAGTAGTAAATAGTACCAATTCTGAACATGTGATATTTATCAGAATGTAACATTTTCAAACAGTTTCCATTGCATTGATCATATCAGTCACATTCATTGTAACAGAATCACTGTTTCCCCTGATCAGATGCTTGTTACCACACGCATGTATGCTGCTGATGTTTTTGGCCCGTTATTTCCACCTGACAGTCAGCATCCGACTGCATAGACAGTCCCATTAGTGGCAGTAATAAAGCTGCTCGTGGCTGTGTTTGTCTAGTTATTTGCCAGATTGAAGTGTTTGTACTGTGCCTTGGAAGAGCTTCTTCAGGCTTCCCCTCACTGACACAACAGCTTTATGTTCCACTGATCAGTGGGGACCCCTCTCTATTCCTCCCTTTTCTCTCACTGACAGTACTCCATTACTGAAGCAGAATGCCAGCATTACACAACAGCAGAGGAAATACTGAAGCAATGATGTTACACGATGTCTTGGCACACATGTCATGTTAAAACTCACAGTACACTGTAACTGCTCTTTGGATTTTGATAAAAGCTTTCAGTTTAAGTATTTGTTCTTCCCAGTTGGGACAACTGTGGATATATCAAAATAACTGGATACAGTATTGGATGTGGGGCCTCATCCATTCCTATGAAGGTTTGTGTTCTGTGTATTAAACTACCTAGATCTTCCACATCTGTGGGTCTATAAAGAAAATTGCACTAGCGTTTAACCCCACCTCCTAACAGACTTTTATATGAATAACAGCTCGTGCCTAATGAAATAATTCTGGATTGAGTTATTAGTGTATTTAACAATTTTTTGGACATAAGGACTTCAATAAGGGCTATTTAAAGAGCCCATTCATGTTTTTTTCTGGGTTTTTGAAGGGGAAACTCCCACTCTGTCTGAGCAAAAAGCAGTGACACACACTCACCAGCCACTTTATTAGGCATCAAGGCATTTTGGTCCTGAGAGTTGCTGCTAACTTTTTCAGACCACGCTCTGTGAACCCTGGCTGTGTGTGAAAATCCCAGTAGATCAGCAGTTTGTGAAATATTCAGACCAACAACCATGCCACCTTCAAAGTCACTTAAATCACCTTTCTTCCTCATTCTGATGCTCTTTGAACTTCAGCAGCTCGTCTTCACCATGTCTACAGGCCTATACGCACTGAGTTGCTGCCATGTGATTGGCTGATTAGATATTAGCCTTAACGAGCAGTTGAACAGGTTTAACTACTGAATTGGCCTGTGAGTGTAGGTTACCACAGGCTTTGACCATAAACACAGTAATTCTGTTGTTCTGTGAGGTACAATTGCTGTTTTAGTGAAATGACTCTGATGGCTTTGAACAAAGCGTAGATAACAGATTCAGTTCCCAGTCGTAAAGAGGGGTCTGATTGCAAAGTAGGGCAGTTTAAATTTCATAGTGTACACTTTAACTGATATAATTTTTTTTAGGGGGCTGAATTGCGTTTTGCTACTTTAGTCCACAGTACATATCGCTCCCCTTCAAAACCACCAGACTCCTTTGAAAAAAACAGTAATTTTACCTCGTACAACACAGAAGTTGTTGGTCCTTTTGTCTGTTTGTGTTGTTGTGTGACTTATACGCTGTCTCTTTCCCAATGTATGTCTATGGGAAAAAGTATTTTAGGGCCCACTGGCATATTATGAACCCACTTTTGTGCCATGGTGGCATTATCCTCTTTGTTCCTGCTGGGCAAACACTGTTGTTTCCTCAGTCACTGGCAGCTTGTACCTGGTGTCGGTGTTTCTGGCCTCCTCCTGCTCTGACATGGGATCACATCACATCTGACACCACAGACAACTCCAGCAGAGAGCAAGACTGACAGAAAGACAGGGATGGAGAGAGACTGGTGGACAGAGGACGAGAGAGAGGATGGTGTATGCGTGTGCATGTGTGTGTGGTTGCATCTCTGATCCAGATATTACATCATCTCTCTCTCCCAGGGAGCGTTGAGCACTGTGTGAACTCATTAAAGACTTTCACTGCAGACTCCCATCAAAGACACAAAGTGAATTCCAATGACCAGACGACACCCAAGGGCAGAAGGAGAGTGTGTGTGAAAATGAACAAAGGGAATGAGCGAGGATGGAGGAGACGGTGTCGGCCGTGCAGCATCATATCATCATAGGAAATGAAGGAAAGGACGTAGGATATAATAAAAGACATTCAGCTCTTAATGCAAATAGCCAGACTAGAGGGTCTTTAAAGGAAATGCCTCTTGGCACGTGGCCAGAAAGATACTTTTGCATTAATACGTCTCTTTGTGAAAACACTTACAGACCTGTTACTTCTGCCAACTGGCAACCACTAGTGTGAGCAATATAGTATTTACAACATTTTTGCATTATTGAGATTTGTTGGGACAGACATCTGGTTATTAGGAGTTTAATGGTCCACAGAAATCACAGTTCAGTGCATATCCGTTTTGGGAGACACAGTTCAATGTGAATTCTGTACAGCGGAGGGAAAAAATGGAAATCATACATATATTTTCATTTATTTTGAACAAGTATTGCAAATGTCAAAAATAAACACAATCCTCGTGACTCAACTCAAACTTGCTCTCCGATGACTCAGACATAAAGTGCAGAAAACATGCTTAATGTTTTATTGTTGACCGAAAGTGAAACAACGTTCTATGCAGGAAACATGTAAAAGTGAGTTAATTTGAAGGGCAATATTGATCTGGTTGGTTTTTTTAGTAGTTTGTCTCTTAATGGACGTGTGTAAATTAAAGCTTATTTTGCAGAGACAAATTCAGTTTTGACACTTTCATAATTACATGTATTATGCAGGAAACATGTAAAAGTGAGCTAATTTTGGGGTTTAGGATTTCTGTGGTTTTCTTTAGTAGTTTTTCTCTAAACTCAATGTTGGCTCAACCTCGATGACTCAGACTCGACTCGGGCTCTTGTATGCTGATTCAGACTTGGACTCAGACTTGAACACTGGGGAAGACTGACTAGGACTTGAGAATCGGTGAGTTGACTACAACACTGGCAGGAACACTTGGCAAACCTAAAAGGCAACATATCACAAAAGGCTATAAAACTAAAAAGGTGACATTTAAAACACAAAATACATAAATGCCAGCAACTGTTTTATCCCTGTCCATGCAAAAGAGAGTCAATTCATTCTAGATCAGAAATCAATCAAATGAGTTTTTAACTTCAAATATCAAAATGAGAATCAGCAGAATCAGAAATTCTTTTCAGATGGCCTTAGTGTGGTACCATGTAGCCTTTCTGTTAAAAAATATAATGTAAAAATGTAAATGTCAGACTTCAGTGTGAGGAGAAGAACTCTTACTTGTGAACTCTGTGTTACATGTCTCAATCTACATACCTACATTGATAGGAAATGTGCTGTAACACTATAGTCATTATCATGACCTATTCCATACATTATGATTTAAGATTGAATCCATTCAGCCCACTCTACATACACGTACTGGCCATTGGAAAGTCTGTAGTTCAGAACAGCGAGGTCATCCCTGCTTTAGATGGAGACAGACTGCTGAATTAACTGACAGGCCACATGATAGTGTGTCTGTCTGCCACCTCTGTAGCAAAGGCAAATGGTGCAGAGCCAGCAGGAAAACTAATGGGACACTCTTCTAGCTGACACACACACACACACTTTCATGCTGTGCTTTGGCTGAGTGCCCATGTGCTGCTACACACCAACATTATCTGGCAGAGCTCTCCGCTGTCCTAATTTCACAGCAAGAGAGACACAGACAGGGAGAGAGAGAGAGAAGCTGAAATTTCACAGATCTTGTTTATGTCGAGAACTGAAGGTTTTATCTCGCTCGTGTGTGTGTGCGCGCGTGTGTGTATATTGTATTTTTTAAAATGAATTCCTAAAGGAGGTTTGATCTGTAGCTGCTGCCAGCGGGGAGGATTTGATGCAGTATCCCTGAAGAGTTGCTATAAATATCATAAATATCTTCCCAAAACAAACCTCCCAGTCCTGATGATCTGTGATTCATAAGCTTTGGATCATTTGTTTCTATTCACTTTCCCACAGGTAATTGCAGCTAAAATAAAGCCATGAAGCGATTCATGTCAGTCACATGGCTTTCTTTTATTAGTTCAGTTGTGATAAATGTACTGTACACTGATCAGATAACAGGCAAAACAGCAGGTAGGCAGGAGTAAGGGGAGAGTCAGCGATGCAGAAGACAACAGAGCGGGAATAAAAGCAAGTGTAATATCTTTGTTTGACTTCTCTCCACTAGCTGCAGACCGCTCAAGTCCTGATACGTTACCTAGCAACAATGGCCCACTTTGTAAAATGAAATACAGCACACACTCACTCACACACACGCACACAAATAGATATCAGCAGGCATCTTGTTATCTGGTCACTGTGCTGGCTCTGTTTATGATGAGAGGAGAACAAAGGTATGTTTGTGTGCATGGGTGGACTTTTACTTCTATCCTTGTGAGAACCAATTTAAGTTTTAGACCTTGAGAGTGAGAACATTTTCAGAAAATGAGGACACGTTCTCCACTCAGTTGTTTTTCACTTGGTTCAGGTTAGAATTAGGTTTACGTTAAAGTAAGGGTAACGGTTAAGGTTTGGCATTAAGTTGTGATGCACGGTCAGGGAATGTATTATAGGCTTTGGAGGTATCATGGTATAGAGACAGAGTGCCACTCTGAAGACCACGCCCACTGGAGGGAAACTATCAGTGCCACATTACACAACCATGGGCTGAAAAGTGAACAAAATGTCTGTTTATAGCTAAAACTATTACATTTAATGTGTTAAACTTATAATTATTTCAGCACTCTGTCTACCAGAAAGGACAATTTGGCTGTTAGCAAGTTAATGTTAGCTATATGTTAGCAAGCTAAAACAGTAATTACTATCCCAATTCTACTACAACATGATTTACATAGTGTCGAATGCTTTAGGTTAACTTACAGAAATGTAGTTAGCTTAAAACTGACTTTGGATAGATGACTTGGTGACTAAATGCACTGCATACGTAAGTTAATAAGAGTTTCAGGATCGTTTCAGTTTCCCCCTGATGTCTGTATATGTCTGCATCCACTTTTGTCCTCTAAAGAGTTTGGTTTTAGTTTGTCAGAATTTAAAAGTTCTTGTTCATTAACCTGTTGGTAGTGCATTTCACCACACAGCAGCTTTGAGACATTTTTCTGTTGTTTTCTAACAGACAGAATTGTCAATGAGGCTCCTTCATTCAATATAAAATCAGTGGAGGGAGATGGATTGTTTTCCTTCCTGGTCAGTCTACTGGTGGAACATTGTTTTTCCAAACCACTTCAGATGGAACCATGCCCACTCCGTCGACTACTGCTTTTTAATTCCTTTAGCCTGCTGTTAGGCTAATTTTCTGTAACCACTAGGTAGTTAACTAGCTCGCCATGCTTTACTGCTAAACTGGTTACAGAAAATGAGCAGTACAAACTTAAAGTCACTCATCTGGCTTTAGCAGTGTGCTGTCCTACACTATCACAGTGTGGATGAAGCATTAAGTTGCTACTCATTTAGCAGCAGGCTAGCCTGCTAATTCCACTATGCTCTTAATGCTGCACCGGATGACCCGGAGCTCTGGGAACTGGTGGCATGGATTCTGGGCTTGTGCATGTTCTGCCCCCACTGCAATGAAACACAGCCGGTTCAATATCGGCATGGTTTCCCTGCAGGTATTTAAACCCAGCATGACTTAGTAGGCTAATTGCATATTAGATACAAAGCGTTGTAGGATTGACATTGTCACACAGTCACTTCTTTCCCCAGCCGTTCAGATTACAGTTCAGATTACTGTATACTGTGAGATGTCAGGGAGGCAATATGGTACAGAAACATTGATACCGCCGACACAGCATTATGTCAATAAGTGTCCTCACAAGTCTAGAAGTGAAGGATTGTGGTGTGGGGGGTTGTGCCCTGCTCATGGGCCTGTAAACCAGCCAGAAAGTAAATCAGTCGACTGTTTGAAATGTAGTTTTGGTGGAAATTGGGTCAATAAAAATTCCAGCCCCCCCCTCTTTCCCTCTGTCTGCCTGTTTCTCTCCCCCTGAGCAGATGGAGCTGGTCTAGTGTAATCTCCTGCCTCCTGTGGATCTGTGTGTGCATGTGTAATTATAGCTTACCTTTATGGCAGCGAGGGCTGCAGAAAAAAACATTTGTCTCCCTGCACAGAAGCAGTTCAGGCCTCTCACTCTGATAAACAGTGGCAGCAGCACACAGGAGGTGTTTCTGTCCTCCTTTTGAAGTCGCTTTAGTTTCAACTTTTTTTAAGGCCTCCATGTTTGATGCCAGCGTAGAAAATAAGCTTGAAGAAAGTCACACTTGTCTTACGTACCTACCACTACCACCGTACTGTACACATGTAGCCGTTTGCTGAAACAGCCAAAATGGTTGTAATTTAGTTGTATTATTGTTTGTGAGTAATACAGGATTTAATAGTGTGTGTGTGTGTGTGAGTGAACGTGTGTGAATGACTGTTGCTTTAATCCTGCATCAGTGTAGCAGATGGACTACAGGATATTACTGCACAACTGTGTGTGTGTGTACTGTTACAGTAGCAGAGTGTAAATCTGCTGAGCGATGAACAGATTAATGAGAGCTTGTTTGTGGTCAGCTGATGGGTTCAAAGGTGATGGTTTAGGGTCTGTGTGTGGGCCAGGGTTCAGCAGCAGGGCCGGCTCTATTTAAAACCAAACACTCTTCTGGGATTCACTGTGTTAAGGCACATTGTTAATGTCACTGGGGCTCTGTTAGTTTTGTCAAAGGGAACTTCCTGAGAGTAATGCTCCCATTTCATTCAATGTTTTTCACTATAGCGTCTTTGCATGTGATGTCATGCATCGGTGTGCTTTCCAGATGGAGGGCAGGCAACCGGAGACACAAAGGCCTGTGATTTGCACTGTTAGCAGCTGTTCCTATAGATCAATTCAGGATAAGGGCTACTTTTAAGTCCCATAAAACTGTTGTACTAAAGAGGAGAAAAAGCAACAACTGTAAGAGACAAAAATGTTGATCAAAAGGAGCAGATTTCAATTATTGTTAAGTTGACAGGAGTGCTCTCTTAGTTGGTATTCCTGTGTAATCACAATGTGCCGTATAAACAATTTTGTTTTTGAGCAACCACCTGGGGCATTTCACCACTCTGGCAGTGGTTTGGTCAGAAAAAGAGGTTGCAATTGTGGTCAAAACTTGACGCAGCAAAACTCATTGCAATGATTGTAATATAAAAGGCAAAGCTGGCCATGACAGCAGAAGAGGCATCTGATCAAACACAAAATGTGTCTTGAAGTTAAAAAGTGTCCTGTGTTGAATAGCCTAAAGCCAAGCTCCCCGCAGCAGCTGCCGCTAATGTTGCAGTTAGCAGTGAATAAGTAGAACCCTCCGTGGAGGAAAAAACTTTATGAGGTGATGACAACTTCTTCAGGTGATCAGTGTGCTAGTTTGATATTTCTTTCAACTAAATTCAATCTGTCAGAGAAGATCAATGATAACAATAATGGCAATTAACCTGCAATGAAGTCTGTGAATATTGATATTAGTTGTGGTGCTGGTAGATCAAATCAAATAACAGCAGTAGTAACAGTTATAGTAGCAGTACTAATGGAAGGAATAGGACTAATGGTAATAGTCATAGTAGCAGTGAATATGAAACAGCAGAAGTGTCTGTTGCAGTAGCAAAGACATTCGATTCAAACTGATGAGACAATAGTAGTGGGTGTCTAGCAGACGATCCAGACCCAAGCATGATTCATGTTGATGAGCGTAAGCACTGTCTTGACTATCATTAACTGAGCAATTTTAAGCTGTTGAGCTACACTGTATGAAAATGGTCTGAAAAAACATGCTATTAAGCGACTGGATTTTTTATATTACAGAGAGAGGTACCTGTGGGTACTGGTTATGAATTCCAGATACAGGCACCGGTTCAGTACCCAACAATGCTTCCCTCTCTGTGGAAGTGTAACTACTAACCCACCTCTAGCCATACCTGTAATCTAGACAATAACCTATGGAATCTGTGAGAGGAATATTTCCCTGTGCAGGCTGTCAGCATGTCAGTAAAAGAGAACCAACCAGCTTCAATGGTTGGATTGCATCAGTACACAGGTGGTTTTAACTGAACTGATGAATTATGATCTCTTGTCAGACAAGAACAACAACTACAGTGATGGTACACACCAACGATGGTGACTGGACTGTATTAACACTTACAGTATCTGTCACAGTTAGATAAACCAGCACTGACACTGTCCAGTGAGTTTGATGTTCTCATGTGCCTTCGTATGAATGATGCAACCTGCTTGAATATACTTTAAGTGCATCTTTGCAGTGTACAGTCATATCTCTAACTTTCCATAAGGCAAGTCAGTATTAATCACTTTTTCAGAATCACTCAGGGGAAGTATGTGGAAGGTGAGACTGAGGCTAAAATGACTCTTTAAACAGTCTGTAATATTTTAACACTGATTCATCACTAGTTGCTTGAATGTCTTTCCTTTCCTCTTGTCTTAATACAGATAGTGTAAGTAGTGTGGGAAGTTCCTCTACAGATTACGGAATACATGCATGCCCAAAAATGCAATCTGTCACATATCCCATTACATAATCATGTAGCAGATGCACATACAAATTGTTGCAATTCTTTTAGGAAATTAGTTTATGAGAAATGTGTGCTTCCTTTGAGTATTAACTTACTTGCCGAGCTCTGGTGTTGAAGTTCTGGCTGCTTCTGATTGTATTATAGATAGTTCTGCAAGCTGGCGGGATCACAAAGGTTTTACCCCACAAAACTACGTGTACACTGAAAGGTCACCCATTCATGGATATCAGAAACCAACTTCAGCCTTCCAAAACTAACTATTCTACAATCGAAACTGGCCAGAACTCCGACTCCGAAAGTAAGCTAATAGCTTTGCATTCATTACACTACTGGCAAGTATTTCATACAACTAAATGTCCAAAATCCAGAACTCTCCCTTTCACAAAAGTGAAAAAAGGCTCCAAAAACGGAATGGGTTTCTCCCTGGCCCATGCCGAACTTTTCATGAAGTTTTATGAAAATCAGGCCAGGATTTTGTCTGTAATCCTGCTGACAAACAGACAAATCTCTTCAGGTAATGTATCTTTAAAGACGCTAACTATTTTCAGAATACCAGAAATGTAAACCTTAACATAATATATTACTCATATTTTGTATTTCAATACATTATCCCGTTACGTGTATCCTGGTACCCCCCAACCCTGAGTGTTAGGAATAACTGTGGAAGGAAACGACAGTCAATAAAGCTGAGTTGAACAGAGCCGAGGGGGAGGAATGGGAGCGAGACAGATTGCTATAGAGAGAGAGAGCTGAGAGGCAGGGAGAGAAACTGAAAGAGTCAAAGAGCGTGGTGAGTAAGAGAGAGCGAGCCTGCGTCACAGGGAGAGAGAGAGAGGAAGTGTGTGTGGCTGGCCCTGCCTCCGTCCCTCCCTCTCCCTCCTTTCTCCCTCTCCTTGCGTCAGCAGCAGTTAAAATGTCGGCTGTGTAGCTCGTCCTCTGCTCTGCTTTCTCTCCCTCTTGGCCATCTGTCTTTTCTTACCACAAGAAGAAACCACACTCCTGTTCTCTCTCTCTCTCTTTCTCTCTCTGCCTTTTTTACCCTCGTCATCCTTTCTTTTCTTTCTTCCTGCCTCTCCCCTGCTCGCTGGATCAAAGCTAGTTTTGTCAAGTGTTTTTCTTCAGAGCCATTGCTCCTTGACGTTGCTTGGAGACGAAGGAGAGAGGTAACGTTACAGTTTAATATCCTCTGCTGTTGCTGAAATCGCTGCTGTTTTTCATCTGAAGCCTGAGTTGAGTTTCATCCATGGGACTGGAATAACAAACTGCCTGGGAAGTGTGGACATATCCCAGAATAGACTGAATAGTCGTTCTAATCTGTTCTATCCCAGACGTCGACATGTATGTGTGTGTTTCTGTGTGTATGTGTGTATGGCCCCGAACAGTCCCTGAAGATGCTGTTAGCATAAAAATCTAGCTGCTCCTTCTATACCTCCTTACTAAAACTTGTGTTATAATCTACACCACATCTCTGGGAAATTGTAGCTTGTTGTGTTCTTTGTAGAAAAAATGTAATACTTGATTAACACAAAAATATTGTATATTTAAGACCTCAAATGTAAAGTAATGGTGGCAGTGGATTGCTTAAATTCTCACTGTGTGAAAGGGAAAGTTCTGGATTTTGCACTATAAGCTGTATGAGATACTTGCTAGTGCTACTAGTATGGTGGACGCAAAGCTATTGGCTTACTTTCCGAGCTCCGGTGTTGGAGTTCTGGCTGGTTCCGGCAAGCTGGCAGCGTCACGAAACTACAAGGTTTTACTCCACAAACCTACGTGTACTTTTCATCCTGGTCTCATCAGCTTCGAGAACCTGCCTCTGAATAGCTGACGCATTTAAAGTAGCTTAGTCCTGCACACTGGCGCAACTCTCTTGATCCCAAAACCAGACAACGATTTTCTTTACAAAAGATAATCACCAAAATACTACTCTTTATCATCAGCAGAAACTGTAAAAACAGGCATCATTGTCAGATTTTCAACTTTCTACTGGGCCTTGAACAGATCATGGGTGATGATCACTTCTGTCAGTAAAACTAACTAAATCAGCGTAGACATACAACTACGTGCTATCATTGTATTTACTGGCTTTTTAATGAAACAAAATAGTGCCAAGTGAGGTTGGTTTCTCATATACACAAGGACCATTGTTTTGTGTTGGAATGGGTGACCTTTTAGTGTACACATAGCTTTGTGGAGTAAAACCTTGTAGTTTCGTGACCCTGCCAGCTTGTACTACTGTGTAACTTTGGAGCCATGAATTATTTCAATTTCTGTACATTAAATTGTCGAATATATTCAACTTGCATTTTTAAAAATCTTTTTATGATTTATGGCATTTTAGCGGTGTTATACTGCACATACGATAAATAGGTCACCCTACTTGTAGTCATGATTGTGCTGCTTCTATAGAGCTGCAACACTTCTGTTTTTTATATTGCAGTGAAATAGTGAAAAGGCCACAGAATAGATGTGACAGGAGCAAAAATCACCCTGTGACTGTTTGTGGTTTAGAACACTTTCTTCTAATGTTGCTCATGAAAGTCAGTTTCTTTGTCACACAGAGTGCTGTAACAACTGCGAGTGATTAAACCTGACGAAGTCTGGCTGCCGACCGTGGGCATGGAGTTTGAAAGATGTGGGCCTGTAGAGAAAGGGCAGAGAGGTGTGACCCTCTACACTTAAATGACTAACAAGTACTTTGGCTGAAAAAACGTAGTGTTCTATTTCTATATGATTTAACAAATGGTTTGCTCGGTGGTTAGCGTGCCCAGAGTACGCTCTGTTCCTCCAAGAATGTGTTTTTTTGTGTAGAATCCAGAGTTTTTGGAGCTAAACTAAACTGTTCTAAAGGTCAGTTTCTGTTTGAATCTGTCTCTTGCATGTATCCCAACTTAATAAAGGTGCCTTACTACATTGCTGGAGTTTCCTTTAATGAGATTTTAACTACACCTCATGCTGTATCCCTGACAAGAGGTTGTTAATTGACAAGATAACTATGCCATGTTGTCAGTTATACATATAACAGTAATAAATGAATTCATGGGTGGATGCCTTTTTGCAGCCAATGATTTGTATTTCTGCTTGTGTGTTTTAGGGAATTTACTTGTGCAACCTTTGGATAGAAACTAGGGCTGTCAATCAATTAAAAAAAATACAATTTACTGTGATTTTTATATATATTTATAGTTTTATTATGCTTATCTTTTTATGTGATAAATATAAAAATACATTTGAGAGCACTATGGAAACACTATCTCACTGCTTGGGAAAGCTCCACCATTTCAGCCAATTTATATTTCATTTTATATCCAGATGACATTTTATGCCCATATATGGTATATATAGTGATCTACACAGAAAAATGACCTCACTTTTGAATTTATTGCTACAGGTTGTAATCTCAGTTCCTCTTTGTTAATGCACTTTTTCTGTGGCAGATGTCATGACTCTCCAGAATGTTCCCTTTACGCATTGAATAATTAAAAACTTAACACTTGCTATTTTGGAACAGATGGGTTGTGATCTTTGAGGCTGCTTGTTGCCTGATTAACAGCTGACTAATTCTGCTGTTTGGTACAGAACGTAACATACTTGATATTTTTAGTAGCATTTTTCTTTGGGATGAAGTTCTTATGAAAGTCTTTTCTAATGTTCTGTCGCTCTGTATTGTTCAGGCTGTTACTGTTGAGCTGCCAGCTGCTGTAGCTGTTTGGAGTAGAACTCCAGATGCTGGTTGGTTCTCTAAAGAGCAGACATACTTAAGGGTGGTGGTGTGGCACGGAGGAAAATGACTCGGCCACCTGTTGGATGGAGGCAGAAACCTCATTTTTATTCATCCTGCTGTGACATGCCATTTATGGACCACATGCTGACAGTGAAGGCTTGGCATGACATTGTTTGAAACAGTGCCTTGAAGCAAATATTGTGTTTGATTAATGATATTTCTTAAAATGTGGGTTTCTGAGTTTTGTTGGTTTTAATAACTGCAACTGCACGAGCGTTCACCTCCCATGTCGGTTGGAGAGTCATACTGAGAATTCCATGTTGAGTTCCAAGCTTTGAACTGTTGGTCACACAAGAACAGCAAGACGTCACCATCACAGACATGTTTGCTTGACATTTTCTGTAGTACAGAAAACCATAAATTACAGTTTAATCACAGATTTGTCCATCTTGAAAAATTAGGTTTTAGCCATAGACTGTATATAAGATGTGGACGTAATGACTGTGATGTCTACCATTGATTTTTGAAGCCATCGCCATCTTGGTTTTTCAGGGCCAGAACAGACCAGGAGCCAGAAGGATACTATGTTATCAGCTAATGCTATTGCTAGCTTAATTAGCACACTGCATCAGTATTTGAAACGAATAGCTGAGTCCATAGAGTGTCTTTTAGTACAACCAAATGCTGAACAAGAATTCTGTGTTCAGACTAGATCGGTCAGTGCGGTAAAATCACGTAGTCACAAGTATTCAAATACCGGGAAACAAAAGCAGCGGCATAGCGTCGATAATGTCAACTCTTTTTTCCACTGGATGAATCTCATATGTGTAATTTGTATGAATGCAAGCACATTTTGAGGATGGCACAACTGAACATTTGTTGTGCCTACCAAATGACAATAAAGTTCTTGAATCTTGAATTGGAGTGCAAAAATTAACATGATATCACACAAACAAGCTATTTAAGTGGCACTCAAACACGGGAGCGTGGCGCCCCGCCTGATCTCGAGTGAATGCAGCCTAAGGTGAAAACACACAGTGCACTGTGGTAGCTACCTGTCAATCACATGCTGTACTGAGGAAGACAGTAAAGTGGCAGTTCGATTACAGTTAGTTTGGTGTTAAATTCGCGTTATTAAAGACTTTCAAACATACCGTTCTCCTGGGTGAGCACCCGGTGCTAACTGAGGGTAGAATGCATTTCTTGGCTGACACCAAGAAATGAAAAAAAGCACTTCTTGTGTGTTATGTTTATAAGATCCAGGCTGATAACTCTCTGACTCTGTCTGTGTCTCGCCCTCCCCCTCTCTGACCTTCATCAGATAATGACCCCCTAGATGACATCACTGCAGCATGTGTGTGTGTGTATGTGTGTGTGGTGTAGCCTCTCTAGGTCACTTAGTGATGCATGAGCTCCATCATCACCTCTTCATCTCCTTTACATTCTGCTGCACTTCTCCTTATCAATTATTCAACACACACACAGGAAAGTGCAGGATGTGCTGTGTGTGTTCGTGGCTCTGCTTTCTCAGAATGGCATTTTCTCCTGTCAGACTTTATCCCTGCCTTGAGCTTGTGTGTGTGTGTGTGTGTGTGTATGTGTATGTGTGTGTAAATAGGCTTTTTGCTTCCCTTTATGAAGACATTAGTTTTCCTTTGTGTCCACGTAGGTCCACTGGTTTAACGTTGTGTAGTGTGTTGACAGTAAGTGAATGTGTTTCTCCTCCGCTCATCCACTCTCCTGCTGCCTGTCTGGAAATACGCAGTGACAGAATGCTTTTTCCTGGCACACTGGCAGATGTGACCCAATTGCGGTTGAGTGGGATGTGTGTGTTTGTATGTGTGCCTGTGTGTATATGTGTGTGTGTGTATGTGGACAAGTCATTTTAGAGGGGATGGAGGAACTGTCATGTCCTTTCAGTTTGAGAGAGAGAGAGGGGGAGGAATGGGAACAGGGATCCGCAGATGGCAGCCATGCTCTGTGTTTGAAGCTTTAGAAGATAAAAATGAAATATCTTAAATCCAGTAACGAGGCGTCTCATATTTTCACCCAAAATGACATGTTTTTATTGGCCTAGATGAATCGAGAACAGGAGAGCAGTACAGGTCTGCCTATCATCAGCTTCAATTGGTTATCATGTATCTTGATTACCTTCCTGCTCTGCGACTAATTGGTGTCCTTTTGTAGTCTATTCTTTTCAAATTTGACGAAAACTGTGAAACCTATTTGTTAACCTGTTTCCAATGATAGCAATTAGTAGTGCTGTCCACTCAAACACAAATACTTTCATATAACATATAACCCAGATACTGCCCAAGCCTAGCTGTAAGATGAGGCCCATATAAAGTCAAAGCTATGACTGGTTACCCTTGGACCATTTTTGCTCTTTTGACCGTATTACTTTCCATTAAAGCAGGGTGGAACTCTTTATAGCTCCAGAAAGATCATGTGATATGAGAAAAAGCTCCAGAGATCTTTTGTCAACCACTATTTAACTTGGAAATAGAAGCTTGACAAAATAATCTAAACTCAAGGTCCACTTACTGGCATTCCTGCAGAACGTTCTAGTCAAAGGTTTGGCTGGGCGATTTATTAAATGTAATTTACTGTTACTTTTTTGAGTTCCAATGGTTATGAAAACTAAATTATATAAAGTTTTTATTTATTATTATTAGTTACATAAATGCATCATTATTCCAATGTCAGTGACTAATGGTGGTAAATACTTGTGATTTCAGTATTTACCAAAAATAAGGGTGATTATGGTCGTGTGCCTTTAACTGCTGAAAGCTGGTCCAGTGTGATGACCCTGTAGTTTGGATCTGGCGTTGCATGGAAAGTTATGGTAAATCGGCATATTAGATCTACAAATGTGTGTGGACACAGTCGAGTCATTCCCTTTCCCCGAGGTCTGTCATGCATCCTTTCCAGAGCTTTACCAGCCCTTTGTGCCTGCAGTGGTTGTCACGGTAACCAGCCTACTTCATGTGGTCTGTATTAACACGCTGCCAAGGTCCAGTCATGCATTGCACTGCCTCTACCCTACACCAGGTACAAAGGAGACTCTCACCTTCTCTGTTGGCTGATCAATTTCCACTGAAATGATAAACTATTACAGATTTTCTCTTAGACTGTTATGTGGTTGCACAGGTAAAAACCTAATCAGACCATACATAGCTTTGCAGTAAGTAAAAGCAGTTGTCTGAACATTAACAAAGGTTTATAGTAACGTGAGGCAGGATTTTACAACTCTGGGAAGTTATCATTATCGTTGCAAGGATTGCGAGATAAGCGTTACAAAAACAGCACTCATGTTATGTAATCTAAAAGGAGCAGCACCTTGACACATGTCCAACAGGAAAGTTGAGCCAGACTCTGTTTTTCTTTGCTGAAGACCTCTGTGTTGCTGCTGTCTGCTGTCCCCCTGTGCACTAACCCACAGAGTGAATGAGGGAACAGAAAAGATCTGTGTGAATCGCCCCATCACCAGCCATATCCTGGTTTGTAGGATAAGATATTCCTTTATTAGTCCAACTACAGGGAATTTATTTCTAGTATTACAGAAGCAAATCATAGCAAATAGAAGAAGCATCAATAACCTTCCTTGAATCCTTGATATACAGGCTCAAGTACTTGGGTAGAGGTTGGGATGCTGTGGCATGTAAAGCTCTTTGATACGTTCCTGACCCACATCTGCTGCCTGCGTTCCAGACTCAAGTAATGCAGTAATGAGTCAGTAAAACAATAACACACATTGATATTAACAACGTAATGCCAAAAAAAATCATTTGTGTGATCAAAATTGTTATATTATTGTGCATGTAAGCACATTGCAGTGTCCTAATAATGCTCCATAATGGAACACTAATCAAGTCTATCTACTGTTAGGAACTTATTGCGGGAAGTCAGTACTGCGGCTCCACCAGCCAATCATTACTGTGCAGATTGGGATGTCAGGGATGTTTTGGCTTCACTTTTCTATGGAACAGACCTCTTCTCTTCTTCTTCTTCTTGCCTTGTTGTTGTAGACTTCTGTAACTAGTCAGTCAATGCAGGAAGCTTGCTAAAATGATGGGTTAGGGGTAGGGTCATGTTAAGATAAAGGTAAATGGTGACACAGTGGATACATTTGTACATTGTACATGTTTTACATTGTTGCTCTTGTGTTCTATTGCTAAAGATCTGGTGGAGAAGCAGGTTACTCCAAACACACACACATCTAATCCTTTTTAATATGAGGATTTAACTGTGCATGTTAACAGTCCCCAGAATGGTTGAAGACTCAGCCCTGCCAAGAAGGAACAATAAGGACATATGGGTGGGAACTCAATGCAGCAACTCCACCAGCCACTCATTACTGTGCAGATTCTGCCTCCAAATGCCCAAGATGGAAGCTCCTCCATCAGGGATATGTTGGCTTCACCTTTGTACAGTGTGAGGAAGTGGAGCCCCAGTGTCCAATCTTTATACAGACCATGGAACAGACCTTTTCTCTTCTTTGGTCTTGTATTGTAGACTCCTGTAGCTGGCCAGTCATTGCAACATGGTGTGGGTGATTTTTTGAGTTGCATGGCTCTTTGCACACCCTCTAAGCACAGTTGTCCAGGCTGTTGCTCTTGGTTTCTATTGCTAAAGATCCGATGAAGAAGAAGCAGGTTACTCCAAACATACAAACATTTGATCCCCTGGGATATTAGTGTGCATGTACAGTCTTCTAATGATGCTCTAAAACGTTTAAAGCCTCTGCCAAAGGGGGACCAAACAGATATTTGCACTTTAAAATAAATACAAATGATTTCCAAAATAATCCCAGTAGTGTGGCCTGTGCTGCCGGCTGCATTCTGCCAATGGAGGCCGGAAATCTGATCTGTGTAGACAGACCAAAATAGAGCCACACACACAAACACTATCATGTTTTGCTTGCCAGTGTGCTCCTGCCTTGTGTGTGTGTTTGTGTTGTAAGGGAGGGGCGGTCACAGTGGTCATGTTTCTCACCTCTAATCTCTCATCTCTCTATCAGACTGACCTTGTTATGTAACCGTAAATCACAGCAGCACCCACCCCTGCTACACACACACACACACAAACATGCACTCGTCTACTGCTGTGTCTCTCCTCTCCAACTATAAGTGATGTGATGAGGTAAATCTTAAGACAACTTCTGCAAAATGATGAATATGGCAGTAAATAGTTTGACTGCACAGCCTTAACATCAGCACATGGATATGAAGTATGTGTGTGTGTGTGTGCAGTAACAGCTGAGCTCAGGCTGCGGGCTGACACACATCATCAGAGTGTGTGTGTGTGTGTGTGTGTAAAAGGGACAACATCAAAGTAGAGTGTACTGCCTTTGAACTGTCAGACTTCCTCGATTTATTAATTTATTCATCACTGTGGAGCTCTCCTTCTATCCCCTGCTCTGTCTCTTTCTCCTCCATCCCTCTCTCCCTCTCTGCCGCATTTCATCACGTCTCCACTTGTGCTTTTCCTCTCTCTAATCTCCTCTTTTGCTCTGTCATTCATCTCTCTTTCTTTAGTCCTCTGCTTCCTCAGCCTCACTTCTCTGACATTTTATAGTGTTTTGTCAGAGAGACTCCAAAATAAAGACATGCATATTTATTATAGAATTCATGAATTCTACTAATGACTTCACCTAAATTGACTCTGATGTGGTGTTTGGATGAAGCTGTTCTACTGATACTATTATGTTTCTGTGCTGTTGTTGACCATGCTGTGTGTTTTGTGTTTGCAGGCGTTTAAGCCAGTGGTGGGGAAGAGCCTGTTGTCATCAGTAACAGCAGTGGAATTCTTGTTAGACCGACAGCTGGACTTCCTGTCTGACCTTTCAGCCTTCCAACCATACCAGGTAATAATCACACTCACTTGTAAATGCACTGAACTATCATTAGCCTGCTGTGTCTGATTGCTACAGATGTATCAGTAAAGACACGGGACAGTGTAAGCCTCAGTTGACCTCAGTTGTCTGTAAAATGATGTGAAACTGAAACCACTAATGCAATACATACAAATAGTGCTTGCTTTGTTTAAACCCTCTGAACCCAAGTTTACTCACTGTGGTCTTGATATGCAAGTCATCCACCTCTATGGAAGCAGCACAATCACAGGCAGAAGCAGAGTAAAGTATAGCACAGTTAGAATGTATCAACAAGATAAAATACAAGTTGATTTTCTTTTTCAGGTTACTTCAAAAACATTGGAAAAAATATATGCAACTTACTGTATATACAACATTACATATACAATATTTTTTCAAGTGCTGCTGCTAATACGAATTTCAGCTCTTGACGTTTTTACAAGCTCTAATTACAGCCAGTCTTGTCCTCTCCTCTCTGATCTGGGTAAACAACCTGCAGTGTAGCCCGATTTTAACTGATTTTTATTATGTTACAAACTTGCCAGCAGGTTTTGGGATTCAAAACCTTCAAAAATATTTGCACAGAAATACGTCCTAAATACATAAAAGGTGACAATTTCACTTTATGTATCAAAGCATTGCATTGAGAAAAAACAGGTGGTTCCCATCTTTAGAAGTGTTGGTCCCACATACTCTTTTTCACCAATGCGAACCTAGTTCTAGTGCCGGTGCTGGTTTGCTGTTGATTCAACCTGTGAATGTTGCTCCTGGCTTTGCAAGCCTACATTGGCATTCAAACACAACTGCTTTGATTCTTCATCCAAAGTGAAGCTCTGTGTTTTAAAAAATTGTGGTCACAACGTTTTCGTTGGTGTTGCTGTTCACGATAATCCAGCCCCGGATGTAGGTTGTTTGTGTTTTCGAGACCAGCAAAGAGTTGGTGCCGCTCTGGAACCACTTTCTTGGCTGATAGCTGGATCTTTGGCTGTCGAAACTGGTACGAGCCAGCCCTAAGATTGCCTTGGTCAAAAAGTGGTAAAATAACAGACGGGGCAGAGAGGGAGAAACGTATTAAAGTGATATACAGATTTTTGGCTGTGTAGTAGTAAAGTACTGGTATTAATTTCATACCAGTTAACAGTAACAAATCAGAGCTACCTGCTGTTGTGAATAGATGGTTTTATGTTAGCTAAAAAGAACTCTAAATGTTCTGTTCTTTGGCAGATGTACACATTGTAACTGGGTCTCATTTGCTAATGAAGAATTAGTCATTCACAATTAGTTCTAGGCTGGATACTGTAGCCATGGAGTGCTGTTGGCCCTAGAGAGCAGCCAGGGTTGGGTGCTGTGCTCCATATGGATCTGACACTGCCAGGCTTTAATGTGAATATAAAGCCAACATGTGCTGCCACAGTCTGTCCTCTGAGTGATTTTACACATGACTGCTCACTGCTGACTCATAAATTACACACACTCGTCCACACACATTAATACTGACTGATACAGAGACTCACGATAGATACTGTAGCTCCACAATTGGCAGTAAATCACAGGGATGTATACTTCTGTGATGCCACTGTGTATTTGATGAGAGTGTGCTGTGTGTGGGTGTGTGTGTATATGTGTGCGGGTGCTCTGCAGCTGAACACAGCTTGTTGTATTGTGCTGGCTGGAACACTGTGTTCCACTCTGTGTCAAGCAGACGGGAAGACTGTGTTCAGCACTCTCACCATCAGTCATCAGTTTGTGCTTAAGTCCAAATACCAAGAGAGAGACTATTTCTATTTTCCTTTTGTTTGCAGCCAATCAGAAGTCACATCCACTGTTGCCTTGTCCTATGGTGACTCATGCTTTGAATCTTTGCTGTAGATTTTGTGGCTGTCCACTGTGGCCACTGCGCTGACTCTGACTGCTGGGGGAAAAGCAGACAGTATTCTGGGTGCTTGATGGAGATACACTGGACTCAATGCTTGCTGTACTTTAACTTATTCAACTGACCTAAAATCTTCCTTGGACATAGCATTTAAACAGTTAAAAGGTTACAGTTTGTTTGTGTTAAACTTCTTACATGATATTTTGGACATGGATAGGGTGAGAATTGGAGCAACCGGCGCAATGAAAAAGAAGGCATGAAATGTTGGCCTATACATAACAAACAAATGACAAAATGGAAAGGTTGAGGTTTCTTTTATTTAAACACAGTACCAGTAATCAGACTGGCTGATACTGCAAACAATACAATCTTTTTCTATTTCTCACATCAGCTGATATAAATATTTACTACAATATAAGTTAGGATTGGCTGATATTGGCTGTCCACTGTATTAGGTGAAGTGTGTACCTAATAAAGTGTTGTTGTGGTCTTCATCTGCTTCAAGGTTGGACGTGTTGTGTGTCTTCTGCAGACCTTGGTTGTAACAAGTTATATGATTCCTCCTGTCCTCTGAGCGCTGGCATCAACAAGGCATTTTCTCACTGGATATTTTCTCTTTTTCAGACCATTCTCTGTAAACTCTAGATATGGTTGTTAGGTCAGCAGTTTGTGAAACACTCAGACCAACAACCATGCCACGTTCAAAGTCACTTAAATCACCTTTCTTCTCCATTCTGATGCTCTTTGAACTTCAGCAGCTCATCTTCACCATGTCTAGTTACTGCCATGTGATAAGCTGATTAGATATATACGTAACAAGCAGTTGAACTGCAGACACACACAATGAAGTGGCCAAGGAGTGTATATTAAATTACATCATAGCGAAACCTTTTTTTTGTATACTCCTTACCTTGTGTTAGGAAAACTCAGGAGCAAAAACAGGATCAGAACAGAAACCTAAAAAAAGACCCAAGAATTCTGTGAGCTGCACTAAGAAGTAACTCACTTAAACCATCTGATTGTAGTTAGTCTATATTTGGCATCAGTGTTAATTTTATATTTTTGTCATGTGCTCGGCCTGCCAGATTGGCTCGGGGTCCTGCGTTTATAGATGATGCAACACATCACATCACGATCAGCTGTATGTCGTAAAGTGTCATCAAAATGGTGCAACACATAATAATTGACCACAGGTCTGAAATTGAGGGGTTTCCAGACTTAGGCATTGGCTCGATGCTTCCATGCAATTGGATGCTGTGCAGAGTTATGAGTGACAGCTATTTTTGGCTCATTTAATGCAACCAGTGTTGCATGAAAGCAAGGTTGATTAGCAAGCTAGCTCGCTAACTAGCCAGCTGCTAAATTAGTAAAATTTTACAACTTAATGCTGCATCCACACACTCTCACCACATCTGGTACCTACATTGTCAAAATGGCAAAGTGCTTAAACCCACTCATTAACAAGTGATAATGTGGTCCATTTAAAAAGCCCTGCAGTATGCACAAGATGGGGCGTTCAAGTGTATCTCACAGTGCTGTTTTATAGCCTAGTCTGATGCAGGATACTGTCTGCATAATCCCCAGTGTCTTGTCCTATTTCCTATAGAAGGCTGACACACACTCTCCCTCTCTCAAACACACACACATACCTGATATCCCTGACAGCTTTGTTTCTCCTTGACCCTGACTTTAGCTGGACTGAGTCTTAGAGGGCATTCACACTTGAGCTGTTTGGTTTACTTGAAACAAACTCTGGCATGTTTTGTCAGTTCTGTTTGATTTTGTTCATGCTCAAATGAACAAATGAAACAGGGGGTGATGGTTTCTCTTTAAAGTAAACCAGAGTTCAGGTCGCTCTGGTTGAGAGCACAGTCCAAACCAAAGCACGGATCGTTCTGGGTTGAATTCGGGCGCAAATCTGAGGACCAATCTTAGGCACGGTAGTAGCAGGCTTGAAAAATGTCTTGTGGATAGACTTGGTCTAATGATGAAATAAACGCACTTATCCAAATATGGTCAGACGGTCACAGAACACACACACACAAACAACTAAGTCTCTAGATTATTTAGCGACAGCATGGTGGCTAATGGATTCAATCACACAGCAGATCAATGCCACATGAAAGTGAAAAAACAGTACAATAAAGTCTGGGACTTGCTTTGAAAAAGTGTCATTTCTTTCCCTCACATATTCTTTCCAATAGATGAAGGACATTTGTTTCCAATGCTTGGTGTGCTTGATAATGTTTGGAAGCAAACCAAACCAAATGAAAAACTTCACCACTGAATCACAGCAAGCCCACCACACTTATATGTGAAAGCATCCTTACATTACGCACTAACAGGCACATCTCTGGATTCGGTGTCATTACAGTGTGACAGTGTACTGTTAAATGTATTACTTACAAAGAAGGATATCCAGTT
The DNA here is from genome assembly GCA_903364295.1 of Serranus cabrilla. NCBI lineage: Eukaryota > Metazoa > Chordata > Actinopteri > Perciformes > Serranidae > Serranus > Serranus cabrilla. Next base: position 449,918 of record CAFUXE010001280.1, read on the forward strand.
CATATTTGAAGTACCTAATGTTTAATGGATCTCTTACAGCTTCATTAGTAAATTAATCCATGCTGTCCTGATGCAACCATTCATTGGCTTGGAGAGAGCAATCTATGTTGATCTAAAGTAAAGAAATAAAATCTCTCTCCTCATATCATTAAACGATGAATAGTGCTTGCAAGATTGTGTGATGCAACATTTTATTGTCTCCCACGCCTTTTCTCCCCAGTGTAAGTTCTCACATTGCACAGCCAGTCATTAAGCTTTCAACCTTTAATTTGCTTCAGACCTTGTGAAACCAAGAGGCTTTGCTTCACTCTACACAAAAACAAAAAGATTTAAAGTGCAGTGACAAAACACACCACAGAGAAACGTGTAAAAGTAAACAGTGTATTATGTAATGGCTGCTCAGAAACAGAGCGGAGAAACTTACTAGCCCAGGCTCACTGAAACAAGATGATTACATCACACTCAGGAACATTCTGTTAAAGCAACGCAGTCCACTGCTCCACTACTCACAGTTTATGATGCACAGAGGCTCGCACTACAGATAGAGGTTTTTATTAATTGTTCAGCATTCAGCATCACGAAACACGTGTATCTTCATGTTCAGATACATTCTTTTGTGTGCTAATCATAGTTATTTGCCTGTCAAATTTACACACTTGTACCGCATGGTGGTTTTACATTGCACACTAGAGCTGCAACAATTCATCGATTAAGTTATTTTTCATGTAAAAATTGCAGTAATTAACACACAAAACAGATTATATGTATATATATGTATATGTATAATGATTGAATTTATTTCTCTGCCCACTGTGGCGAGTGAGGTGAATCTATATGTAGTGAAACAGGAACACAAACAGACCGGGAGCATTAATCAGTGAACATAGACGTGGAAACAAACACGCATACAGAAGATACTGGTGTGATTCAAACAGCTGTCTATGTAGAAAATAGACACTATCATTAACTATTCCTGTAACACAATGCCCACAAAGTCACAAAATCACATTGACCAAACATGGTCAGCCATATACAATGTTTTGACCTCACCTTGTTTAAATACACTGCCCAAACACCACTTACTGCTGAACAACACACTCACACTCCTACACTCTCTCAGTCCTCCACATCAGCAGCAACATCACCATCTGAAGTGAAGCAGAGTGGGAGCCTCACGCTCCTACTATGAGCTTCGTAGATGTACTTACAAACACATTCACACGCCCATTCTTAAACCACTGCTCGCACAGAGCTGCCTATTCTTCTGGAGACCTTTGAACCTCAGTGAGCAGTAAAAACAGTTCCACTCTCTCTCCCTTTCTCACACACACACTCGGAGCAGTGAAGCTGTGGCCACTCCTCTCTCTGTTTTTCCAGTTGGACAGGAAGACCGGAGGGAGGAAGAGGAGGGAGGGAGAGGGAGGGGGCTACAATCTGTTTGGCATAAACTGTACAATGAAGTCACTGTTTAGTTGGCCAACCCAGCCTGCTGCCCCAGTCTGTGTGTGAGCGTATATATGTCTGTGTGCGTTGCTAGAAAGTTGTGGTGTGTGTGTGAAAGCTGAAGGACAGGAGGTGGAGAATAAAACTGAGTGCTGACTCAGTTTGACCAAACTACACACACACACACACACACACAGCTAAGTAACTCTCTGTCTGCGTCTCTCTTTCCTCACCCTGCCCCCTCCTCCTGCAGTCACATACTTCATCCCAGTGTCACGTTACTTTGACAACATCTCGTGTGCTTACACACACACACACAAACACACACCCAGACACACGCTCACAGAGACACTTGTGGTGTCAGTTGACACTGCTGCTAGATATAGAGGGATTGCCTTACATGTGTTTGCTAGCTCACACAACAACAGGCCTCTCATTTTAGCAGATGACAATTGATTTGGTCAGGTGATATGACATCTGTTAGTGGGAGATGATCAGCATAAATTCCATAACTGCTGCAAAGGACAAATGAAACAGAGAGACAAACACCAATCTGTATCATTTCAAATGAGTATGTAAAGAATTGTAGGTTGTTTTAGGGATATTATCTGCCTGCTTCTCACAGCCAAAACTGATTCAGAACACAATAATTTCACACAATTGTATTTTCAATATATACATGTGATCAACATATTCTGCTCATATCTAATTTGTAAAGTTGTAGCAACAGGTTGTAAAATGTTGTGTTTTTACCTCTTCAGCTAAGAAAAACTAGTGAGCCATAAGAGGCTGTGGTCTACAGTGATTTCAGAACAGCTAAGCTCAGAGTTGTGCCCAACGTGACCCAGGCAAAAACAGACTGCAGACGGGGACAAAACAACAAAATGTATTTTAACCACCTAAACAAAGGCCCACCCTAAAAATGTTATACCCATTTATGTGTACACTTTCTTTAGAATATGTTTTTTTGTGGCTATCCACAGCCGTTTCATTTAGCACTACTTTTACTCAACCGTAGAACTTCCATGTTCCTACACATAAGCGCACTTATATGCTTTGCACACTGCCACAGATCTGTTGGATATCATAAGATTACAGTTCTGCGGTTGAGAAAAAGTAGTGCCAAATGAAACGGCTGTGGATAGCAACAAAAATTGGTGGGCATATTCTAAATATAGCGTACACATAAACTGATATAACATTTTTAGGGTGGGCCTTTGTTTAGGTGGTTAAAATACATTTTGTCGCAGTCCCCGTCTGCAGCAATACATTCATTTATTTCCTGCCTGGTTCTACAAACTGGGAACACACAGGCCATCATCTACTGCAGGTAATACATTGACTGTGGGTAAATACCTCTTCAAAAAATCTGAACTATCCCTTTAAGTGCCTTTTTGCTTTTATAAAACAGTTACATTACATATACCTGGCAAGCCTTCACTGCAACAATAAATACAAAGACTTACTGATAAAGATCATTCTTCTGCCAAGCAGTGTAGTTTGTCAGACTCGTTTTTAGAAATCTGGACAACAACCCCTTCTAAAATTAACTTTGGACATAGTGTTACATCCACACAGTGTCTGAAATGGACACTAGGCCACAGCTCCAGAGTAAAAATAAATATGACCAGCGGCCAGCTGATCCTCATCCAGCCAGCCAGCCTGTACTGTACTGCTCATACCTGAAAGAAGCCTCTCACATACACACATGGCCAACATTAGTCCCAGAGAAACAATCTGATCATCAGTGCTAAAAGAATAATAATCAGAAACTCTCCCACCGTTTGTTCCCTCATGCCTCAGCCTCAGTGTCTCCATGGCAACGAGCATTATCCCTGAAAGGAAGTGTGTTTGAAGTGTTTAACAAGCCATCTGTCTTTGCCTCCATGTATATGTGAATGTGTGCCATATTTGTTATGTTACTAATTATCTGGTGCACTAGTTGTCCTTGTGTGACACTGGTGTGTTTGCCTCGGCGCTTTGTTGCATTCACAGCAGAGACAGAACAAGTAGACTTTAGTCTTAGAAACAGTTCAAGAAAAGTTATTATCTGTAATGTTTTGTAATAAATAGATCACAAAGTATGCATATTGGTTTTGTAAAGCTCACAAAAACACCCTTTCTCATTGAAATTGCTCTCTTTATACTCTAATGATCAGCTTGTCCTGTTCTGAAATTAGTTTCATACCAGTTTGTTACTGTCATGCATTCAAATCAGCATCACAGACAGCATGTCATATTAAACTGGAATATCTATCGCATTTTGCAGTTGTTGATTGAAGTAAACTGCACAAAACCTCCATCAGTTTACACATCATTTCACTGTTGACACTGAACAGTGCGGCAGCATGCAAAGAGTTCCATTTTTATACCTTCACCTTGGATTTAACCCATGGAAACCCACTTGGACCCAATTGGTCTGTGTTATGGGGTGCACAGGTTCTCAAGGGGAGGTAGCAGGTCAACTGCTCTCCAGGGTTTTGAAGAGAGATCCAGTTTAGTTTCTGTATTTCTTGCACTGTGTTGTTGGCGTTAGATTCAGGTGCTGTGATACAGCATAAGTTGAGCAATGATTTAAACATGAAATGGTAAAAATGTGTCTTTATTATACTGTTTACACTATGATAACTTTTGTGCTCTTGATTTAATTTCTCTCTACTCTTATGAAATCAGACCAATTGGTGGTCATGGTGACCGTGTTGCCTTGGAAACACAGTCTCTGTGTGCATCATGTCAAAATAGGCCAACAGAAATCCAGAATAGATTGCAGCGGTGTTAGCAGAAATAGGCTCACGCGTGTGTGTTATTTTCTGTCAACGTAAAGCTAAACATAGTTGCAGAATAGAAGTGTGAGGGCTTTATGTGGCTGTGCAAACGTCCCACTCACGTCATCTTTAGTAGATGCTTCTGCTCCAGTGTTGGGCAGTTTATGCTCCTGTCATATTTTACTCACTGTGACCAAATTTCTCAATTCATTGTAAAAGTCCTTCACCTCTATGGAAACAGCACAAACATGGCAACAAGTCGGGTGAAAAGACAAATGCTAATTGATTTTATTTGACAGACATTCAGATGATTTGTTGTACCAAAAAATTAATAAAATTGAATCCATAGAATATACAAATTTTAACAAGAGCCTAAAAGTGCTGCCAGTATTGAAAATTGAAAATAGTGCCTTCACATGCTATACATTGTAACAGATGGACATTATTTTAACCTCTGCTTTGAACCTCTTTGGCCAGCCTCTAAGATTTTCTTCTCAGATTGTTAGACTCAGTGCAGTCAATCACAGTTGTGTTTAGGTGTGCATAATGTAGTGTTTCTTGTTCTGATGGACTTATTCATAATTTCAGGTGTGTTCAGGTTAAGGACTGTCCAATTTTTTAAAATCTGTTTTCAGTTTCTAGTGATGATAAATGGTCATTTTGGTGATTCGTTTTTTTCCAAATAAAACATGTCTTCCAAACCTGCCAATGGATTAAGGCAGAGGGTGAAATGTGTTCTCCCTATGATATAGTACAGTTAAAGCATTAGATGATTGACTATTTTAAAGCGGGGTGATCTCTAATGACCTTGCTATGAATCTCTTTGTTATACTGAGTGTTTTACTAATGTTAGAAAAACCCAGCCGAGGTGTTATCGTTTCATTTTGACAGGTTTTAATGCTTCATACATACACGTCCAGCAGAACCCTTTAAGAATCTGAGATGAAAACTAAAGACTAACATTCTTCACACATCCATTGATTAACTGTCTTTGTGTTTAAAATGACCTGGATTTATTGAGAGACTTAGCTGTGTGTCTTTCGTATAGCAGGGGTAAAAGAAACCACCCGAGCGGCAAATTGTAAGAATATATGAGAGACGTTTATTCTGACCTCTGTAGTACTGCATTCCACTGTGCTATTTTTAGTGTGTAGGCTGGTTTAATTTAGAGCTGAACAAGGCTGGGAAAGTAGAGCACTGCAGCAGGACGAGAGGAGAGACGGGAGACAGACACAGACGGACAGACAGGGAGGGAGAGAGAGAGAGGGGAAGGTGAAATGAAAGCTGTGGACTCCTCCTCTCCTCCTGGCCTCCCTGCCTGTGTTTGACTCCTGCTGCTCTCCATTGTGAGCCTGTCAGTATGTTAATGTGTGTCCCATATGAGCTGCAGAGGGGTATGTTCTGAGAGGCCATACGTTTTAGTTCATATCTTTGTGAATTTGGTGGATTTTTTTTTTTCACTGTGGTTTTATTTATTTTAGTTTACATTCATGACAATCAGCTAATTGAATTGATTGAGAGGATGAAGGATTCAAACTGAAACCATGTTTAGAGCTTAACACTGACTCCTTCCAGATGACAGGAAGGGCCTTTTTTTCTGTTCTCAACCACTGAGGGAAATATATACATTATGTTTGGAATATTAATCTTACTATGTAGAAGATGGTCTGATGAAATTCTTCAATATGGGCAAACATCATTAAAAGCAGTGGTGGTTCAGAAGAGGTATTTGTGGCACTTTGTCATTTTCACTCATTTCATTTCAAAGGTAATTTCAGGGCTCAAGCACTGAGTGTTGCAAAAGCAGTATTGTTCCTAACAGGTTTTTTTTTTATATCATAAAGAGTATTATTACTTGTTTGTATTACTGGGGTGATAGCATACTAACTACTAATATCCAAAAAGAAGCAACACTAACATGTCTCAGTATCACATTACATCCCTATGCCTCAGTATTTCGTTCTGAGGTGATGAGAAAAGTCTCTTCTGTTGATGCATGAGTCACCTGTGATGCATCACCTTGCAGACTCCCCAAAATAACCTCAATTGAACTGCGCGCACACACAAATCTAGACACATACACACACAGCAGTCAGGCTGAGTGAGCACCCAGTGTGGTGACTGTGGTTTGGTTTCTTCTTCCTCTCTCTGTCATCCGCCAGCGTTGTGTGCACGGATGCTTTGTGCGTGTTAAGGATTATTTAAAGATCTTTCTTCTGTGTTTTGTAACCTATTTGAGTTAAATAAGAAAAGAGTATTTGAGAATTATGTCTTAATTCTTTAGGTATTTCCCTTTCTCTTACGTCTCTTACTCTTTGTGTGAGAAACAAACGCACCAGCAGCAAGGTTTCATCTCTTTCATTCGGCTGATTGTTCCCCTCTTTGCTGCCGTGTGTGTGTGTTTGTTTGTAGGGCTCTGTTTTTTTAACATAGTGAATTCTATCTGTGCTGTAATATTTTGACTATTTATATACTTTTTAACCCTTTTCCACCGACATGGAACTGGTTCTAATGAGGTTCACACACTTTTTTCACAAGTGAACCTGAAGGTTCACACTCAGGCTGTCACGTCAACCAATTCCAAGTAAAAGAGAATTAATTCAAAAACAACACACTTATTTTCACCTTCTATGTAATGCACTCATTTCTGGTTTAATGATTAATAAGATGATGATAATTTGTTATGGTGGATATAGCCCCTGTCGTGGGTTTTTTTCCATGTGATTTTTTTAGGTTGGATGATTTGCACTGACAATATCATCGTCCATCGTGATGTTTCACTGTGGACACTGTGGTCATATGCCAATTTAGTAGACATTTCCCAGCCCTATTCCCAGCTTGAAACAAAAAAATTAAAATAGCAGGTTTTCCTTTCCTTGACGTATGAACTGAAGAAAAATAAACAAAAAAATCAACTTGGGTTTTGTTATGATTTATGGAGTTAAAAAAAAACACATATTTGAGTTCTTTCTCTGTCTTGCCACAATTGTGCTTTTACCATAGAGGTTCAGGACCACAGTGAGTGAAATGTGAGGGGAGCAAAAAGTCAAGCCAAGTCAGGTTATTTATATACACAGTATATAAAACCATAGTGCTCTACACAGTAACAAGGAGAAAGTACAGAAATGGATAAATAATACCCTGACAAAACATACTGATATTCCTAAAGCCAGAGAAGCATCTTGAGGTATTCTCAGTTAAACACATTTGTGTCAGTGTGTGTGATGCTGATCCTTTAACATCCCCTGTGTGTGTGTGTGTGTGTGTCTTTCAGGATGAGGTGGACAGTCAGAGCCCCGTGTTAAGAGACAACCATCAGCTCCATGAAGAAGTGAGGGGCTGGCTCAAAGACCAGAAGGTCCAGGAAATTTTTATGCAAGGTAAGCTCTTTACACTGCCGTTGTCAAATGTATAAAGTGTAACATTGTGACCTCACTCATTCTCCTCAGTAGCTAGCATGTCTTACAACATGAGGAGCCTGTAGTTAAATGTGATACTTCCAACAGCTGGACACTAACACTGACTGCACCTTTCCCTGTTGCTTCCAGGTCCATATTCTTTGAATGGCTACCGTGTGCGTGTGTACAGACAAGACTCGGCCACCCAGTGGTTCACTGGCATCATTACACACCACGACCTCTTCAGTCGAAACATGGTCGTTATGAATGACCAGGTACACTGACACACACACACATGTAAAGTTCTTTGAAAAAAAGTGTGTATACAGTTTTATGTTATATGATGAAGTAAAATGTGCAAAGGGGAATGACAGGAGGGACACAGAATCCAGTTAACATGAATCCTGATAGCCTAATATGAATAATAGCCATCTGAAAGGAGCATCAGCATTCCCTTCACACTCATGAATGTTGGTTATCTTTTGGTTAGCTAATGTGCCACGACCTGCTTGTTTTTGTACTCTGTCCCAGCTATTCCATTACTGCCTCTGGTTATGTTTGCTGTGGGAATTATAAATGAATTCAGTCCACAAATGTGTTAATTTTTTTCCTCCCAATAACCAGTGATTAATAGCTAATAGGGGCATTTTAATGCTTTTTAACCTTTTTAAGTAAGACATTTTTCTGGGCACTGGAGGTGAGAAGCTACGTTATCTGATTCCACAAAACACGCAGGTGTTTAAAAAAAACTGCACTGAAACAGTGATCAGTTAGTGTGTTAATTCATCCATTTCACTTTCTATTATCTGATGAACATTGCATAAATCTTTGTTGTGGAGTAACATCAACACTTCCAAATTCAAAGTGAAACCTTTAAAAGCAGGAGCTGGTTAGGTTTGATGGACTCTACAGTGACTCTGGTGTGTGTGTTCAGGTGCTAGAGCCTCAGAACGTGGATCCTTCTATGATCCAGATGACCTTTCTGGACGATGTGGTCCACTCCCTGCTGAAAGGAGAAAACATCGGCATCACTTCCAGACGAAGGTCACGATCCAGCCAGAACAACAACAGTGCCCACGTGAGTACACACACACACAACAGCACAAATAGAAAGAGATTCCTAACGGTTTTTCTTACAGCTGACAAATACAAATAAGGTAGTGATAATGCCATATGTTTCTGGTTAGAAATAAGTTTAATGAAGCCTCAGATCAAACAGAATTCAGTTTATGCAGGTCATGTCATTCTGTTATCAAAGCAACATCAGAAATATATCTGAAAAAACTGACAACCCTGATTCCAAATAATTTGGGACACTGAGTAAAAATGCAAACAAAAACACTGCAGTCGCGGACTACATGTACACATGTTGCTCCTGCCTTGTGAGACTATACACTGGCATCAAAACAAAGCTGGTACAACACATTTGTTGCGCTTGCATTGATTGCTTTGGGCAGCGATTCCGTTCTGATTAACACTGAACTTAAGATGTTGTGAAAGTGAAACACATTCCTATGTACGTTTTGTTAATCTTTGCATTAAAAGTCAAAACACAGGCCTGCAGTAGACTCACTGGTTGCCTATCGGCTCCTTTTATGTGACGTGATGTCAGCAAAACACTATTAAAAATTTGTTTTGTTGCAGATTCACACATGGAAGGAGCTCATTGTGGAGCCAGTCCATTGACGACTCACACAGTCATTAACAAAATCTCTCCTTGTCCCACATTTCCTTTATATTAAAGATGGCGGGAGGGAGACCCGGCGGGACCATTGGCAGCACTCAGGTACCCCAAACCCCCCACCACAACCCTCCAGACCCACACTTCCCACATTACACTACAAATGAAGAAAACTCAAATCATTTAAAGGGACAGTTCACCCACAAAATGCATTCATCTTTTTACCTGTAGTGCTGTTTATCCGTCGATACTCTAGGTGTGAACTGTCCCTTTAAGTGTTCAGCTGACGTGATCTGTGCTTGATTGAAACGACTGTTCCTAAGGATCAGTGTCTGGGATTACTTAGCCACTTTTCACACACACACATTGTTAAACCAGGGTTAACCTAAGCCCAGAGCGGTATGGTTCATACAGCCCTGGGTTAAACGTCTCAACATGTGACTAATGTTAACAATCTTTACATTGATTGCGTAGTCCCATTTCACACTGGACACTTTTAGGCCAAGTTTTAGTCAATTTCAGTGGAAAACACTGCAAAGCTTGTCAAGGCAAAAGTTTGGGTTAGTCCAATTCGGAATTGGGAAAGTGTGAAAAGCCCTAATTTTAAATTTCTGGTAAACTGTGAGGTTCCATTACAAGCAGTGTAAGATTCATCAAGCACTTTTTCTGTCTTCAGTATATTTAAATTATTAAATATCCCTGTTACAAACAATGACATGAACTGTTTCTCTGTCAGCATTTGTATTGCACCAATCTATTTCATACGGTAACACTGTACCATAAGAAACTGGAAAAACAGTTTTCTCAGTGAAACATCATTTCAATAAAGAAATATTTGGAGATATAAGTGTTGCTGCACAGACAGACAGTAGTTGGATTCACACAGATAACTGTTTGCTGCAAACTGTAGATGAAATGTCAAAGTGAAATATTCATTGAAAGAGTAACTTCACCCAGGAAAAAAAAGGTCCTGTCTACACTACCATCTAGTGGTTGTTTCCTCTGACACAGTCAGTAGAAATAAGTTAAGAAAGGTTTATAGCTTTAATAAGGGAGAAAGTGTTCTTCTGCCTTTCATAAATAATTAGTGTAAGATCACACTTAATTTATGATTTTGATAAATTTTTGTTAGCGCTAACTGGAAAAGACAAAGACTTTAATCAAAAGTTTGCTTTTATGTTAACAATTAATGATAAAATCAGTGTATTGACCAGCTCTACTACAAGGTGGCTTACAAATATTTTCAGCGTGTTTATAAATGACCGACATGTCCCAGACAGGGTCAGAACCAAAGAACAGCAATTAAACAGAGCGGCACATCGACCCTCTATCAGCAAGGAGCTGACAAGACTTCATAATAAGTGCCGAGTCTGTCCTCTACAGCTGGTCAGACACAAGTCTGAGTCATGACGCGTCAGAGACACGTTGGTCTACTTCCACAAGGTTAACAAAGGAAAAACTGAGCACCCAGCACCTTCTGTACTGCTGGTCAAGATTTATACTTGGCTTATCTTTATCACAGGGAGAGCATGAATCATATCAGAGGCATAGAAAGCAGGTTTTTAAAGGCCTGTATAATAACAATAGCTTGGAGCAGAAAAAGGTTAATTGACAGATATCACGTCTCCGAGACTCAAACTACTCAGGCCCTTCTTGGGAACAGCTGTTTAGATTATTAGGATTTTGGAGTTAACAACATTCACAAAAGAAGAAAATCAAATACCACAAGATTTTTGACCAATTACATCTATTGATATTGTATCAATTAGAGTCTGACTGATAAATTGGTTGAACAGTAATGTTGTTTCTTTAGCTATTTATTTTATTCTTGTTTCTTCTTTATTTATCTTTTATAGAATTGGCTGACAATGTAATAAATTGTTGAATTATAGTGATATATAACAATGTTAAATATTATTCTTATGTTTGAGAAAGTAGCTCAATAGGTACATTTGCAAAATGGTATAAAATCAGTGCATAATCCACATGTCTGTTTTATTTTGGATTAATTTCCCATATCAGTCGGGCTCTAGCCTCAATAGTGTAGAGTTGACTGTTGGTGCTTTCAAAAAGTATTTACACAATGAGATTTTTGATAAATAATCATCAGTAATGTTGATATAATGAATAAGTGGGTCGGTAAATAATAGAACAGCCTGATAAGTTCAGTCAGGAAACTGCAGTTGGTAGATCCAGTTGTTGCCAGTGGTGTTGGCTGAGGTTGTGTGAGGATATGCTGCTATTTTTAGCAGAATATCCTCCTTTAGCAGCCATGTTGGACTACATTAAAGTGTAAAGGTGCATTAAATAAACTGCTAACTGACTGTATACACAGTGATGTTCATTATGTGTTTACATGAGCTAACATGACTGTTTTAAACCTTACAGAGTCATTACACACGAGCCCAAGCCAACAGCCCCCGCCCCATCATGACCTCATCAGGCCCCAACCCCAAAGGTTCCCAGGGGACGCTGGCCTCTCAGCAGCAGAGCCAATCACAGCAAAGCCAGCAGCCAGCCAGCCAATCGCACCACTCGCCCGGCGGCAGTGGAAGGGAGCAGAGAGAGCAGCGCAGCTCTCGCTCGTCCAGGAGGAAAGGATCAGATAGCAGCGTTCCAGAGGAGGACAAGGACAGGAGAGAAGAGACCACAGGGAGAGGTGAGGACAGCCACCATCAAACAAAAGAGTCTATATATACACACGCAGCCTAAGTGATACTGTAACTCTTCTTTTGACGTGACATCATTTTCTACAGCAATGGTTTCATTTATAGTTTTATATCACAAAACCTGCTACTGTACATAAAGTAAACTAGAATGTATTATTAATGTTCAAACGGAGTGTCTTCTGTTATAAAAGACATATATTAAAAAAACATATATGAAAGTTTCCCCTCATAACGTAGAAGCTGCTGCTTCATGTCACAGTAGCAGGTGAATCAGTCAACTCAACAGAATAAATGAAGCTACAATCCCTGATGAGGATGAGGTGGTAGATCGCAATCAAACCTGCATTTGAGAGTCAAAACTGTCATTTTTTTTGTTATTTTTTGCTTTCAGACTCCAAGTCAAAGGCCAAGCAGGCAGTGAACAAACGCAGGAAGGGCGAGGAAGATGAAAAGAAGGCGGGTCTAAAGAGGCTGAAGACCGACATGACCTCCGACCTGTCGGAGAGCAGCGACTCAGAAAACCCGCACAACAAGAGGACCGCCCACTCCTCGTGCTCCTCTTCCTCCTCCTCATCTTCCTCCTCCTCCTCCTCGTCCTCTTCCTCCTCCTCAGAGCCCAACTCTGAGAACGAGCTAAAGACTCGCAGCAGCGATGTGAAACCAATGGTTGTTTCCAAAAAGGAGGAAGAGGAGAAGCCGCTGATGCAGGGCGCCAAAATGAATGATACTTCGTCTCTCATCGGCCGCCTGTCGCCGTGGGCGGAGCTTCAGGCAACGGAGGACAGCAAGAAGGGCGTGGTGAAGGAAACGGGGAAAATTACAACGAAGGAGGAGGAGGAACTGGTCGCGGTCACACAGATCACCCAGTCTCCACGGCAACAGACGCCTCTGATGTCGGACACCGTCCAGGGCGGCAGCATGGAGAGCAGCAAGAACACTGTGAAAGGTACGCCATGAATGACCCCTATCAGAAACATGATGATTATGAGCAAGCCAGTGTTCTTACAGAGTATTTTCTTTCAGCATCATCGCGGTCCCAGACGCCGTCGTTGTCCCACCTCAGTGGCGCCGGCGGCGTGATCGACATCACAGACGACGCCCAGGCCACGGTGCACCAGGAGAGTTCGGAGGCCGTGTCGGCGCTGCTCGCCTCACAGAAGGCCGAGTCCACGGCCCTGTCACCTTACCTCCCCCTCAACCCCTCTCCCGTCTCCTCGCCGCCCGTCCCTCCCTCCCCCTCACCGTCAGAAGGAGGCCGCAGGACGGATATTGAGCCTCCCTTGCAGCAGCAGCAGCAGCAGGGCATTATGGGAGGTGGCATTACAGCAGCCAGGAGCTTAAGCAACAAGATAGAGTTTGCTCCCTCTGAGGTTATCAGGTAAGAGCTTCAAATTGTGTTTAACACTGAGTTTTCACCCAAACTAGCATGTATTAGCAGGTTTTTTTTAAAGTGGGAAAACCCACTAAGAAGGAAGAAAAAACATTTCCATTGCCAGGAGATGAGTTTTCCTTTTTTTTCTTCACAGTCTAACTGATGCGTTGCTTCTTTCCACACAGTAACATATTGCTTAGTTTAACAGATCTGGGTTTCCTGTTACACTGGTGATACTCCTAAACCAGCACATATGACTTTATATGACCCCTCAAGAAAGATTTAATTTTGGCCGATATTTAGTTTTAACAGCTGCTCCTGTGAATTAAGTTAAATAAACTAAAGTAACACGTGTAACATTACTGCTTGACATCCCAGAACACCTCCAGTCCAACATCAACACAATCTTAAAACCTGATTTCATCAAATCAGAGTTCTGCTTTGTGACAAATTTCTAAGAAGAACTGAGATAATTGTGAAAAGTCTGTTTGATATGTTAATTTGCATTTTAAATAACAACAAGGCAAATAAAGGAGAAAAACCTGTTAACATATTGTGAGTTTTAACAGAGGAATTACTGATAAACATCTACTCCTTCTGAAACATGATTTAGGACTTCTTGCACATGTAAAGTGAATAATCCTGATGTTCATATGCTGTCTGAATGAACCAATTTTTTTATACATTTTGTTTTGTTTAATTTTTATAACTGCTGAGTTATAGGAAAAAAACGTGTGTTTTTGTGATGTGTTGGTAGACTTTAGCTCTGACTCGATCCGACCTTCGGGGTTGTGAGGTGGCTGAGACGAGTGTAGTGGACTCTGAGTTGATTGGAAAATAACAAAACAAAACAAAAATAAGCGTGCCCACCCTGGTGTCATGTTTCCATCATTGCTGATTGGAGCTGGAGCTGAAAAATACACACGACTACTACAGAGTCATTTCCTGGGATTTGAAGCCAGATGTTAGTGGGTGTTTAGTCCAAGAGAGATGGGCTTTTAAATGTATTTCATGAAGTCACCTTCTGAATGTTACAACTCGTGTATCTTTTTGTATGTCCTTTTACAAGGACTGGGTTTAGTTATGGTATAGACCATCTGGTCCCTAAAAATCTCCAGATTTGATTTCTGCAACAGTCCCATCCAATTATCCTTGAATACGACAAAGTGTGTTGCTCAAAAATCAGGTTCACAGATAACGAGAGAACAAGTTTGTGTGCACAAAGGCATTAATAGAGGTTAAATAACAATCTATTTAGCGTAAAAATATAGATCATTTTCTATGTACACATGTAAAATAATTTCTTTCTGTGCTTTTTTCCAGACCTGTCACATCGATGGTTGACAATGTGGTGCTGGTGGAGAAGGAGAAAACTGTCCTTCCTCTTCCTCATCATTTTCATCATCATCAACAGCCACAGCACCATCAGCAGCACACACAACAGCAGCAACACTACACATCCATCCACCCCGGCATTAAGAGCCCGTCTCTGTCCGACGAGACGAGAAAGCACCCACAGCAACAACTGCCCCCCCACAAGATGAACACAGTCCTCCCCCCCGACTTATCCAAATCCAAAATGAGCCCCAATCCAGCTCAGCTGGACTCCCTGAAACAGAAACCCCAGCACCCCAACAACTCTCAGAGCCATCCCTACCCCAACACGAACCCAGCTGACCTTCTCAAGGCTAAGCCCCACCCGGGCCTGCTGGACATCTCTAAACCTAAACCCAACACCTCCCCAGAGGTCTCTAAGCATAAAATACAGCGGTACCCCGACACCTCCCCACCTCCGATAGGCCGTTTGTCGGCTAAAGTAGAAACAGTGGAACCCCTGCGGTCCGGTTTCAAGCCGGTGCCGGCGCGGTCAGAGTCCGGTGGCGTCAGTACGAGCAGCAGCAACACCAAGAGCCCCCTGATCATCGACAAGAACGAGACCTTCACTGTTTACAGAGACCCAGCACTGGTCCGCTCAGACGCAGAGAACTCTGTCTCTGCCACTGTCTCCTCCAACCACGTGGCAGCCTATCTCCATCCCCACCTGCACACCCTTCACTCCCCCTCCCCTCACTCCCCCTGCCTCACCTCCGCATCCCACCCCCACGCCGCCTCCCACCTCCTCGCCCCTCCCCACACCTCCGCCCTACCTCATCCGCACCTCTTGCCCCCGGGGGTGCTCCCGGCCATGCCTCCTCCTACAGCCTCTCTCCTCGGCGGCCACCCAAGGCTCGACTCCCCCAGCGGTTTGGGCCACCTCGCCCTGCCTCACCCAGCAGCCGCACACCAGAGTGCACAGTTCCTACAGGTCTGACTCCATATATATACAGTTTAAAGTTTTCAACTTTTCTCCTAATTTTACCATGATGATATGAGGGTTTAAAACTAAAAACTAAACTAAACAGATGTGTCTTTGTTTTCAGGGTCAGGGCCCCCCTCCTCCACCCCTATTAGCCCAGGCTCACGGTGGGGCAGCAGGGCTGGGCCTTTACCCCATCCTCTGGCAGTATCCTAACGGAACACCGACCTCGTACCCCCCAGGGCTCAACCTGCCCCCCACAGCTAAGTGGGTCCACCCTGAAAATCCTGTCACCGTGAATTCTGAGGCGTCTCTCAGGAGGGTAGGTGTAAAGATGTTGGCTTGTAGTTGTGTGTGTTTTGTAGGAATATTTGGTGCATTACACCAGACATTGAGACCATTATGACAAAAATGTCAATTTTACCAGTACAGCACCATTACAGAATTTCAGCATAAAATTGTGAATTCAATCTCGAGCCCTGGCTTCAAAATTGTAGTTTTTACTGTTTTCAATCCCACATGCAATATTTTATTTTTTACAAGGGTTATTGCTGCTGTATTATGGAGCACTGCATTGTTTGAAGCAGTGCATCAAAACCATCAAAATCTATGTTATCGATATAATCCAGACTGCAAAAAGAAGTAAAGGATGTACAACGGTTAAAGGATTAGTCCACCTTTAAAATAAATAGATTTTTGATACAAAACCTCTACATGCAAAAAATCAGCAGTTTCTTTTGTGTCCTAGTTGACTCCTACAACATGTAACATAACACTTCCACTGGAAATTATCAGATTTGTTAATAATATTATGTGGCACTTGGTGAGTTAACAGCTGAATCTGTGGCAGTGTGTTTATGTATAACACTAGTACCTGACTGGAGCCAGTTTCGATGTTCTCCCTCACAGTGTTCAGGAAAACACAGACAGGCAGCTAAATAAGGACAACAAATATATATATTTAAAAACAGCATAAATATATAACTGTGACGGACAAAAAAAGGACAACATGTTCCATTAAATTGACTTTTACATGAACTTAGAGCTTCAAGCAGCGAGGCTGAAAATGTCCCCTTTTCCATTAAACACACTGTGGCTGCTGCCACAGCGTCCCAGGGGTTGTTTCATTATTCAGTGTCTCTGGAGAACATTTGTCCTTACATGACAGCATCACTACAGTTTGTTTCTCAGTGTGTCAGCTCTAAGTAAGTCATTTAAACTGGGCTGTGCGTTCAGCAGATGTGAGTTGTATTGCGGGGGATGTGGGGTTCCCGTATAGAAAATAACAGGTTGGGGGCTTTTACTGTTGGTTTACATGTATGTACAGGCTGGAGACACACATTTAATATGAAACTTTCATGTTACTACTCCAACAAGAAGGAAAAAGCAGATAGCTGAAACTACTACCAGGGCTCGGAAAGTACCGGTAATCCACAGCCTCCAGCCAATTACAACTAAGTGCCCTCAGTGTAAAACAAAGTAGTTAATGAGCATGTAGGGCAGGTTTAATTCATGGGGACGTACTGTGTGTGTGTATGCACACATGCATTTTGCATTTGCATTTGCCTTGTAATATGATGTATGATTACACTTTCTATGGATTTTGGCATTTAATTCATTTATTTTGTGTGTGTTATGTGTGCAGAACACAGCCAGTCCATGGCTGCACCAGGCTGCCAGTAGTGCTGCTGACGGTTTGGGTTTGCTGAGCCACGTTCCCGTTCGGCCAGCCAGCGCCGACGCTCACCGACCTCCTGTCAAGATCAACACACACGCAAGCCCTCCGCTGTCAAAGGCCGCCATGAATGCTCATAAAGAGTGAGTAGAAAGACCAGCAACAGTTATAGAATGTAACATCAGTCTAACATGAGTCAACACGGGGGAATTCAAATACATTATTGAACTCTTGTCTGGATGTAGATCAGGAAAGGGCTTCTATTCAGTTTGATACTCTGTTCACAAAGTATGAGCTGCATTTAAATGTTGTCAATGTAGGGCTAATTTTAACTACTTAAAATGCTGTTATGTGGTTAAATTTGTAAAAATACATAATGACTTTAAATGTATCATGTTTTAATGTAAAGTTGGGACCTGGAAAGTAACTAAAGCTGGCAGCTAAATTTAGTGGAGTTTACAATATTTGCCTCTAAAATAATGGAGAAGTATAAAGTTACATAAAAAGGAAAAACCTCAAAGCAACACTGAAATACATTACTTGAGGAAATGTAAGTAGCTACATTCCACCACTGAAGAAGGTCATAGGAGCAACAAAGATGAGTCACAGAATCGTTGCTCTTTAAATTTAAACAGCATCCCATTTCCCTTGTAAAGCTGCATGTGTTCAGAGAGCCCACACAGAGCAGCTGTGTTAGCCCTGAGATGCAGACAGGCAAAGCCAGGTCAGTCCGAGGAAGTGAAGTGGCACTAATCCAATATTAAAGCAGTTCAGACAGAATGCTGTTCATTCAGCAGCCTGTGCTCTCCTTATGTAACCACCAGTCATTATTTAGAGACCACTGAATACCCAAACACACTGCACCACAGAGGAAACATCACACACGCTCGCTCACCTCTCTCATTAGCCTAGTTATGTCATGTTCAGTCAAATCTGCTGAGCGGCCAGTAATACCACGGTTAAACCTGTCTGTTACCTAAGACTTTCCCCCACACATTAGCTTCCATTTCCTGTTTTATTTGATTGAAACACATGTTGAATCCTTGCAAAATGTGACCACTTGTTAAATGTTTGCAGCGATGTGGATAAGAAAGGCTTTGTGGACCCGATCCGGACGTTGACACTGGCCCAGCTGAAACAGGAGCAGACAGACAGGAGTCGAACTCCCACAGGGAAAGACATGCACCTGCACCGCCTCTACATGGACCCCCACAGCAAGGCTCGCATGGCAAATACACAGGTACAGCCCTCCACTTACATATTTAAGATCATAATCAGCATCATTATGGTTGCAGAAGCAGAAGTGAGAAACTGTAACAGGCATTATCATTCAATCATATTGACACATCTTGAACAGATCATATGTGACAAAAGCTATCATCAGAAAAAGTTACCAAATTGAAGCATAAAATAGTGATATTTCATTGAAACCAGCATTATTTTATTTAGAATTTTGCTGGGATAAAGCAAAAAGGCTCTATAAATGTGAATAGATCAATATGTATAGGATGTGGACACCCAAGTTGTTTCCAGAATAGTGTCCCTAATTATTACTTCACCCCACGCTGCATATACCACCTCTGGCCAACAGAGGGCGCTGTGGGGTGAAGTCTGCCATCTCTGATTGCCTTGTTTGTAAATGCAACATTTAAACTCAGCCTCTGTTCCCCAGATCAATGAAAAAGTGAAGGCAAACCCCAAATTCACTTTGGTTTTGGAACAAGCTTTATCTGCTTGGTGTTGTGCCTTGCTATAGTTGCATTTTTTTCTGAGCTGTGTCTGCTATTTTTTTTAGCTTTAGGCCCAAAAGGTGACATCCAGAAACGTCCCACACACAGCAAAGTAGAAACAGAAAATACAGACATGAGGAAAGGATCACTGCAGATGCAGACAACACCACAGACATTTTTGTTAGAATCTATACATTGTAATATGTCTGTCTGAAAATAGCAATCCTGAACGGTGTTTGCATTTCTTCCACAGGATGCAGTTCAGGCAGCAGACCGAGCCAGTAAGTACAAAGAGGAGAATCGTCAGATCCTGAAGGAGAGCATCGAGGTCGCTCCCTTCACCGCTAAGATCCAGCGCTCCAGTGACCCCGGAATGGACAGGGACAGAGAGAGGAGCAGAGATCCAGCCTTCCCTGTGCGGTTACCGGCTCTCGCTTCCCCAAGCCCTAAACCTGGCCACATCCACCCGCACGTCATCCAATCAGAAAAGAGCAACTACTTCACCACACTGTCCAACAGTGTAGTGAATGAGCCTCCAAGACTCTACCCCTCCAAGGAGCTCAGCTCTTACTACGAGAAAGTGTCTGGTGGAGCTCCAGGGGTTGTGACCAGCGTCGGGGCGCCTGTGCCAAGCCAAGGAGCTCTGTCTCTGGGCAGCTACAGCTCCAAAGCCTCACTCTCCAAGCCCCCTCCCCTCATCAAGCACCAGCCAGAGGGTGGAGAGGGTTTAGCAGGGAAAATCACTGAGCAGCTCAGCCAGCAGGTGACACTGGTCCAACAGCAGCATCAGCACCACTCAAGCATAGACAGGATGGAGCGCCGCAGCCCTGCCATCTCTCCTTCCTCCTCCACATCTTCCTCCTCAGCACCCAACCACCACCATCACCACCACCACCACCAACAACACCACCAACACCACCAACAGCAGCAGCAGCAGCAGCAACACCAGCTCAGGGCAATGCCATCTCTCCACCGAGCGCCTGTCTTCCATCCGCCCACACAGCACGCGCTGGAACGCAAAGAGGCCGCGGAACGAGAGAGGGAGCGGGAGAAGGAGAGGGAGCGAGAGAGGGAGAGGGCGGGTTACGGCGGCCGCCTGTCTCCGCCGACCCTCACACCCATCCAGCCAGTTAGCTTAGCGGCAGCTGGTAGCAAAACGTCAGCGGAGCAGCAGAAGCCCCCAACGCTGCTGCCGGAACTCAGGGACGTCAAGGGTCACGGAAACGCTGCCGTCGTCACCTCTGTGGCGTCGGCCATCAGTGGGGAGACTTCATCTGCAGACGGGTGGAGAGGTGGAGAGATGATTCAGGAAAGAGGAGGCTCATTCCCTGGAGAGAAAGTGGCGTCAAGGGGCAAGCCTCAATCCGCAATGGCGTCTGTCATTGTGCGTCCGTCTACATCGATTAAGTACGACAGTCCAGTTGGTGCTAACAAATCTGGTGCTATGATCCTTAAGGAGCTCCCTCAGGGGAGGTTCTACCCATCCAAGCTTCAGGGGGAATGTCTCAGAGTAGGAGAGAGTGTTCGAGAAGCTGTAGCTGGCAGGGTTATCCAACCCAACTCCAACCTGGACGACATGTGTATCCAGTATAAAAAGGCGTCTATGCGCGGCTTGCAGGGAACTATGGGAGCCAGCATCACAAACTCTGTATGCAGGACTGCTTTTAGCATACAAAGTATCAGTGGGACAGCCGTCCCTGAGCTGGGCTACTCAATGTCAGCTCGGGGAGAGATTTCAGCCCATAAAACTGGTATTTCTGGCCGGGTGTTGAGCCACTCAGGACCAGGAGAGTACCAAGAGGGATTAGGCTCACGCACCACATCTCCAGGGGGTTCCCTGCCTCCCCCTAGTCCAGCAGTTACACCCCAGCCCAGCCCAAGCCTCACCCCAACACCTAGCACCATTTCTGGCTCCAATCAGCCTTATTCCTCCTCCTTTGTCCACCTTAAGAAGCACAAAGCTGCCTTGGCTGCAGCCCAGTCCAGAAGCAACTTCTCCACCACCCCTACGACCATCACAACTGGAAACTGCTCCCTACCTGTGGATTTGGTAGACAAAACTCCCGTTCACAGCTCGCCGCCTCCACCCTCCTCTAGCCAAGCCTCGTCGTCTTCTGTGGACAGCAGCAGCAGCTC
>CAFUXE010001280.1:471153-483955 GCA_903364295.1 Serranus cabrilla
AGCCTCGTCGTCTTCAGTGGACAGCAGCAGCAGCAGCTCGGCAAGCGGGAGCACAACGACGGGCAAGTCCAGCCCCCTGCCCAACGGCCAGACGCCTGGACCCGCCTCAACGAGCAGCGGGCAGTCCAGTAACTACCATAAGCTGAAGAAAGCCTGGCTAACCCGGCACTCAGAGGAGGACAGGAACACGACCGCCACCACCAGCTCCACCACTGCTAAACCAGAGAAACTGCCCAGCACCACCACCAGCACAAGTAACACCGCGGCCATGTCGGACATGATCAAACCCTGTACGGTCAACCTCAGCGCCTCCACCTCCAGCGAGGTGGAGATGAGCAAAGACAGTGGAAGCAAAGCGGAGAGAGAGAGGCAGCTGGAGGAGAAGGTGGGAGGAGCAGCAGCAGCAGGAGGAGGAGGGGAGGAGAGGAAAGCAGCTCCCTCATCAAGGCGAGGGAACAAGCGGTCATACGAGTCCGCTTCGGAGAGCGGGGGAGACGACTCCGACACCAGCGAGAGCAAAATGGAGGGCCGAGCCAAGCGTCAGCCTAAACCCACCTACAAGAAGAAACAGAACGATATGGCCAAGAGGAAGGGAGACAATGACAAGGACGAAGACGATGTGAAGCCCAACGGCATCTTCAGATCAGCCCGAGAGAAAACCAAGCTCAAACTAGCCAGCAGCAGTAAGTCTTCTTCCTCTCTAAACAGTTCTAGCCTTATACTGGAATTCTGTTCTTGTTTACAGCTGTCATATAATCCTTCTCTTCCCGTCTCTCTATGTGGGAGTCGAAATAAATGATAGCGCGTGTTCATGGTAATGAAGGAGCAGCAGGGCTCACTCGTGTCTTAAATAGTTTTAGGACAAGAACGAGATCTATGGAGCAGAGGAATCAGATTTATCAGGCTAATACACACATTACTTGTTAGTCAACACATTTGTTGGCGGTTTGTGTCTGCAAATGTAGAATATCAATCTATCGACTGGCATAACCAGGGTGGTCAGTTTTGGACTATTTCGATGATATTGTTGAGTTGTCGTGCAATTATTTTGGCCAGTATAATTGTGACATTAAATGGCATGACTCACTCCTTGTCTAGTCAGAGTTTGCTTGTTAGCTTGTTAGTTATCTTGGCTTTTAGCTCATCCTTCATCAAACTGATGGTGCAGAACTAGAACCAGCTCTGTGAAAGCTAAGCCTGCCAAGCAAAGCTGGAGGGAATAATAGAGATGCTGTTTTTGCTAACACGGAGTATGGATCAAACATAAATAGACATAACCATGTTGTTATTTCATATAAACAATTTCTTAACTGAATAACCAGAAAACATGTTACATTGTGATGTATATCGTTATTGAGTGAAATAACCCATGTCAGGATAGCAGATTTTGGCCATATTGCCCAGCTGTAACACCAAGCCACTGAATGAATGACAGCGGGTAGCTGGGGGGAGATCTGGGTGCCACTGCAGACAGAGAGCGATCCAGCTAATGCTTTTTCTTTACCCAGACAGCTAGCTAGAAGCTGTTGGACGGTGTAACGTTATGCTAATTTCCCTATAGATTTGCATGCTCTTGGTAGTTGACCGCTTGACATCTACACATCATGTCAAGACTTGTCACTTTTTAAAACCTTTAAGAATTCCAAAAAGAAGATTTCTCCAATTAAGTTTATCCAGGATTTTAAACTTTTGTCTACAGAAAGCTTCCCGTGGTGGCGATCTGCTTAATCAGCATCATGTGAAATTATTTGGCGAGAGCTTGAATGTAACAGACGTTTATTTAGGTGTAAAAGTCCCACCTTCTAGCTTTACATGAAACAAAAATAGGAAAATAGAGAAAGTACATTGCTTATGCATCTTCTCTCTCCTTGTCATGTCATGTGTTAATAGAGCTGATAGTGAATTGTTACATGCACAACTCCTTGGCATTCTCTTGACAAGGTTAAATGGGCTCAATCTCTCCTGTGGTGTTATTTTCCTGTCTATGTTTGGATGATTTTGAAACCCAATTTATGAACAACTCTTTATTAATCCTTGACTTAAACCCTGGTACTCTTCTCAGATGGGATTCCCCGCTCTGTCCTGAAGGACTGGAGGAAGGTGAAGAAGCTGAAGCAGACAGGGGAGTCTTTCCTGCAGGATGACTCGTGTGCTGAAATTGGACCCAACCTGCAGAAGTGTCGGGAGTGCAGGGTGGTCCGCAGCAAGAAGGGAGAGGAGCCGACACATTCCCCCGTCTTCTGTCGCTTCTACTATTTCAGACGGTAAAACTTCACTTTCCTTTGTTTTCTTTCACTTACATAAATTAATTTCCTCTGGTTTCCTTTACTGTAACTGTTGAATGTGACTTCTCTTGCTCCCATTAAACCTACGTGTGTTATTCTCAGTAAACCTGATGGAATCATGAAACCCTGCATAGCTTTTGCAGCTGTAATACGCTCCCAATTCCCCTTCAAACCAACTATAGATGCTTTGCTCCGTGAGAAAATTGCTCCGTGATGCATTGTACACATTTACCTTGAATGCACATTGAACACACGTACACACACACTCACACACTTGAGTTGGATAAGCAGCAGCAGCTGCAGTCTGGGGTCTAACAGGGTAAATCTGCCAAAGAGGATTTTCTGCTCTATAATCTTTTCCTCTCTGCAGAACTGCTGCTGCTGCAATCTCTCCCTCTCTCTCTCTCTGTGTCTCCCCCCTACCCTTCTCTGCGTCTCCACTTCTAATTCTTGCTCTCCCTCTATCTCACCTCGTCCCTGTCTGACCCAGCAGACTGGCATTTCATAAGCAATTACCTGAGCTGGCTGGGTCCTTTAAGGACACCACAGACCGCGGTGGGCTGCAGAGATGATGGCTCGTCTGGAACATCTCATTCTGTCACTCAGTGCCTATAAACATTTGCATATGCCCTACTTTTTGAAACATGAGTGGTATTATACTTATGAAGCTTGATAAAAAGACATTACATATATAAACATCTGTAAACTCTGCAGCAGGAGTAGATGGTATGAATGAATGGAGTAAGAATGGACAGGACTGTTTTGCACTTTGTGACTTCTAACAGTTGAAGACATTGAACTGAAGGGAAAAGCTTTTTTTCATGTTTACTTATAAGTCTAATTTTTGTCAGATATTGTATTATAATGTGTTTCTGGGTGTTGATGCGAGTAGACAGCATGTGACTGATGCCCATTTCTGACATCAGTCACTTTGCCTTCCTGCCTTTGTTTGTAAAGCAGCACAAGTTTGCATAGCTTTGCTTGTTGTCAGCTAGAATTTTAATAAGGTGTGTGGCACTGTTAGCTTTGCTGATTTAGCAGCACAGTGTGAACTTACTTAGTGAATTTAAACAGCATTCAAACTAGGAAAGATATTTCTGTTTATTTGCCTTTTACAGAATGCCTCGTCTCTTTTGTAATTAGGTTTGTAGTTAAGTATGAACTAGTGCTGTCAAATTTATTTAAAGACACAGTGAAAATTAGGGTTGCAAAAGGAATTTTGCAACCCTATTGAAACTACATTGCGTAGCATAAGAAACTACAAACGCTGTGGAATCCATTTGTACGAACTGTTGTGATATCAGGAAAATATTATTGTGTGGCATGTATGGAATTTGCTGCACTTTCAGTGGACTTTTGAATGCTTACAGTGCCATCAAGTGGCTGCCAGCTGTGTTTTCCAAAGTAGGCATCTAATGAGGACGTTCCCTGCAGTTCTTTGTGTGTTTTGTCATCAGTCATTTTGCTAACATCTGTCAAAAACTAAAGACAGTTTCATCCACTTTCTCTTCACAACAATCATCAAATGGGTACGGTGTGTTACAGACAGATAATCATGTTTCTTTTTATCATGCTTGCATTGTTTTGAAGCAGAGACTATTTTACTAGAATCAGAAACAAGTATAAACTCTTCATAGTTTAAGTTGCCAACTGGACTTAAATGAGTAGTGGGCTGTTTGGCCGCCAGCCAGAGCTTATGGAAAGCTCTGATGTATAAACCCAGATGATGCTTTGATAACCGGGTGTCCCCAGTGGTCATGAATGTTGCTTATCATATTATCCCCTTTGTGTGCCAGGCTTTCCTACAGTAAGAATGGAGTCATCCGGATGGATGGCTTCTCCACTCCGGACCAGTTTGATGATGAGGCCTTGTCCCTGTGGGTCCCCGGGATGCTGGAGGAGAGCCACCTGGACCAAACCACAGCCAAGTACATCCTCAGCTTCATAGGAGACAAGTTCTGTCAGATGGTTGTAACTGAGAACACTGCAGCCACCTGGGTCAAGAAGGATGGTAAGGTGTCTTTAAAGACGTCTGACGTTTCAACTCAATAATCCCCCACTGCGTTTTTAAATCGATCTCATTTTATGTGTGTTTCAGCCAAGACGGCATGGAAGCGAGCTGTGAGGGGGGTGAGAGAGATGTGTGACGCCTGCGAGGCAACACTCTTCAACATCCACTGGGTCTGTCAGAAATGTGGCTTTGTTGTCTGCCTCGACTGCTACAAGGCCAAAGAGAGAAGGAGCTCCAAAGGTCAGTTCTGTGTGTATGTTTGGACAGCACAGGGATCCAGAAAGGGAGGATGAAACCCCCACACTAAACTTAGCATCAAAGGTCATACAGTGCTTCTAAAATGTCAAGTTGTACTAACTTCTCTAGGACCTACTTTTTGTACTGAACTTTTCTTTTTGTACATGTTCTGGCTTGGTTTAGGTTCACTGGTTTTTGGTCCTTTTTGAATTTTGTTCTTAACAACAGAAATTTAAAACTTATACGTTAAATCTGAACCTGAACACTACCTGACCGATGCTTTTGAAGAAAACAGATTCTGAGAAGCCTTTCCCAAAGTAACCTGGTTTCTTATGTGCATTTTAATACAATGTTTTTGTTTTCAAGCTTTCTCCGATAGTCTGTTTGTTCAGAATTTAGCTTAAAAAAATTTGAGTTCAAGAACCACGACTCTGAATAGAAGTAAGAGAATGCATCACTGGGATCATTTACACAAACTAAACAGCATTGTTGTCATAGACCTGCTCAGTTTACTGCAGGCTGGTACAGTTGAGAGGTAATTTTATAGTGTTACTAAAGCTGACTGGTGTCTCTGTTTCTGTGATCAGATAAAGAACTTTACGGCTGGCTGAAGTGTGTGAAAGGCCAACCCCACGATCACAAACACCTGATGCCAACACAGATCATTCCTGGCACAGGTACTGTACACACTCCCTTTATCTTTCCTCATGGCACTCTTCATGTCTTGGCTGCTTTGTCAACTAGTGTGTGATTGATAAGAACTTTTGGTTTTTGAGCCCATCAGGTGGCAGCTATCAGTACTTTCATATTCCTACTAATCGGATAATGTTCCATTTTAATATGTGCACGTGTGCAACGCTTCTTTCCTGAAATGTTTAAATTCTGCTTTGTCTTTCTCATGTTTCAGTGCTGACAGAGTTGGTGTCTTCCATGCACTCTCTGAGAGAAAAATACAACATCAAATCACACTGTCCCTGCAGCAACAAGCCGAACCTCCTCACCAAACTGCCAGCCACAAACGGAGTCTCACAGGTACTGCTGACTATTCCTGTTACTATTTTTGATTGTTGTTAGTTATTTAATATTCAGACTTGAAACGAGTGATTAAGACCATAAACTCATTAGGGAAAATGATAATGGAGGTAGTAGATAAAATGATAAGAAGGATCATTTTAACATAGATTTTCTTACCAACTTACTTCCTTTTGCACCTAGTGGAGTCGCCTCCTGCTGGTCATTAGAAAGAATACAGGTTGAGGCACCAGCACTGGCTGAGCATAGGAATTAATGCATATTATGTTTTCCATTTTATTTAACAGACAGGTATTTATACATGAAAAATATAAATCGGCAGTATTTTAGGGTAGATTTTTCCTTTTAAGTACAGGAGCTGGTGGATGATCACTGTTTACAGGGACCTTTCACCATCCCTCTCTGAGTTTCTTTTGTACAGCTAGCTCACAAATCTACTGTCACCCCTAAAACCCTCTCGTTTCTCTGCCAGGTTCTGCAGAACGTCCTGAACCATAGTAACAAGCTGTCTCTGGTGAAAGCTGAGCCGGGCTCCCAGCAGAACTCTGACCAAGGAGGAACCAAGGCGGAGACTAACGGGGGTGGTGGTGGAGGAAGCAGTCCAGGTAGCGATGCAGGAAGTGCTCCTGTGACCCCGCCCGAGTCCCAGTCACCTCTACATTTCCTGGCTGACCTGGCAGAGCAGAAATCCAGGGAGGAAAAGAAAGGTGAGGGGAGAGATTTTTGATTTGTGTCAAGTTGCGTATTTCACCTCCAGAGTGTATGTTGTTTGTAACCTCTCCGTTTTCTTTCTCTTATAGAAAACAAGTCAGTGTTGCTGGGGAAATCAGTGAAGGAAGATAAGGAGGTGGACAGCCTGGAGGTCCTGCAGCAGTGTAAAACCACCTCACTGGTGGCTAACAGTACAGAGCAGGGATCCACACTCAGAGATTTACTCACCACCACCGCAGGGAAGCTGAAACTGGGCTCCACTGATGCAGGCATTGCTTTTGCACCAGTCTACTCTACTGCATCACAGGTACAGTCATCGTCACAGTGCTGATGTATTCAGATTTGACATTAAAGCATCTCTCACCTGTGTTTCTGTTAATCAAATGTCTATATTATATAAACATAGAATGTATTCATGTTTTCCATCAACATTCATTCATTCTTCAAAGGCAGCACCAACATTAGACCTTCTAGTTTTTTTATGTCAATCCTTTATTACATGTATTCAATTGAAATTGTACATAATCAGTGTATTTAACGTTCAAACTGATTCATTTTATTGTTTTTTTGTTGATATATACCTATTCTGAATCTGGTTTCTGCAACATGTTTCAATAAAGTTGTGCATTAGCAAAGCATTGCATTCAGATTTTTTTTTACATTTTATGCAGCATCCCACCTTTTTTGGAATCAGCGTTGTATTGAACTATTGTTTTCCTCTTTTACCTTCAGACTGGAAAAGGTGGGAGGACCATGCCCAACATCCTTGATGACATCATCGCTTCAGTAGTTGAGAATAAAATCCCTGCCAGCCGCCAAAGCATCACCACCAAACTGTCGATCAAGCAAGAGTCTGTTGCCCCGGGCAACAACAACAACAACAACATCATCCCTGCCCCTGTTATTACTGAGGATGCCAAACCAGACAGGAAGAAGACTGCTCATGTTACTGCAGCGGTGCCAGAAGAATCAACCAACCAGTATCCGGATATTCCCCACTGCTGGTTAAACAACAGGCGCTTATTGTGGCTCAAAGATCACCGCAACCAGAACAACTGGAAGCTGTTCAGAGAGTGCTGGAAACAAGGACAGGTACATATCAGCCACAGTGTTCATAATAACAGTGATGAAGTGATTGGTGAAGCCACAGCTGTATGACTGTTCTGTGTGTGTGTCCAGCCTGTGTTGGTGTCAGGGATCCATAAGCGACTGAATAGCGGCCTGTGGAAAGCCGACTCCTTCAACCAGGAGTTTGCAGACCATCAGGGAGACCTCCTCAACTGTAAAGACCAGGTGGTGTCCAACTCTGGCATCAAGGAGTTCTGGGATGGATTTGAGGACATCACCAGTGAGTTCATCTCCACTTTGGTTTTACTGTTCAGCATGAACCTGAAAACAGTGATAAACAATCAGTGAATGAGTCTAACTGAAGTCTTGTTACCTGCTCAGAGCGGCCCAAGTCCAAGGATGGAGAGCCGATGGTGTACAGACTGAAGGACTGGCCGTCTGGAGAGGAGTTCATGGCCCTCATGCCGTCAAGGTACACACACGCTTCCTCTCTCTCACTCTGTCCACATGCACGGCAACCCAACCGAATTTAGCAAGACTTTTATTCTGTGTTGTGTTTGGAAACACCTGTGGATAAAAGCAAGACATTGAAAGTGTCTCGTTTTACTGCAGCAGGGTCTGACAGTCTGCACCACTTAGTCCTGGTCCTGGTTTTCCCCTGACCCCCTTCTCACCAACAGGCCCAGCAAAGCGGTGTGGGCTACCAGCAGCAGGGTGTCATTGTTGGCTCCTAGGAAGCGGCGAAGCTCTGCTTTATAGAAATAGCTAAAGTCTTCTCACTGGTAGCCTCGTTTGCTCATGTAGGTCATATAGAGGATTCAGTATTAAAAGGTTGTTGTAGTTGCTTTTAACAGACCTTATGCAGTCATATAATGTCCAATTGGGGCCATGCAGGAAAAACCAAACAGACTATTTTCAGTACGTACATTTTGTTTTCAAACATCTTTGAATTTTTCATATACTCTGAAAAATGCTTGATTTCAAAATAGTTGCTTCTACAAAATCACTCATGGAAACCAATATCTTTCAACATTTAAAATGAAACGATCCTGTCATCAGATTTGTGGACTGGAACTAGATTGCATGAAGGCTTTGAGAGTCTGGACTCTCTTGCTAGGTGCTTGAATTTTGAATCCTAAAAAACTCTACAAAGTCTCTGTTTAATCTTCAGCTTTCACAATCAAAACGAATGCAAACCTGTAATTTCCTAAAACCGCTTATCATAGTCAAGCATTCCATGAGCAAAATCTTGAATTAATTAACAGATTCAAAGTGATTGTGAGTCCTTCTCTCTTTTTCAGATACGATGACCTGATGAAGAATCTGCCCCTGCCGGAGTACTCAGACCCAGAGGGAAACCTCAACCTGGCCTCCCACCTGCCGTCTTTTTTTGTCAGGCCAGATCTGGGGCCAAGACTCTGCTGTGCCTACGGTACGAAGGAAATGAACAGCAGCAATGATTTCACTTTTAAAAATTTTTTTGTAAAGATAGGAAATACGCTTTGAGCTTAAATGAGTAGTCAAGAACTTGTAGCTGTGCCGTAAAGGTGATAAATCTGTCTCCTGGATACTGGGGATGACCTGTTGCAACTATTGAATAATTGTTCTCCTCATAAACGTGTCAAATACATATGAGCAGTTAAAGAATGATTTGATAGTTGTCTGATCACCAAAGATTCCAGGTTTTGTCCATATTTTTCTATATAAAACTCTATGTGGATAGAATCCGACTCTGCTCTTCTTCTGAATCAGCTGCTCGTCTCCCTGCAGGTGTAGCTGCATCTCAGGACCAGGACTTTGGGACTGCCAACCTCCACGTGGAAGTCTCAGATGTCGTCTCTGTTCTGGTCTATGTAGGAGTAGCCAAAGGCAACGGAGTCCTATCCAAAACCGGTAATGCTTATGAGAGTCTGTTGAATTATCACCTTAAGGAATGGACTGACTAACATCAACTCTGCACCCCTGTTGAAGAGCGGCTGTAGTTGGGGGACGGTGGATCTTTAGGGGGAGATAGCAGCTCAACTGTAGACCCACAGAGGTGGTGTAAACCATCTGAAAGTTAGAAACCTGAAGATTAATTTGAGATGCACTGTGTAGCAAGTTATTCTAGTCATAAATATGTAATAAACATTAGTTATTTATACATTAATGGGTTAATAAAAGTGTGAAACTGTGTACAGATTTGATGCTAAAATATTAACATTTCTGACCATAGAGAATTGTTCAAACACGGTGTGTATGGTGCCTGTGTGTGTGTGTAGGAGTGTTGAAGCGTCTGGAGGAGGAGGATCTAGATGAAGGGGTCCGCAGGAGGCTCAAAGACTCCAGCGAGACACCAGGGGCTCTGTGGCACATCTACCTCAACAAAGACATGGACAAAGTCAGAGAGTTCCTGCACAAGGTCAGTACTCCGCTAGACACACTGAACAGCTGCTACAGTTTCAAAAGCAAACACAGTGAACTTCAGCACAGATATTGACCTCTCACACTTCTCGGCTCTGTCAGGAGCAGGGATTGGACGTGGCGCTGGAGCAGGACCCAATCAGAGAGCAGGGCTTGTATCTGAGCAGGAAGCAGCGTCAGCGGCTGCTGGATGAACAGGGAGTCCAGGGCTGGACTGTTGTTCAGTTCCTGGGTGACTCTGTACTCATTCCAGCAGGGGCCATGCACCAGGTACACACAGATCACATCATGAAAATGTTGTATCTCACTGAGATGTGGCATACACAAGTGGAATGATGAAGTGATGTAAGCCTGGACTGTCCATTTGTTCCTGTTTTTTTCTTTTATTATGAGCTGTTGTGTTTTCTGTTTTCTGTTCACATGCCTAAACTGTTTTATTTAAATGCTGGTTGCTGGTGTGGCTTTGTTTGACCAATCAACATGCATTTTACATACATTAAAGTTTGACACCATCCGAGTTCTGTTCCGTGGATGCCACAGTACTTTAGATTGAATGTCACACAATAAACAAAATAAGCAAACAAGGTGGCAGGAACGTAGACCAGCAACTTGCATGTTCTGTGAGATAAAAGAAGAAGATTTTAATGGAGTCTGGTGGCTTTGGAGAAGTGTAGATACAGGCTTCAGTTCCCCATCAGAAAGGGCTGACTAATGCCAAGGTAAAGGGAGGAAAATAGAAATTTTGTGTACACTTAAACTGGTATAGATTTTTTTAGGGAGCTCAAATATGAGTAATTGCTGCACCCCCTCCATAACAGGTAATTTTACCTCGATGAACACAGGAGTTGTTTGAATTGATAATGATCATGACCGGGAAGCTACCGAATATAAAAACCTCTAATGAATAAAACAATAACGGACCGACTCTTTAAAAGCACTTTTATGCTTTATCAAATAAAATATTTGCTTGAGTTCATGAATGAAAGTATTTCACATTTCTAGTATATTTGTATGGAACATTTTCATGATAAGCTGTATTCTGCACGACCTGAACCAGGATCAGTAAAGTCTCCGTCCTGTCCTCAGGTCCAGAACCTCCACAGCTGTGTCCAGGTCATCAATGACTTTGTGTCTCCTGAGCACGTGGCCAACTCCTTCCACCTGACCCAGGAGCTCCGGCCCAGTAAGGAGGAGGTCAACTACGAGGATAAACTACAGGTCATTGAACACAACATTGTTAAAACCTCCTCTGATGTATATATGTTTGACACAGTGACATCATCAGCGTTATTTTGGCAGCTGTGTCACTGATTCAGAGTCAGTCTCCTGCCGGAGCAGCTTGCCTTTCGCTTTTCTTCCTAGAACATTTGTGTGTGTTTGTGTGTGTGTCAGTGTAAAACAAGGACAGACAGAATGGCAGAGTGAGTCATCGTCAGTGATGTTCTCTGGACATTGAGTCCCTGTGCCCTGAATACACTCCACACACACTCATTCTGCTGTCGACAGAATTGGAAACGAGGTGTGAGTCACCATCCGTCTTCCTCCTGTCTGTCTGTCTGTCTGTCTGTCTGTCTGTCTGTCTGTCTGTCTGTTTATTTAAAGAATGCTCAGATGTTTAAACCTCAGGGCTGCTCATGAAAACTCCTGTATCACAAGAACTATCAGGTTTGGGTCAGATTATTTTGCAGTGATAACAAGTTGATGTATCACAGTGGCTTTTTTAGGCTGACCTACACTTGTAGGCACCAGCTCTGGGTCATCATGTTTGAAACTTTATACATGAGGATTGACAGATGTACCTGCAGCTTTTTCTTTTCTTTTGTACATTGAAAGGTTGGGATGTTTACAGTCAGAGTCTTCTCATACATACTTCAATGACTTCTGCAGAGATGTTAAAGGCGCTTTGCAATTTGATCTGAAATTGGGAAGAACAACATCAGCAACCAACATACAAGTTTCACTGATGTTAGCATGTGGCTACATGTAGCAGTATGTGTAATGTAAGCACTGCAGTAATGTGTTAGATAGATAGATAGATAGATAGATAGATAGATAGATAGATAGATTGATATTGATAGATATTGAAACCCAGCATGAGTTCAGGAAGCGTTCAGGAAGTCGGACGTCTGAGGTTTTGACTCACTGGATTTTTTTTACATTAATTAAACTTTTCCCATTTTAATATTCACACCTGACAGTGTATCATTATATATGAGGAAATATTAAGAAAAGCATAAGAAATCCCCTTTAAAATGAACAACCTGACTTCACACAAATGGGCAATTTTAGTCATAATGTCACATGTTACTACTATGTGTTCAACCATGGAGCACAGCACCTGATTGGCTCGTGGGCATCCCAGGTACTGTACATAGCACGGATGAAACGGATGGTAACATTTACATTGATTCACATTGATCATAAACTGACTACTTTGAAAAGCTGAATGTGTTGTGTTAACTCCTCCTCCTCGTCCTCAGGTGAAGAACATTCTGTTCCACTGTGTGAAGGAGGCCGTGAGCGCCCTGAAGAGATCCGCCTCCGAGGACGACGACGACGAGGAGAACTCATGACACCCCCTCAGCCTCGTCCACGCCTCCCACAGAGGGGCACCTCGCTCACCCTGCACCCGCCTCCTCACATGGAGGACTGCGTCACGTGACCGCAAGAGGTGGCCTGGTCAGAGCTGGTCACGTGACCCAGGGGACCTCGTGGTGTGAAGCGCACACGCATCACACATCCGGGCAATCCAGCCGGCGACAGGCCGGCGCCCACCGCCACCATCACCCCGAAAACCTTCAGTGCCAAGAGGAGACGAACACAAGACCGGAGGGGCGGCTGGAGCGACAGGGATTAAACCTCAACTACCTCTTTGTGTCTCACAGACTCAGAACACAGGGAGGACAGAGGGATTCTGGGAAACGGAGGACTGCATGACGGTTGGGAGCCTTCGAAAAGCCACTACGCTGGAGAGAAAGTGCACTACGAGCCTCCGCTGAAACCAAACTGTTTAGTGTGACTGATGGTGCTCGGATCCAGTTTCTATGGAGACTCA
>CAFUXE010001281.1:1344-12351 GCA_903364295.1 Serranus cabrilla
GTTAATCATTTAATCATTATAATTCTTTAAAAAAAAAAACTTCTCCTATTA
The DNA here is from genome assembly GCA_903364295.1 of Serranus cabrilla. Lineage (NCBI taxonomy): Eukaryota > Metazoa > Chordata > Actinopteri > Perciformes > Serranidae > Serranus > Serranus cabrilla. Next base: position 1,396 of record CAFUXE010001281.1, read on the forward strand.
ATCATTTTAAAGCTAATTACGACCTATGCTACATGGTTGAATAAGCTTAGCTCTACAGACACAGTCCCATCACTATATCAAAGTCTAAAATATTTATCCTCATTGTACAGCAAAACTCAGCACACAATTGTGTTGCCCGCAATAGCTAAGCAGGAAGTAGGTCTGTAAATTGGGGTAGAGTTTGGGTCATAATTTTACTCTTCTCCTCCAAATATAGTAGCTGGGGCTTTGTTTGCAACCTGTCTGATCACTTGACTTCTTGTGTTTTTGACCCATATGATGTTCCTGTATATAAGAAATTACTGGTGAGTATGTTATCACCACTGACAGAACCAATGGTAATCCCTCAAAAAAAGAAACAAATGAAGTGTTTTGGGTTACCTGAAAGGTGAAGACTGCCTTGTGTCTAGCAATTGCAGATAGGTGCATATATTAGAGATATGTCATTTTAGAAACGACTGGATTTTTGCTAATATTCAGAGTAAAAAGAAAAAACTGTTTATGTGATCCTGTTCACAAGATCATCCAGATTATTTAGGGTACAGTAACTCCAGACAGTATTTTTACTGCTATGGCGACCCCTAGGAAAGCAGGTATCCTCTTTTTTTAGTACAAGGCGGTGGCCTAAACACAAAGTGCTTCAGTAACCGGAGAATGAAGCCGTGTTGTGGATTGTTACAAGATGTTGTTGCATGTTTGAAAGCAAAGAGAAACCTGTTCTGTTCAGTTGATCTAACCAGCTGCTGGAAGCCAAAACAGAGGATATTTAACTAAGCAATACATCACACCTCACATTTAACACATTCAAGCAATGCACATAGAGTATTTCTTCTGTCTTTTTTGTTTGTTTCATACAACCTCATGACAAAAACAAAACCATTTCTCCAACTCTGTCCTAGTCTCCAAGTTACTAACCCCAGAGAGTTAATGCTTCTGTTTAATGGAGTCGGTCAGACAACCTGTTTGTAAGTCCTGGGTTTGGTGGCTGCTAAGCCATCTTACAAAGTGATCTTTTGTGGCCCTTTTTTCAATTGATTAACTGTTGTTTGCTCACTCGCTGCTTCGGGGTAATCCCTCCTCAAGATCAGCACAAACTGCAGACAAACACCGTGAGACGAAGGAGTAAACAGTATGGAGCAGGGTAGAAATACATCAGACTTTGAAAACAGTAGAAGAGACGCTACTCGTCCCACCGGAGTGACTGTTTTAGGATATTTTAGGAGAAATCCTCCAGTTTGCCGTAAGAGGAGGCTCAGCAGTCAGGCTTAGAGATTTACTAATTGTTTTGGTGTCACTTGACCTCATCTCGCATAATGGAGGCAAACAGTGTCAGGGGACTGTTTTGCAACTTGTTTACAGCTTGAGTTGATTACAGTTTGTCAGCAATGGAGGAGGACACTGATGCATGAATACAGTTAGTTTCACAAAGTGACTTACAAAGACCCAAAATGGCACGAGTCTGCGCGGGACGTTAGCAGAATGCACCAGACTAATGAGTTTGGAAGTTAAAGCAGCACTGACATTTTAAAACGTACCCAACCTCATTCTTAGTCCATCATAGCAAACACACATTTCTATTAATCTTACATTGTAGCAGATATAAAAAATATAAAATATGCTACAGAAACTATTTACTCCTAATGTAACCTTTACCAAATGTATGCCATTAAAGAGAAACAATAATTTAAAAAGTACTAAATAATTAAAAACTAAGGGCCACACGGTGGTGTAGTGGTTAGCACTCTTGCCTCACAGCAAGAGGGTTGCCGGTTTGATCCCGGCCTGCGGCTCTTCTGTGTGGAGTTTGCATGTTCTCCCTGTGTGTGCGTGGGTTCTCTCCGGGTACTCCGGCTTCCTCCCATAGTCCAAAAACATGCAGCTTAGGTTTAATTGGTGACTCTAAATTGCCCGTAGGTGTGAGTGAGCGTGTGAATGGTTGTCTGTCTCTATGTGTCAGCCCTGTGACAGACTGGCGTCCTGTCCAGGGTGTACCCCGCCTACGCCCAATGCAGCTGGGATCGGCTCCAGCCCCCTGCGACTCGGGCTGACCCGGATAAGCGGTTTCGGAAGATGAATGAATAACTAAACTATAAATACTTTCAAAGCTTACTGAAAGAAAACAAAAAAGTACAAACTCTGCCCAGATCGAAGCTCACATGTACAACCCCAGTTCCAGAAAAAGTCGGGACATTGTCTGAAACTATAATAATACAGAATGCACTATTGCTTAATGTCAGAAAGTATTAAAACTGATGAACATTTGATTTATACACTCTGAATTCTTCGTTTTTATTTATGTTTTACACCTCATCCCAACTTTTATGGAATTGGGTTTGTACATTGAGATGACTGTAATTTTCTGTCTTTGGTTCCTTCTCTGACTTGGATTTTTTTGTATCTCCTACATATGGAATAAATAAAAACGCTGTGGTGACCAAGCCTCCCTTTGATGAAAGAGGAGGTGTTGTAGCTTACTTACATCAAATAGTCTCTCTATGTACACCTCCTCATTGACCTTCTCCCGCAGCATGTCCTGGGAATGACGAACAAATGTCACATAACCATCAGCAACATCCATTCCTGGTTTCTAGGGATAAGAAAATGAGAGAGAAAGAAGGAAAAGGAGAAATTTCCATTGTTCAGTCAACTGGTGAGGTGTGAATTAGAAAATATAAATATTCCTTTTTGAAGCAGACAACCTGTCAGTACAAACTTTATACAGATTATATTATCAATGCTAGGGGTGATCAAATATGTCCAGCTAAATAAGTAAAGGTATGCAGAATATTTTCATTGGATTGAATGGTGCAGTCACAAAAGAAATGACAGCCAAGTTGGAATAAGCTGAATAAGCCTTAACAAGGATATTTAATATTCAATGTTTCATCCTGTTTCGTAACTAAAGCAGCAGATACACAGAGAGATTTGTAAAAAACTCGCTTGAATTTTTTTTTTTGACATTTTCAAATATGACAAATTATCACATGCTGACAAATTACTGTCACAGCTGTTGTGTTAAGATGATGTTAAAGTTGGTGGCCACATTAAAAAGTTTAGTAAGTAAGTTTAGTGTTTTGCATTCGATGATTATTTTGAGCATGTCAAGGGATAAAAAAAATAGTTTGTTGTCTTTTTGGCACACTCGGTGCTTGTCATTTTCATGCCCAGTGCCCACGTCATAGAAGAAGCAAATGTATCCTACTGAAATCTATCTAGTGGGGGCACAATTGCTGCCGCCCAAGACATTTGTGATTGGTTTATAGAGACTGATAGGCTTGCAGACCTTGAGGGTCCACCAACCAAGGAGCACAAACCTCTCTCTCAGTAAAGATTTATGCTGCTGTGAACTTAATTCCACCAGGCTGTAACAGACATCTCTAATCTCCAGTCAGATGATTTGGAGACTAATGCCAGCTGTCCCTATGCACTCTTGGTTGTTGTCAAAGTCACTGCTGTGCTGCGCTTTTACTTTGCGCACATGCAGGAAAAAAAAATAAACAGCAATGTGCCAGGTTTAGGCCATTGCCTTTCTTTTTTTTAACTTTTGACTAGAAAATGAGCTGGACATGCCCTAATTTCCCTCATGCCATGAGATTTAGAGATTTAGGGCCTTATTTAAACAATCTATAGCAGCGGTTCTCAACCGGTCTGGCTTTGGGACCCACCATCATCCCGTCATGACAAGACAAGACCCAAAACGAGGAAAATGTTCAACTTCTAAAATGTTGAACATAAAGACGCAACATTACCAAAAAATGACACAAAAAAAGACACAAAATTACCAAAGAAGACACAACGTTTTCCAAAAAAAGGCACAAGATTTCCAAAAAAGACACAAAATGATCAGAAAAAGATGTTAAATGACAGAAAAAGGCACAAAAACCCTTTAAAAAAAGACACAAAATTACCAAAAAAGACATGAAAACAAACAGAGTGAATAGACGGCATAAAAAATATCCCCTTCAAAATAAAACCACAGGATTTTGTTGCCCAGGTAAAGGTCCACGACCCACTGAAAACGGGTCCGTGACCCACTTTTGGGTCCCGACCCACCAGTTGAGAATCACTGATCTATACCACATGGTCTAAAGTTGTGCTATTGGCCTTAAGCCAATGTAGCCATCATGCATTCCTACTTGTCCACACAAAAATTGCCATTAAATTGTATGTTATTATTATTTTCAACTTTTACCCAACAACATTTTTTAGCCAACATATATTTTCTGTACACTCAATGCTAGAGGGACTTAAAAGAAAATCTTAGTCTGGCATGTGTCAGTGATTAGGGACATTTATTTTGATGCATTTGTATTCTGTGTTCAGTGTGAGATTTAAAAAACAAAAATCTTCTCTTTCTTAGTGGACAAAAATATCCCCTATTAGAACTGATAAAAAATATTTATGCACATAATATATTAATACTTCCTCCTTTCATTAGTCATTAATCATTACTTCCAAATATGAATTCATTTTGGGAATTGTAATCCTTTTGAATTTTTACTTTTTTCACAGCCTTGAATATGTTTTTAATTAGCATTAGCACTGATTTTGATCACTGCATCGACTTCTTTGCTACTCCATAATACAGCAGCAATAGTTGTAGATTGAAAGCCTGTTGTAACAGAATGCAGGGAGATCCATTTTAATGGTTTTCAATGGGGAAATCTTTGGCCTTCAGGGTCTACTTGTCTATATATTGGATAACAATTTATTTTTTACCTATTATATGAGCTTGAGTTTAAACTTAAAAAAAATTACATTTCAGTTGAGCTACAACTAAAATTCAGTGGATTGCTGTGGTTTTTAGTTAAAGCTGTATTTTCACCATGCGATGCCTAATGGACATCAATGTTTGTCACTTTGGTCCAGACTAAAATATCTAAACAGCTTCTGAATAGATTGCAATAAACCTAGGTACAAGCCAGGGGTCGCGTTAACCGAATATTTTCCGTCATTGACCGTTTTTTTAAAACGGTGACGGAAAAATCCGAAGGCCATCTGTCATTTTGACAGATTGCAATTCACACCCCTGACCACTTGGTGGCAAAGAGCATATTACAGTAATTGGCTCTTGTAGAAGAAAAAAATTAGAAAAGAAGAGAAGAAAAATGTCACGGCAGTTCTCAACTGCCGTGACATTTTTTTCAGTAGTTTCTTTAAAAAACCCAATGTCGATGTTGACAAAAGAGGTGAAAAAAGAGTGAAAATTTAAGTGACCGGTAAAAATAGATTATGACGGGATTTTTATGACCCTGTCAGTCAAAATGACAGACAACGAAAAAGTCTAGCGCAACCTCTGGTACAAGCATTAGACATCATGACATGGTGATTCCCTACGTTTTCTCCAGCACCACCTGGAAGTTGACATTTTATTTACATTGTATGCCATGGATTTTATACAATTTATCATTATGTCATTACTAATTTAGAATCATGTCTCAGGAATGCTATTAATTTAGTGATCCTCTGACGTTGGCCCCATCACCTGACCGTCATTAAATGTGTCCTTTTGTCTAATACCTGCAAAACGGACAACCCATCAGCTGTACTGCTCTGTGTTTAATGCCAATTAGAAGATATGTATTGCATTGCCATTGTGAGCATGTTAACATTTAGCTCAAAGTTTAGCCGTGCCAACCAACATTCACACAAAGCACCCGGTATGGCTGTGTGGAGCCTTATTCTTGTCAAGGTGCAGTAGATGATAATATACAAATGTATTTCACATAATTTAAGTTGATGCCAATTTGACTTATATTCACATTTTGGAGGATTTTCAGTTACTATTTTGACAAAAAGGAATGTCTGCATCTTTAAAGAAGCATTTCATTTACAAGGATGCAGACTCAGGACCACAGTCATGTTCTTCACTGAGCTCTTGTTTGTGAGTTGAGATTGGCTTGTTACCATCCACACTCACAGTCTGGGCATGTGCAAAGTGAACAGGGGCACTGGAGGATCTCAGTTCGGCTTGATGGAGAGAGCAGATTGTTAGGAGGCCTGCCATTCTGACATCTAAAATATTCACTGAGGACAATGCTTTTGTAACTGGCGTCTTAGTTCTCTTTCATACATGAACATATCTTACCATTTACAAGATAACACACTCTAGAAACCTTTTGGTCTCACTTTCTCTCTCTTGTCTCCAGCTCAAACTGATTTAGAAAGTGACGAAAATAACGCATCGCTAACTATTCCTAAAATTAGTTAACACATCTGCAGTGACACTTACAATGTGTAAATGAGTGTCTTTTTTACTAATGAAACTCTAATTTTGTACATTAAGGACACAATTAGCGTGCTGGGCTGAAACTGCGACCCCTGCCAGTGTACACAGTGCCTCTTCACATTCACTGACAAGGCATTAATTTAAAATTTGGCATGTTGCTATGGCCAAAGTGTTGGCAGCTTATACAGATCTGATGCGTGCACACACCGCGACAGCAGATTGGGCATGTGTTGTACAACATGGACTCACAATGTGTAGTGCACAGAGAGCGAGGCATGAGGAATGGCTGCCTGTCAGTGTCTGGCCACATGCATATGAATGGACATTTTGGGGGGGAAACACGGGGACGTTTGATGTGGAAATATGACATACAATGCCATCTGGATTATGGGAAAGCATGGTCAAACATTTGTACACGCATAAGAAACAAACACACAAGCTTTGGAATAGTTCAGTGAAATATACAATAGACCAACGGTAAGTTATAAATGTTGAAATGATTATCAGTTTACTTTTATATTAACAACTAAAGGATTTAACCACTGAGTGAATTTAAATTACATTTAGTTTGCTGTTAAATGTACCAATTTATAGGAAAAATTGTTTATATTACTGGAACATGACACAATAGAAGGGGTATTAAACTGCAATTTTGTATGATGCAAACACAAAATTATTTAAAGTTCTTTATAAGTGCAATATTCATACCCCAATTTCACAAAGTTGTTGAACATTTCCTTCCTCACAAAACATTTGCAACACAAAGTTTACATTACAAAGCAATGCTGATGCATTTTCTGCTGATAATGACTTTTTTCTATTCAAAAGAATGTGGCCAGATTGACCGGATTTACCCGATTGGGATCTAATTACAATGCCGACCAAACCACCTCCAGATGTAGGGGAAGGAATGATAGGGAGATTTCTTTTGTTAAAATATCCACTCCTGACAACTAAATCCTTTTTGTGTTTTTTTTTTTTTGGTTCTACGGTCAAAATCACCATCTTTCTCAAATCCAAAGTGTTTCAGTCCTCTAATCCAACAACACATAGGACATTTCCTCCATCACAAATTGAACAAAGTAAATTGATCATGCATAAATGTATTTTACATGGTTGCTTAATCTGATCATTAGGTCATTTAAACTTGGAAGAATACACTAAGGATGGAATGGTTTTTTAAAACCGTCGGTTGGTCAGTTCGACTGTCAAACACTTCAGCAACAAGGTAATTACCGCACTTTATGAAGAGACCCAACAAGGATCTTATTTCTTTGATTGTATTTCAAACTCTGCACTTTAAGTCCAAGAGGATAAAACTGAGTTTTCCATTAAGTACTCGTAATCAGGCAATTGATACATGAGTTAATTTCAAACAAAGGGACTTAAGTCCAGTGTTGATCGATGTTTCTTTGTTAAAGAAAACCTTGTTTGCCAAATAAATTAAGCACATGTTGGAACTAGAAATGTCTCCTCTCTTGCAGTGCCTATGTTTAACCTAAGACTGTCACAATGATGTATCGAATGTCAGACGCTTCATTCTTTCAGTTTTAACCAGACTTTACAAGACATAATTGATTTTCCTAACAATCAACTGAACCGAACCGAAAACCGTGACCACAAAACCGTGAACCGAAACCGAGATTTCGTGAACCGTTCCACCCCTAGAACACACACAAAAGAAATGAGTCTGACTTACAGGTACATCCACGTACTTTGAGGCGGCTTTCACCTTGAATTGAAGGAGAGAGAAGTGCATGAAAACAAGTCAGGACTCCTGCTATGGAAGCATTTTTTCAGAACAAAGGCTGCCGTGATAAGACTGTGCAGCAGTGCCTGCCGAAGTGTCAACAATGATTCATGTGGTGATTTCAACTGCAAAAGTGCACTCACAAATTCAATAACCTGGCTTTGTAATATTGTTGGAAACCAGCTGAGATGTTAAGCTCTTTAGTGCTCAGGAAGAATTAAAAAAAAGGTCAAACCGTATTAAAATTAGCATTGAAGACTAACACGAAATAATATTTGAAACTACAGCAAGACTGTTGATTAAAATTTAATTTGAATTCCTTTTTGTTAATATTTTTTTTTATTGAATGAATGAATAAATTCCAAAATGAATCAAATAGAATAACTTTTGCTGTGGTTCATAAGCTTAATATCCCAAGAAATCCTGTCATCAATGTGTGTCTTCATTTCATTTTAAGAGAAGCCCAGTAGGGAAAATCTTTAAAATGTTCATTAGAATTGTTTACTACATTCTAAAACTTAATATGCATAAGCACACAAGTATGGCAGGTCAAAATGAATTAAAGTCTGCAAAATTTAATGTTTAGAACTGTTTCAAATTCTTATTTTGCATAGTTTTATCTTTCACATTAGCGAATTAAGATTACAGAATTATGACACCTATAGAGCACTGCATTGTAAAGCTGTCACAAAAATAAAGAATGTTAACTGTACGTGGTACTTACTGTGAAAGATAGGAAGGAAGAGAAGAGTGTTCCCTCATCGTATCTGGAGAGCTTAGCTAACACACTCTCAAGGATGACCACAAACTGGGGATAGGAAGGGAAAAGCAGCATTACTTTACTTATGGAAATGTAACTGTGCCACAAAGTACAATTAGTGCAGTGGTGTGCACAGGGGGGGCTTTTCTTTATAGTCATCTCTCTTTGGTTGTCTTTTTGTAGTTGTTTTTTGTCTCTTTGTAATTATTTTGCATCTCTTTATGGTCACATTGAGTGTGCATGCGCAAGGAATTCAGTGTTAAGAAGTCCTGTTTACAGTGAAACGTACTAAAAAAGCACACATCATGATACATACACATACAATTCGGGGTTGTAAAAAAGGCTGCAGTTTCGTCATTCGTCATTATTATTATCATTACGTCATTAAAAGTAATTCACAAACAGTCACCCTACCGAAGTTACATAAAATATGGGATTCACAAACTGTGAGCCACAGGAGTAAAGTGACATACATAAACAATGTAGGTTACATAAACAATGTATGTTACATTAACAACGTAAGTTATGTAATTAACCATAATTCACAAACCGTGAGCCACCGAAAAGGATCCCCACTGACTTTACATTGGCATTATAATTCGGTATTAAGAAGCTGTGGTGAGTTTACATCCTGTGGGATCAGGCTGACATGTGACATATGCACATGGGCGGTCAGTTACTTGTCCAGTATTGTCATTCATTCATTCATTCGTTTTTCGAAACCGCTTATCCGGGTCAACCCGGGTCACGGGGGGCTGGAGCCGATCCCAGCTGCATTGGGCGTAGGCGGGGTACACCCTGGACAGGACGCCAGTTTGTCACAGGGCTGACACACATATAGACAGACAACCATTCACACTCTCACTCACACCTACGGGCAATTTAGAGTCACCAATTAAACCTGAGCTGCATGTTTTTGGACTGTGGGATGAAGCCGGAGTACCCGGAGAGAACCCACGCACACACGGGGAGAACATGCAAACTCCACACAGAAGGGCCACGGGTGGGGATCGAACCCGCAACCCTCTTGCTGTGAGGCAAGAGTGCGAACAACTACATCACCGTGTGGCCCTGTCCAGTATTGTTTGAAATGTAAATATAAAATACATTATATACCAAAATACGATATAAAACAAGGTCTTTAACCTGTGCCTTTGATCCATCCATTGCGTAAATGTATACTGTACTATTTTGTACCTTAGCTACTAGCAGAGTTATCATCTCCTTCACAGTCTCTTCAATTTGAGTGTCGATTTGGGAATGGTACTGTCTCTACAGAGGAAGGAAAAGAAAACATGTTACTTTTACTCAATCTCACAATCAAGTGACATCTTAATATTAATTTATAACCCCACTGACTAATTGTTTTGCATAGGACAGTTCTTCTGTCAAAATGTGTCTACAATAGTTATGACTACCTCTAATTATATCTTTAACATGAAGTCCATAAAGACAAGCAGAACAGCAGAATACACAATTCTTAAAAATGCTCATCCTAATCTAAAAATGTTTTTTTCCTCCTCTGATGTTGTCTTACAGGCTCGAATGAGAAGCTCAGTCTCACCTCCGTCTGAGATAGTCAGCACATAGATGGATGTAGGATTAGCACAAAGCCTGGAAGCTTTGGGGGAAAGTTATCTCGAAAGCTCTGGATTTACTTCCTAACAAATATCAGACCTACTGGATGCACTTAGAATGTTAATAAATCTACTCATCTGACTATTGATAGCATCGAAAAAACGAGCATATACAATTTTATTCAGTCTATTCAAATTATTAATCTTCAGGTGTCAAGTGACAAATTGATCTGTTTAATAAGAATGAAAAGAACTGAATAGCTGACACAGGGACCGGCAAAATGCATCAGATTTACTCCGACAAATCCGACCATATCTGTTATTTGTCACCCTTCTGTCTTCTTAGCAAAGTGTCCAAAACTTTCAGGGAGCAGCTTCTCATTTGTAGTTGACACATTGTTACTTTTAGTTAAAAATGTGACGTGCATAGCCCGTTGATATAAGTTATCTACTTTTACTTTTACAAAAAAATGTAATTAGCATAATAAAAAGTGGTCGCAGAGACTAGAAACGCACTATTTAAGTACAGTCCATTTACCATTACAAATAAATAGATGCATTGAGAAAAAAAATAATGCGGCTCAATTAATCTTTTAAAACATTTTTTTTTTTTTATTAATTAATCAAATTCATATTAAAT
>CAFUXE010001281.1:13155-30288 GCA_903364295.1 Serranus cabrilla
TGGACTGTGGTACACGGAAGTCTGTGGCCCGACTACTCTTCTGAAGCTTGGCCTCAAACGCTGCCCGTGTCCTTTGGGGAAGAAAAGGAATGGACAGCACTTCAGCCATGATTTTAGAAATACTGAGGTAATAAGTTGTATCTATTATACCCACTGTGGGCTACACAGTGGTGTAGTAGTTAGCACTCATGCCTCACAGCAAAAGGGTCACAGGTTCGAATGCAGTTCAGTATCATATGGGCAATTAAAATGAAATTCTTCAAGAAATCTCCAAAATGTTTTTGATATCAAATCACAGGAGCAGTTTTTCTGTGGTGTCCCTCAAGGTCCTGGTGTCCGAATGTAGATTTCTTCTATATGTAAGCTCTGTGATTTTCTGGCAAAATGTCCAGGGTGTACCCCGCCTCTCGCCCAATAACAGCTGTTCAGATGTATGGTTACAGATCAATCAATTAATTAATGAAGACCCCTATTGGAAATGAGGTGATCATCTGACAAGGTCTTTCAAAACACATTTGGCCCTTAAAGACAAACATTAATATGACTTGGTTCAAATAAAACATTTCCCCTTTAAAATGTGATACTCTAAATATAGCATATCCATAATATGAACTGCGTGTGTTTTATTCAACTCTACTGTAATATAACCATCACCACATACTAGTGATCACTGCATGTTTTCACATGTTTAGCATCCTTTTTTTTTTATACAAAAAGTGGAAGTAGACAACTTTTTAACTAGCTACCACGCCAGCTAGCTACATGCTCTCTGTTTCTAAACTCCTTGATCATAAAAGAATATAGTAGGGCTAACTTTCACCATGACCTATTTTAAAACTGTCACCACAAGAAATGATGTTCTTTGTTTTAATTACAACACTGACAATGGATGATAGATGCTTGTTTCTGGCTGACAGTGTTACGAACTGTTAATGTAACTAGCATGCTAGCAACTTGTTTTCCCAGGATTGTTTATGGGGAATTACTGCTACAGAACACAAAAAATAGCATGTTTTCTTATCTAATAGAAGCCATGGTGAAACTCTGATGTGACATAAGAGTTTAGACATACGCCATGAGCTAACTAGCATGCTAGTATATTAGCTAATGTTTGTTTAACAGTGTATTACTTCAACTTGAAGTCAGTTTCTATACTTTTCACCAACAAGTCTCCAACAACGACAGAATAGGTTTGTCAGTACCACCCATTAGAACACGTATGTACGTATCACAGTTCCCGTTTTGTGGCTCGCAGTAGCCTACAGCTCGTTCTAAAAGTAGCACACATGTTGTTTAACTTACGTTAAAGATGTGATTCACAGAACTTAAATTATGTTAAAAATCTTTTACTTTTATTTTCACACAGGACACAAACGCCATTCTCCTGAGTGATAGTCAGCCATGATTTTGTTTTGACACACCAACACACCATACTGTGTGGAGGGATTAGGTACCTTGCTCAAGGGCATTTCAGTCCTCGATCTGTCAGTCCTTGTATTTGAACCGGTAACCCTCTGGTTAGAGGCCCGACTTCTATCATCCAGGCCACGGACTGTAAACCATGTGATTCAAACATCACTTAACTTCCGTGCATCTAATTTTTACGTAACTATGTTGCTTCCAGTGGTCATGTCGTCCTCATGACTACTTCCCTTCCGGCATATATGTACGTTTATTTACTTTTTAAATTGTCTTGTATAACACCTAACCAGGAAGTTTTTTTTGCCGTTAACCTAGATAAGTAGTTTTGTAGAATAACTTGAAACTGCAGCCTTTTTTGTATGTGTACCATGACTTTTTTTCAGAATGATCTGCTCTGCTCTGCACCAGCGACGCTCATACGGGTTGTTTTGACAAGCGCTCGTATGGTCATTGTGGGCGGTACTGACAAACAACTTATTCTATTGTTTAGGTTGGAGAGCTTGTTGGTCATGTCGATATAGTTTCTGCAAATGCTAAACTAATCACTCAGCAGTGACTAGTTTATTGTTCCACAAGGTAAAACTACACTTGTGCTAATTTCCAAAGTAATTACACTTACTTGCTTGTGACTTATTTTTTTAACACACTATTTACTACATTTTCTCTGTGAAACCACCAATATGCCAGTTGCATCCTTTTTCTTCCTCTGAAACTGTACATATGCTGTACAGAGAAAGACAATCCCCCCCGTTGGATCTGGGTGTTTTTTCCAAGCTCACAGTTGATGGTTGAAAACCCATTTTGCAACATATCACCCGACTGCTAGAATGATTAAAAACTGTTACTTGCTTGTAATCAGATGAATACGCCCTTAACAATATCTTACCGTTTTACACATGATTCAATCATATCACTGGACATGAGCTTCAGTCGGGTCTCCAGGTGTTTGCCAAACTCCTCCTCAGGCCAGTGGAGATCTCTGATGAAGGTCTGCAGGGCATCCAGCTTCCAGAAGAGATCCTCTGACGTCCCCGAGCCATTACTGCAGGGCCACACATTTTAGAGACAAGAGCTTTGAATCAGGGAAAATATTTTTACTGTTTCTCTAACTAATGCTTGAATGGTTACATTGATAGTTTGATTTTCTCCGACAGAGATGGTTATCTGATGATAAAAATTTCACTGAATAAAACGAGATGCCAACATGTCAAGTTAAGAAAACACACTAAAACCATCTGGTGTTTGTTTGTTTGTTAAAGTAAAGTAAAGTCCTGCATTGACAATGTTACATTTGTAAATTAAACTATGTAAGTAAAATCAGGAAAATTGACTGAGACTGTTTCCATTTCCATTAATGTAAAAGCATGTTTTTTCAACTGTGTAACTGGGTGTTTTTATTCTTTTTTGTTATGAGTGTGACTGTGTGAATATGTAGGTGCTGGATAGATTCAGGGTTCCCACTCAGTCTAGGAAATCATTTTCAGGGTATTGTCATATCTAATGGGTATATTGGTGAAGGATACAATATGCTTTGAAACGCTATTATCTGCATATAAAAATCCAATTAATGTAGTTTTTGTCTTCTTTTTTTTGTTAAGTCCCCAAGACTTTTGCTATTTGCAATTAAACCACAGATGTTCCTAACTGTGTGGGGACTCTCATTTGGGAAAAGGTGCGGCATGTTTGGGTATAGAAGACGACAGCTAGGACCAGGATTACTATTTAGTAACAATAAGCAGAGTAGCTGCCAGTATGACAAACCACAATGTCCTTCAACAGCTCTAAACTCAACCCAGTCCCAGCAGACAGAACCAAAGTGCAGGGAGAAATTCAGACACAAGGGGACCCTCCTCAACCATCTAGGCTGAGAGGAGTCAGCGGAAGGGTGTTACAACATCAGGTAACTGGGAGGAAAGATTTTCAAAGGAAAGCAATGGAAAGATGCAAGTCAACAACCAAGACGGTAGTTATCTCTGTGGTCATGTCTCAGGTTTTTTTGTAACCATAGATAAGTTCTACTTAGTGAGAACCACATACATTTATTTTCAAACGTTTTTTTATTTTTGGGTGAATGTGGACATCCATAGCCAATCACAGCAGGAGAAGGAAAGCGAACTTTACACTAAAGCAAGCAACAGAAAATGTTATGGATCAGAAGGGTGAGAGTAAAAAAATCTATCATCTGTTTTAGATGTTGCATTTGTGTAAAGACAACAACTATAACATTAGTAAATTAGTTGTACTTTTGAGAGTTATTATAGATAATATAAAAATAGAGGTAAAAATAGCAAATACATAACAAAGAGAAAACAAGAACATCATGAACAGAATACATATGAAAAATAGAGAAAATGTTCAAATGTCTAAAATTGATTAAAAAAATATACATACACCTGCAAGTTGGTAATTTCTCTAAGGGACACTTTTTTAAGTTGTACTTAAGTTGATTTTGCATCTTTCCATTCCATAGAGAAAAACATTTGTGGGAGTGAAAATTTTGGGATTCCATTTCCAAGTCACTGCCTTTCCATCCATCCATACACACATTATGCCTTGACATTGGCATGGCTTACTTATTTACTAAAATCCCCAAATTGGCAAATGACTGCCACAGCTGTGTAGGTGCTTTAGTATTATTGTAAGCACTGGATTTTTCTTACTATTCTCCTGATCTTGAAAAAGCACAAATAAGTCTACAATCGCTTTTGACATCTTTTCTTTAAGAGGTAAATTAGTTACTGGATATAAAATGAAGGCTCAAAGGCAGCTCTCATCGTTGTTGTTTTTTTTTTTAACAATTAAAACTTCAGCGCTGGCGTTTTTGAATGTGTATCCACAAGATTCCTGATGAGGGAATAGGGATAGATGTGGTGACGGCGTCACACTCCGCAGGATTCTGCAGCGTACGAAGCAGCTTTACACCTTTGTTCTCTGTTGTTGGTGTGTTTCACTTAAGTTTCCGAGTGCTATAGATGATGTGTAAGAAATGTGCTGAGTGTTTTTAGTGCTAGCACTCACACGATCACATACATATTAATGAAAAGTCCTCCCTGAAATCTGAACCTATTACACATTGTTGAAACAAATAATTAATGTTAAATTGCTTTAACCCCCAAATGAAAAAGGTGTATTTATCTCTAAATGCCTCTGAAATGACTTCACTTTGGAACAGGGATTCTCACATCTAAAGAGAAGGTTAAAATAATGCAGATCACAGACATCTTAAAATGCTCATTAGACTGCTTGTCTGTCTTAAAACAGTATAGGATCCCAAAAACATTATAGATGCTAAAATAATATACTCACAATCAGCTAAAACTATTTCCACAAGATACATTATAAAACCTTGTGTTCGTTGTCAAACGGTATTTATAATTTTAGTATTTTCTTAATAGAATAAAAAATGTTTTGAATATATAAATGTCATAGTTATAGTCTTGCTAATTTGGGGTAATTTAGCAGATGCCATGTTGATGCCAAGGACATGTGTGCAGGCTGTACCAGGCTGATACACACTCAGAGTCATTATTAGCTGTCATCCAGATGGGTGGAGAAAAGCTGGGCATTTGTGGGAGGTTAACACTTGGCACTGTTAGATTTGATACTTTTGGCATTGGGAGGATGACACTGGGCAGAGTGTCTTTTATACTCCTGTGAAGAGAACAGAATAACAGAAGACAGAAAACAGAGATTCCATGTCAAAGTGGATGTGAATGAGATGTACAATAAAAAAGTGACAAGCTGAATATGTAGTAGCTGTTCACTGGAAGAAATAATCACAGAAAAAAAAGGCATTATTAGACCATTGGTTGTAGTGTTGATTAACTTGATGTCCCACAAACAGGGCCCTTGTTCTGTCTATTCATGTTTAACTTAATATTGCCCAAATTAATTGAAATAAATTCTAAGATTCAACTGAAAGTCTGTTTCATGGCTGATTAGGCATAAACAATACAGGTTACGTGACAGCAGTGAATTTTACTTTTAGGTCCAAAAACTGCATAGTGCGCACATTGATTATGTTGTAGTTCCTAAAGCTCCCTTGCAACTATGCTGAGTTTCTAAACTTTAACAGTGAGCTGAGAGGACGTATAGGGATTATGGGTGTTATAACACACAGATCATCATGTACACTTGATACAGATGTTGTTGGCACTGGTTCAAAAATTAACCCGACTAAACCACTGGGCTTCCATCACACCCATGAAGAGAATGTGTCTAACTTGTTGTTCATCAGGGATTAAGCCTCACTATCACCACAATACCACTGCTGCAGAAAACACTAGTATAAAATGAATATTACATTCAATATCTGAACCTAGAGTTCTGCCAGTGATTTAGGAAAGTTCAGTGACGTCATTTTTCAAAATTAGCAATCAGCTTTTGTTTGCTAATGAATAATGAATAACGCTTGAGTGAGAATAGTCAATAGATGAATATGTCTCAGTATATATTTATTGAATTACTGATTATTTAAGATTCAACTATTGCTTTAATTGGCATTTAGTTTGCAGAAATAATAATACATTTTTTTATTCAATAACTACTACATTGCCATTTTGTGATCAGTGTCATTTAAAGTCAAAATTTGAAAAATGATGAAAATGAAATCTGCAAAATGTGTGGTTATCTCAATGAAAATTAAATACAATAAACATATATGAGGGAGTGATTTTTTTAATCTGACAATGCACAAAAAAATGTAAATTCTCATAAATGATTGTGAAAGAATCCCCCCAAGACAAAATACAGTTAAGGTCATGTGTTAATATAATAATGATGAATTTTTTTGGCTATTTTCTCTATATTATCATTTAAATGTTTCCTGTTTATTTCCAGTAAATTGGAATGAATTGTGAATCAATGGTAATATTACTGCCATCTGAAAGTGCTGTACCTGCTCACCTTTACTCACTCTCAGTAGCCATGCCCAGTGATGGTGAAAGTTTCAAAGAGTCAAAACAAAGCTTAATCTAAGCACAGATATTCAAAGTGAAAATGCCTTTGTTGATGCAGGTGAAGCAGACAAATAAAGGTAAGGTAAGGCATTCTTACTTGACAGGTTCCCAGGATTCCCTTTCAAAGCCTCTGTGAATGGACTGAGCGATGGAGGACTCCATCAGGTCCACATATCTCACCACCAGTGGGGCGTACAGGTCCTGCAGGTGTTTGTGGAACTTTCCGTTGCACAGGTTATCTGGGGCAGGGCATGGGATGGAAGAATAAGACACAAAAATGACAAATGACATAAAAGACAATGCTATTTAGTGTGGTAATCCAACAGTTTTGTGATACAAGCCATATTAGTTCAAATGTAGTGTAAATAACTCGATCTGTTCGTAAGTTTTCGAGTGTGTGCCATGTTTCATTCTGTTTTATTCAGTGTTACACAGTAACAACACATTGTGTGTAACCTTGAGGTCCAACAAAGTGTTAAATGCATTTTCCTACCCATAAACATTTGCAAAGCTAAAAGCATTTTCCTTACTTTCCTCTATAGAATCATACAAAAATGATCCCTCTCAATCATCACGTACGACCCACTAGAAGTGTGTGGCGGTGTGTGTGTCTGCAGAGGCCCTGCCCCCTGTCGGCATGTGTTTTCTCCTTCCTTTTCATGTGTTCAGGATGTCCCTGGGTGTCAGCAAAGAGCCTTTGGGCCCTTAGTGGGAGTCCCAGCCAATAACAGCATGCAGGGTGTGCATCCCACTCCCAGGTCGCCAAATATCTCCACTTTCAACTTCTATTACCAACAGACAAGGTGACAAACTTGGCACAAGCATGGATGAAGTGGTGGCATTTGATGATGAATGGATGAATGAATGTTTCTTTTAAGAATTATTCAATAGCAAAAGTAACAATTTATTTTTCACTCATGCTTTATGTGTGTTACCATGAGCCAAAGGCCATTTTTACACTCTTATATCTTCATGTGGGTTGGGTTAGGACAGTGAGACAAATAATAGAAAAGCCCTGTCTTAGATGGTGATATGGTAAAGGGGAGGTTGGTGTTTGTGGCTCTTCATTGGCAGGTATGACACAGCATACCCAGTTTCCAATCTTTCTTGACAAAAGCTCGGGGTCTCGGGTATTTCTAAATCCAACCCGTCACACACATTTCCCCCCAGTCTCCGCCGGCTCCCAACTGGTAAAAAGGCAACACTGACAAAGACCACAGGAGATAAAATGGAGGCCAGTGTGTGCTAATGTGATGCCTCACGGCTCCATGCAGCGTGTCTGCTTTTCCTCTCCCTCTCTCTCTCCCTCTTTGTTTTTCTCTCCCCCTCTGAGCATGTATGTGTTTGTGTTTGTGTGTGTTGGCATTGGAGTCAAGGTCGATGATACACAGTAGGTGCGATGTTTGTTGTGTTCCCTGATTATCACTCTCCCAATTAGCCACTTGAGCGGCTGCTGTCCACTTGGATGTGTTGTGTCCAGAAGTGTGTTCGCAGGGCTCGCCTTGGCTCAACTACCACTGCTTTAGACCTCATTAACTCCTCGAATGGCAGCCTGACTTTGGCGCCTGTCTAGTGCCTGGGCTATTTACTGCTACAAAAGTGCACCGCTGTGGGGCAACAGAGCAGATGACCTTCTGTGGAAAAGATGTTCCTATGATGATACATTCTACTATAGTGTGGGATTTTTTTACACCATGTGGGCAATGACGGCTTTGCTGGGCCTTATGATGGTAATGGAGATGGACTCCGATTTTATTAAGATCAGCTTAAAAGCCAGCACTAACCTAACCTCATATACAATGTGGATTAATCCACTGCTGAAGGTAGTCCCCAAGAAATGAACTATTTCCCCGTTTTAATTAATGATTGCTTGGTCAGCTGTTTTAGGAAATTACTGAGCCTTCTTAAATGAAACATGGGATTTGTAGGCAGCAGCCTCATTCCTTATGGGTTATGGATGAGGACTTACTTAGGTGAAAGAAGGTGAATTTATAATGACAAAGAGTGTCACCATGCCAACAATTTACAGGACATTAATTAGTGATCATAAAAATCCTAAACAGTAGTTCAAAATATATATTGATACATACTGAGGATGGCCAATGCTACAGAGATCTTTGCTTCTTTTTCAAAATAAGATTTTAACATTTAACATTACATTCGCTCTGATAAGATTATTTGCTCATATCTTGCATCAAATAAGCCAGAGAGAATGGATTCTAATGGAACTAAATGTGTTGGACACAAGAGTATTTCTACAGATATGAACTTGTTACAGTCACTCTGTTGTTGCCATTGCTGTGAAATTCCTTTTACCTGACAGCTGCTGCCTGGTGTAGCAACGTCCACTGCAATGCAATTCAGTTGCCATTTTCATGCAATTGACAATATGTAGTGAATGAGAAGGTGGCCAATGTGATGACACTAACAAGTGAGCATAACAACCTCGTTACGATCATTTCTGTTGAACTGAATGAGTGGACTACACTCTGCCTTCTCCTTGACTCCCTAATGACAAACTGAAAAGGGGAAGCATTCCCTCGGGACAATTAGCACCCCACAGATTGAGTCTGCATTGTGAACACTGAAGTGTTTCCTTTACAGGACCACGGACAGCTCCACAGTGTCCTGCAGGCAAGTGCATGCAGTTCATTAGAGAGATGGCTGGCCTGCAGCAACCAGCATCAAGACCTGACTATTATCTTCAATCAGACATTCTCTCTCTCTCTCTCACACACACACACACACACACACACAGTATATGTTCAGTATGTTAAACCGCTCCAGGCCAAAAGTAGACATCTCACGTTAGCAGGAAGGCTTTCAGAGACGTTCGAGAAATGTTTCAGATATTGGAGTGAACAGGCAACAACATCTGTAAAACTTGATTAGAAATGGTCTTGATTTCGGCTTACACTGGTAGAGTGCGTACCATGTAAGGCGAGTCCTTGCTGAGGCAGACCCGGGTTTGAATTCGTCATGCCAAAAAATGATCTTTAAAAAAAAAAAAAAAAAAAAAGAAATGGTCTTGATTTTTGTGGCTGATTAAAGCCTCACTTCCAATAAAGCTGGAATAAAAACAGAATGCATCAAATTCAAATTAAAAAAAACTAATTTTTTTCACTTTGAGCTTATCCAGATGCTGTATGACTCCACTTAATGACATGAAGGGAAGAGAAAGAACTGAACTGAAGTCCTTATTAGTACAGAGATCAAGTCGAATACAGAGTTTGTATCTGAGTCACACTCATGCACACATATGGTTTGCACATGTTTGCTACTATCTAGCTAACAGCGACAGTCTATATACAGACTGAATCACCCTAGTCATATTTGCACAAATAAATTGCACGAAATAATATATTCCAGTTTTGCTGTTGTAAATAGTGCAAAGGGCAACATGGTGATGTAGTGGTTAGCATTCTTGCCTCACAGCAAGAGGGTTGCGGGTTCGATCCCCGCCCATGGCCCTTCTGTGTGGAGTTTGCATGTTCTCCCTGTGTGTGCGTGGGTTCTCTCCGGGTACTCCGGCTTCCTCCCACAGTCCAAAAACATGCAGCCTAGGTTTAATTGGTGACTCTAAATTGCCCGTAGGTGTGAATGAGAGCATGAATAGTTGTCTGTCTCTATGTGTGTCTGCCCTGTGACAGACTGGTGTCCTGTCCAGGGTGTACCCCGCCTCACGCCCAATGTCAGCTGGGATCGGCTCCAGCCCCCCGTGACCCGGTTTCGGATAAAAGGTTACAGATAAAAAATGAATGAATGAATAGTGCATAAAGCTCAGTTCCTCTAATGCAGGGGTGTCAAACTGATCCAGTAAAGGGCCGCTGTGGCTGCAGGTTTTTGTTCCAACCAAGCAGAAACACACCTGAATCCAATCATTCAATCACCTGCACTGTCTTCACTCAGTTGATTAATTATCAGTATCACCTGTGCTCTTGCCATGTTTGGACATATTATGCTGTATTATGTTTTCACAGAGTTTAACAGGGCCAATTTTAGCATTTGTAAGCATTTTACAGAATGATAATTTTTTTTAAAAAAAATCAACATTTGGACATCCTATAATAAGGTGTTTTTCTTTTGACATTTTTAAATATAATATAGGATGCCATTTTTTTCCAGTTTTGGACACACTATAATATAGTGTTTCTTGTTTTATATTTTTGGATATACTATACTATTACCCAGGTCCAACAGCATTTTTAGGGATTTTTGGGTGAACTACACTATGACCAATTTTGGACATACTATAATTAGTTTTTTTGTCATCTAGAACAGGGGTTTCAAACTGATCCAGGAAAGGGCAGAGTGGCAGAAGCACACCTGAATCCAATCATTCAATCACCTGCACTGTCTTCACTCAGTTGATTAATTATCAGTATCACCTGTGCTCCTGCTTGGTTGGAACAAAAACCTGCAGCCACTCGGCCCTTTACTGGATCAGTTTGACACCCCTGATCTAATGTATATGTTTTTAGCAAATGATGTGCAATATGACATCAAGTCACAATTTATGTTGACCTGGGGAAGTGGAAAACATGACTTTCCATTCTGTTCATCGGACCTGCATTCCCAGTGTCTGATTACTTCTTAACAATTTTCAAAAGGCCCCATCACACCAACTGCAAGGCACGTTCAGCTACAGTCCCCATTCTCACTTCTGGATATGTTTTCTTTTTAATTGCTCCTCACTTACAGTCAATTCGCAGGAAGTCGTTGAGTAGCTGAAAGAGGGGGAAACTGTCCCAGCTGTCTGGTGGCTGAACTTCAAGAGCGGCATCCATATCAGCTGAGTAGAGACACAGGAAGGTCTCCGCATGTTCCACCATCAGGTCTGACCACCACGCAAAGGCCTTTGGGTGGAGGGAAGTAAAGAGGGAGAGGAAAAGGAAGACAGAATACAGGGAATGGAAAAAAATCAACTGGTTGAGAGTGAAAGAAAGAGACAAATTAGATAAAGAGAGGGTACATGTAACTGGTCCCCATTATTATTATCAGGCTAATAATTAACATTTCATTAACATTCTTGGCTCTCTCTCATACTTTTCACCATATGAAATCAAGTTGTTGCCACTGGTGGATCTCCAGGGAAGCATTCTTCACAACTCAAAGCAGAAAAAACAGTGCGTGGGCACGGAAAATCACACGCTTTTCTGTTGGCCCACAGAGAAAACCGCAGCAGCTCCTTGACAGGCATGGCAGGGAGCTACTTAAACACTCAACCACAGCTCCTTCACTGAGTCAATCAGAAGAAAGGAGCTAGCGAGCTGCATCATGCTCACACCTCCCCATCGAATAGACGCAGTGGAGTGACTGTTAGGGACCGGGCTCTCTCATGCACATCGAAAACACTCGCTTTTCTCCATGCACCCCCACTCTAACAGGGCCTCTTAAGAGCGACCCCTGAGGAACCATGGTGTTTGCTCATTCACATCAAGCTGTCAACACTGTAATGTGAATGTACCCATGGGCTTACGTGGTGGTGGTGGTGGTGGAAGGGGTGGAGGGGCATGCACTTGCCATGGGAGCTTGTAGCATTGGGAAGTCGGTGTGAGGTAGTTCAGAAGTAGGTACACCACTCATGTAATCATCATTTTTAATTTGAGAAATAATCATTTAAACTAAAAAGGTGCATCAGGATGTTTCCTAAACCTTACCAAGTATTTTTTAAAGCATGCCTCAGAAGAAACTCTTCTTTCAACTAATTTGCTGAAATTTTGGATTTGATATTCATATGTTGCATCTGGTTTAATAAACCCAAACAAAGATGGCAACCAGTAAGGGTAGCTGTTTATAACATCTCATGAACCTGGTGAGCAACTGTAAAACTGTAAGGAAAACTTTTTCAGCACCTAACAAACTACAGGCTTAACACATTGGGTATGTACCAAAAATCTGATATAAGATTAAGAAAAACTTGTGTTGATACATTCCACACACAAATACTGCAAATTAAGTCATACACAAAATTATACACTTCCTTGTGTTCCTTGTTGCACAATTGGTCGTGGGTGAAATAGGTGAAGGTTTCATGCATGTAAAAGGTGTAAAGAGTTAAGATTTTACTCTATATCAGCATCAGCAACACACTCTCATCTTTGAAACAGAATCTATAGATTTTTCTTCGAAACTATACCTTGCAAGGTTATAAGAAAAAGATCTACACACCTGAGAGGTTGTTCTGTTTGGCATAGATGTAACCTCAGAGAATGACGATAAAGTGGATTAAGCTATGAATTGTTTAATCACACTGGAGCCAAAACCAGAAAGAGAACACTATGGAGGGTAGTCAGCATTCTTCACCAGAACAACTGAACTATAGGTCAAGAAGGTGAAATGCTGAAGAGCCATGTGCTCTCACTGAACAACTTCTAGTGGTGTGAATGGGGAACCATCTTATGAAAACTGTATCCAAAATTCTACACCCCTTTCTGCTTGCTCACTGAGTTGCCATCTTTGCATATGCACATATTACTTTCTTTCCGCCATTTTGCTTGGAGATGCTCAATATGAAACTAACTATACGTATTACAATATTTGTGTGTAGTGGCAGGACAGAAGAGTCTTTGAGGATTGTGCACATGCCTTTAAAAATAAAAGTTTTGTTAAACAACCTGCAGCATTTTTACTGTACATCTACAAAACTGTAGATCATTTAAATACATCGAGCAACCATCTGCAGTAAGATCTCGAAGTAAAAATTGGTGATTACATGAGCGGCACAAAATGGGGCTAGTACATAGGGTGAGCAATAACCAGCTATAGAGCTACACAAGTAGAATATAAATATATATAAATAAATTGCAATGAATCATAATAACATTTAGTTCTGTCTGTTTTTATTCTGACCAAAACTAAAACGGCATTGTTACCTATGTTTGCCAGGGTTGGAGTCTAATGCTGGTTAGGCTGGTTCACCGAGCTCATATTTGAGCAGATGCATAATGCATTTCACTGAAATGCAAGGGGGTGTAATCATGTTATCTGATCACACGGAGCATGCCTCAAATTCCCTCCATTTTGTCTGCTGAGGGATCCAATGGAGAGGAAAGGGAAGGAAAGGTGACACATAAGGCTGAACGATTTGGGAAAATAATCTAATTGTGATTTTTTTTCCACCAATATTGCGATTGCAATTTATTATTATTATTTTTTAAATTCCCACGGGATTCGGGAAAAGTTTAATTTTCCAGCTGGCTCCATTAGTGGTGACGGAGTTAGCCAATGATACGAATGGCGAAGCTAAGCCAATCATTGTTGTCGTGTCCCCGGCGCATGTAATACATTACGACCAAACGTTAGTGATTGGTTAAGGCAGATCCGGAGTGGCTCTGCGGCAGAGCCAATAGATTTTAAACTTCAACAGCACCCGCCTTCAAGAGAGAGAGCAATCTTCTGTGTAGCAGTTCTAGACCTTCTGTACAAATTAAATGAAGTACGAAGGTCTAGTTAGGACTTGGCAAACAAACTACTATCACAACACACAAAAATGTTTCTTCTCTGCAAGTGCACATCGTTAAATACAGTAAACTCTATTAAAGTTACACATAGATGATTCCCGCACGATCTGCTCTGTGATGAATTGCTGTGTTTCGTCTCCAGCATCCGGCAAAAATAGAAGCTGTGCGTATCGGCTGCGCCGGGTGGAATCACACACATTGACTAGAATGGAAACAAACCTATCGGCTCTGGAGACATGCCGCAGAAGGAACGGAGCTACGACGCGCCCGGTGGAATTTGAGGTTTAAAGCTCAAATTCCACCAGGCGCTTGTAGCTTTCGGACAGGAAGTTACCAAAATAAAACATCCTGTTAATTTCAAATGACCCTTCACATCCTTTTTATAAGGACAACACAGAGGTGTTGACTCCTCTGTTGTTCTTCTTCTACTCTGAATGGAAAGTTTTTTGCTGTTTACGTTAAATCCTGCGATATCACGTGATTACACGTGAATTTGCAAAGCCTGCAGTCTGGTGGACCGGACCGGACCACAAACGATGCCGGTGGGGGTTGTCGGATGGCGGAGGACGGACCGCAGACGGAACGCAGCAAAGTCGTACCCGGTGGAATTCCCCTGTCCAACAGCAGCATTGTCGCCAGCCGAACATCCAACGGCTGCCACTGTAGTGAGCGAGGAGAAGTTCCATCTGTCCCCCCACAATTCACAGTACTGGAGTCTGTGCAACATCCAAAATACCAAAATAGTTCCAGACAACCAAAATACCGCTCCTCTTTGTCACTAAAGTTTCCTCATTTTCAGTTCTGCTGAGCCTGAGGCCATAGTCACGGTAGCTGCGCGTCAAGTTGTTGCTTCTGTCTGTATTTAAGTTGTTGTTTTTCTTCTTCTCTTGGTTTAAAGTGGAAATGAAGCAGTCAAACAAATTACCTTATTTGTTAGACTGAGTCCTATTCTTATCAATAATTATTCAACAAGCGTCACAAATATAACCATTTAAGAGGAAAAACGGAGCGCAGTTTCAACTTTTGTGACAAGGGCGCCGCCATGTTGCAGTACCATGAGCTGTGACGTCAGCGGGTTTGTTTGCTTTGCTGTCCTGACGAGAGTCCCGTTCATCGTCCGTCCCACTGTTCTGCTCTTGCTCGCATGTCATGTGACCGGATTATAATCGTTCAGCCCGAGTGACACAGCACTTCCCCCAATTTGCAGACTGTATTTAGTAGAATGAATGACACATGGCTACACAGGGAAGCAGGTTAGCATATTCAGGAATGATTTGGGATAGACTCCTAAAAAACAATGTACAGAGTTGTACTCTTGAAACAAAAAAAAAGTACACCATCAAGAGTCACATTTCTACACTTTGTTTTTCTCAGAGCATTGCTTAATAAATTCAACAAATAATAACCACATTTTTGAAGTGCTTGTCTCTGTTCTTCATCACCAACGGCAAAACGGTTGCTAGCTCAGAAGCTAGCTAGATCAAGCACTGCCACAAGCACTTGATTAGCAGTGACTACAAGCCGGAAAGGGGTTCTGGGTCATTGTTGAGAAGGGAAACATGAATGATCCTCGACAACAATAGCATTATTAAGTGCATGCACAGGTCTTAAGGAAGGGAAGGGTAGGAGACGGGGGCATATGCTACTAAGACAATCACATACCTCTTTTCCCTGTTCAAACATTTCCCAGCAAACCAAATAAATGATTAAAATGAAAAGCAGAGTGGGAATAAGTCAATTTTCAATAATGAAGTAAAAAAAAGTAATATGATTGACAATAGTGACAGCATTCACAGTTCTCTTTTCCCTTTGGTTTTTATCCCTCAGTGTCTTTTTAGCTCACTGTTTACTAAATCAACAGAGAAGCTGCATTGCTATGATATAAGAATAGACCTGATTGATAATTATCCATTACGACCTCAAACTTGCCTACACTTTGTGTCTGACATGTCATGACACATTATGATGATTCAAAATAGCAGGTGATTACTTTACCTTTTGGGATCTGAAGAAAAATAAATAAGTGAGACCCTCAGTCAGAAGGAATACAGAATAAGTAATTAATCTTGAGAAGCTCTTTAGATATTTTTGATGATTTTAAAAACTATACTGGAGACCCAGGGAAACATATTCAATGGAAAGTTCTCAAATTAGATCAGTACTACCAACACTTCAACAAGACGACATAAAATTAAACTGATGAAGGACAATATGTATTGGAAATGTCAAGGTGGGAACTTACTGTTTATGAGAATGTGCTCTACTAACACCATTATGTATTACAGTTGTAGAGGTCTTGAGTAGCTGGCTCGGCATAGCAATTCTTCTGACCTCTGAATTGTGTTAATAGAGGACAAGTCCCAAATACCAAACATTGCGAAAGGTGCTTTTACTGTTATTGTGGATGGTTTGATCACCACATCGAGAATAATTTTGAGACACTTAAGCATCCAGATATGGAAAAAGTGGGTAGATGCATTAGGCGAGACTGTATCATATGAGTCCATTCTCAACAGATTGAAAGGCAACATACAAGATGGGATCACTTCTGTTTTTGGACTGAAGATTGAAAGAGACCTCAGTTAGAATTAGGAAGGACTGAGATCCCTGTGATTGAAACACTTTCTCATTGCATGCACTATAAACTGGATTTAGACTCGCATTTGTTAAGCCTGTCTGTATCAAACTCATATTTTATATTTATTTGCTTTTATGGTCATCTTTTCTCCATGTGCCATGTCTTGTGGGGACTGTACCAGGACTGGAGGGGGTTGGGGCTTGCGGATGCCGTGTACAATTAAGTCTGTTATTCTTGTTAAGAAACTGAAAATTGAATTGAATTTCCAACTACAGAAAAACTAGCAGAAGGGCAGCATGAGGTTCTCACTACAGTGCAGAGGCAGCCGAGGAGAATTTTGACGGATGTTTTTGTACTCCCCAACTTGTTTAGGGATAACTAAAGTAGGAACCTGTTGGTATGGGTGCTGTTAAACTAATTTAGATTTCCTCTGGAATATGCGAGTACTGCCAGCCTATAGAGGGTTTACACTGTGATACTTTAGAACAGGGGTGTCAAGCTGATCCAGTAAAGGGCCGAGTGGCTGCAGGTTTTTGTTCCAACCAAGCAGAAGCACACCTGAATCCAATCATTCAATCAGCTGAACTGTCTTCACTCAGTTGATTAATTATCAGTATCACCTGTGCTCCTACCATGTTTGGACATATTATGCTGTATTATGTTTTCACAGAGTATAACAGGGCCAATTCTAGCATTTGTAAGCATTTTACAG
>CAFUXE010001281.1:30863-42535 GCA_903364295.1 Serranus cabrilla
GTGTAC
Source organism: Serranus cabrilla (assembly GCA_903364295.1). Taxonomy (NCBI): domain Eukaryota; kingdom Metazoa; phylum Chordata; class Actinopteri; order Perciformes; family Serranidae; genus Serranus; species Serranus cabrilla. The sequence goes on from CAFUXE010001281.1 coordinate 30,870, forward strand.
GTATAATGGCACACTGACCTCAGCATGGTGTTCCTCATTCTGCTGAAGCACCTCGATCACCAGCTCAGCCAAGCGAATAGTGTCCTCCAGTTTTTTAGCAGGGGTTACTAACCGCCCTACATTCTCTGGAGCACAAAGGTCAGGGGTCAGTGTGGGCAGCCTCTGAGTCTGATCAACAAATAGTGTCTCTTCCTTTTTTTTTCTTACTTACTACCTTATGCATGCAACCTTAAGTGTGTAAGACCATCCCTGTGAGATATTAAAGTGTGTCGTCTTTCATACAAGACTGTTTAAAAAAAAATACATAGCATGCATTTTGTCCTGCCTACTCCTAAACACTGGAGCTAGAGGATTAAGTCACTCACAACTTTTGGATATAGCTGTTGCCTCAAAAGTGATCCTTAGCCCAGTCTACAGCCTCAGCCTAAATCACTGGGACAATCTCATGGTCATATTCAAAATACAAGCATTAAATATCAACTTGTTATAATTAGGGCTGGGTATCAGACTTTAGTACTTTTGGACTAAAGACTGTATTGTGTTTGTGGCATTGCATACAGTACAGTGTGAAATAAGGTCAGATTTTGGGTTGATTTAAATCACAATTGTGTTAATAGTATGCAATATTTTCTTGAACCATTAAACACGTTGTACCTAGCCCTAGTTATACCGTAATTCCAGGGTTACTACATATTGGTAATGCATGTCTGCTATCGTGCTGAAAGCACTGTTGGGTGGCTGGGAGTAGTGATAACCTGTGGTATGTAGTGAATCACACGTCAGTGATGATGTCACCCAGTGAAAACAAAGGCGTGATTAGGGATGCAAACAGCATGTACAGTGAACACTCATCATGCAGCGATGTGGTGGATGTGTTAGTGCTTATCCCCCCACTATCTGACTTTAACCTGTACAGTGGACAGCTCATTGCATATCTAGATTTATTCTTAATGCATGCACTTGCATTAAGATCATTGTAGTTAATGTAATTTCTAAAAATGACTTTGATTTTCATACTTTGCCCTTGAGTATGTTCAGTGAGAGGATTAAACTTATACCACAGCCAGTGAATGCGCTTGTTTCTGATTAGTTGAAAGATGCCTGGTGGCATTAAATAAAGATGGCTTTCACTTACTTCTTGATTTTAAAGTATTAGCTTTATTTGTCTTTTTGGTAAGTGACCATGGTATAAGCATGATAATGCACTCCAGGGCTTTCTGATGTGAAAGATTCTGAGATAGAACACCATGACTTAAAGTAGAGTGGCCATTGGATTTAGCAGGGTTAAATTCAATGACCAGGGTTCTCAAAGTAAAAAATAATTAAATTGGATGTTGAAGCATTTTGTTGCATTCGGATGGCCATGCAACTCATCTTGTACTCAATGGTACAAACGTTTTTTACACAATAACAACAGACCTCCAATGAGGCCCAGAGAACACTGCAGTGCAATCCAATCAGCAATCTGTAATTAGGTTGAATTTCATTTGAATTTGGATTGATATATCGTTTAAATCAATTCAGCTGCTATGGTACAGTGCTGTGTTTCTGTCTGCAGTGATGAAACATTTTCAATGCACAATTCTGATGCTCTGTCTGAAATCTTTTCCACAGCACAGACAACTCACTCATAGTTCGACATCAAATATGCAAGCATGCATAGTTGAACATAGAATGAGGTCTTTTGCTTAAAGCATTACTCATCTTACAAATCAGCCAATAAGGATGCAAAAGAATATATCTATTACCCATGTCCTGTAGGATTAGAGATTAGAGTTAAATGACTATGGGAATTCATGGATGAACAAAAGGAACTTTTCTTCCATTCTTGTCAACAATGAAACTGGAACTATTATCACAACTACTTCCTCCTGTCAGTGTCATAATGGAACTGTCTGTCTGAATCCTTAAATAAAACAACACATATCTTAAAAACACAAACGTGTACTTGTTATAGTCTGAATAATGCTGACTCAATCTATTGTCAGCACAGTCATCTGGCTAAATAAGAACACATACACACACAGTGCTTTAAATGGGTTGAATTGACCATGTCAGAGTCACAGCAGTGCTCAGTCCACCTACTGGCAGAACTGTTCAGTAGCTCAGTGATTTTGTAGAAACCACAGCAGGATGATGGAGCTTTGCCTGCTGGAGTTTAAGTAATGCTCGCAAGGCTGAAAGCTTCCACAAAATAGGACTTCTGTGCTGGTTTTAAAGGGAGGGACTGTTAGGATCTAGCAATGTGTGTCAAGTCGGAGCTATAAAAACAGAGTTTGGAAGTGTAGTTCTAGAAACAAAGGAACAATTGTTTTCCGTAAAGTTCTACTATACTATAACCCTAATACTAATATACTGTAACCCATTATGTGTCATTATGAAATCCAGATTTGTATGATCTAATCAGAGCAGCAAATTGGTTTGGAATTTTGAGGTCTTCTTAAAGCAGAAATTGTCAAACTTTTTGCCAAGTCACGATTTCAACGGATCTAGAGCTTGCTTACTGCATTTAAGTAAGAACTTATTATCTTCTGACACTGGTATCATATTGGCAATTAATAAGCAGATATCTAGGATTCTGTTGGGATCTTCTTTGCATTGATCTTAAGACACCTCAAGGAAAAGATAGTGCGGCAACTACATCCAGCCTGGGGACACTGAGATATATGGCTACTGATCTCTTACTGATTTATTAAATGAAATGTTGCACTGCAACTAAAAACAGCATTCTTCCATCTGTGAGTGCCTTTGTGTCAGTTCCTATGCTTTTTGTTCATGTCTTGTTTCAATTCCTGCACGGACTGATCATTGTCAACAAAGGCTCCATCTCTATATCTCCATGTGATCATTCAGAGCAGGGAGAAACAGTAGGGGAGGGGTTGGTATGGCTGAAGGGAGACTAAGCGATGAATTAACAGCTAAGGTTAGACACACAGTACAACATCACCTGGATCCTTAATTTTTTTCTGAGAGTTCTCTGAGAGTACGATTTTTTAACAGGTTGCAAGGATGGAGAGAAGGTAGAGAGAGGTGTCTGGTAGAGGGGTAAGAGAGAATAGATTATTCATTAGAGTTAGTATAAGCTAAGGTACTGGAAGACAGGAGTCAGAAATAAAGGTCAAGGTTAGATTAACTATGAAACAACATTCAGCATATACTATATGCAGTGAGGCATAGGTTTCATCTTAAAGTGGTTTGAGACAACTTTAGGAAAAGAGTGTCTTCACTTTGACCTACAATCTGAAAAAGCATAAAAACCTGTAAAACGGTTGTTATATCGAATGTCATCAGTATCAACATTTATTCAAAGACAAAGGCATGTCCATAACTTTTCCTTTGACATCTTGTCTAACCTCGGTCAAAATACATTCACTCAAGTGATTGAGAACTAAATAAGGTACCCTTTAAACAACTGTGGGATGTGGGTGTCCTGTTTGGAATGTATTATGATCTTACACATTTAAAGAATTTGCACACAAGCAAAGTAAAAATGCATTCAAGTCACAGACAAAGAACAGGTGGTTTGAGCGAAAGAAATCAAGCTCACACAGAGATTACAATGTACTTTGAGTGGTTAAGCGACAAACTGAGCTTGGGACATCAAAAAACTGTGAAAAGTCGACTTATCGGACTAAATCAGCGGAATCAAACAAACCAAAGGACATCAGGGAGGACAAAATGATGATGGCGCTTGGTTGGTGGTTTGCGTGCAGACTGGTGTAGAGAAACATAAAAGGTAAAAAGGGTTGGAGGTGGGGCCGGGGAATGAGGAAAGTACTCACGAATGGTTAAATCCATCACTTGAGACGCCAAGCAGAAGACAGGATGCTCATACATCTCTCTCTTTTTCCCTACAGAGAAAGAGGGAGGATACCGAGGCATGCGAGAGTCCGGGGTCAGAGAGGCTAACAAAGAGGTCGCTAGGGTTCGACCGACAGGAGGTTTTCAGGGTCCATACCTATATTTAACAGCCTACAATTTCACACATTTCATGCCATACATGCATATTCAGTGGTCAAATCTTAAATGTATTAAAAGGTGCAATATGTATTATTTTATGCTCTTAACTTAAAACTTAACTTTCAGCCCACGTTTTAAGCAAACCTTGTAATGTCAAAAGTAACATCAGACAAAAGTTACACTGTTCCTGCAATGCTAATGTCAGCATTTTGTGTCAAAATTAGCCTATTTTAGCAAGGAAATTTTCAAAACTGACCTCTGACTTTAAGATATCTGAATGAAAATGGGTTCTAAGTCTCCTCCTTATACATGTTTGCTATATAATGAGTATGTGTAGTTTTAGGCAAAAAACAAATAGTTTATCTCATGCAATAAAATGTCCACTATATGTAGTGGATTCAATGAGGCAAATTGGTGTCTTGTTGTCATATCTTAGAGGGGTGTTTTTTCCAATATTATCAATTTGTATAAAGTGGTCTCATTCAGCGGATTCAGCTAATGGCATCACCCCAATAAATGCTGTAGCAACTCATGGGACATAGTTGAACCTGGAAATGGACTTCATGAAGCCAAACATCAATGTGCTGAACCCTTATACACTTTGATAGGTTTAATTAATTGATTACTGTATTTTTCGGACCATAAGGCGCACCAGATTATAGAGCGCAACATCAATTAAAGGGTCTAAAACGGTCTAATTTCACACATAAGGCGGATTATAAGGCGCATTAAGCGAAACAAAACAGTCAGATAAGTCAAACTTCATACAACTGATTCACAATAACTCTCAACATTGTTCAGTTGTAACACATATAATATCATCTGCAGTGACTGATTTTAACAGTTGGGCGATTTCGGCATCAAGCTTGCCTGTGGTCCCTCTCGTCATTATCTTGTTGCCGTTACTTAGTGATGATTCCGGCCTTCATGAAAGCTCGAACGACACTTGAGACTGATACCTTAGCCCAGGCATCAACGATTCTACTGCGTGACTGATAGCCTTGAGTTTGAAATCTGCTTCGTAAGCATGTCTCTTAACAGGTGCTGTTTTGGGGTCTCGCTGCTCCTGACAATGGAAGCTGCAATGCTCCGAAAATCCATCAAGCGGTGCAGCTTCGTAGCTTACCAAAGTCGTACAAAAACATTTTGACAGATTTTTGAGCGCCGTGTACCACATAACATTGGTTTGAGGTCAGTAAGCACAACCAGAACTCATACATAAGGCGCACTGTCGATTTGAGAAAATTAAAGGATATTAATGCGCCTTATAGTCTGAAAAATACGGTAAGTAATTTTTTTTATTGAGGATTAATCACTAGAGGCTTCTGGTTCCAGTGTTCAGATGGTTTGCACCACTTCTATGTGACATCCACAGTTAACCTGTTATTTCCACCAAAAAAATCCACTGCCCCCAGACACCCAATTCACTACATAAGGGAGGCCGATCGCTATGTGTTAAAAGCATCACAATCATATAGATATGTATGTAGGTATGTACGTTTCAGTTAGTTCTAGATAATCTTATTTATAACCATTAAAATACTGATGTGTCAAATTAATTGCATTATGCTATGGTAATTCAATAATCAATTAAAATGATACATAAAGCACCCTTGATAGCTTTCCTTACAAATATATAGTCAAACTGCATCAAATCATAATAGCTCATATCTGAGTTTGATGACTGACAGGCCCATGTCCATTTTTCTCATTAAGATGCCAAAGTCAGCAAACAACATATCAGTCCAACTTGAGATTTTACAGTTGACAGGCTGTTTTTTGTTGGATAGGGTCAGGCAGCTGAGATTTGGTAGCAAGATGGTATTGCCTACACTACTGTGAGATCTAGTCTGTATCCATTTGTGCATGTCTGGGATTCAAAGATTATGGGCTGTCCATTTTGGATTAACCATTCGTTCCGCCAGAGGTAAAATCTGAAATGTCTGTGTTGTTTTCCCGTAGATCAGGAAGCACACCAGTATGAAGGAAGAGGGTTCGGGGAATAACCAACAATCACAACTGAGAAACTAAGGTTCATCTTCCTTAGTGTCTTCAGGGAGGTGATGGTTTCTTTACAGACATCGTCTTAAAATAGACCATTTTAAGTAGTCATTATTGAACAACAACATTTTGGGAAATACACTTGTTTGCTGTGTTGTACTTCTTCAAGTGTGTGTTATCTGATCTTAGCTAGGCTACTTTCCCCTGATGTGGCTTGAATGATGGTAAAACTCTACTTGGCTCTGATCAACAAGAGTTCATATTATGACTGACATTTTATACAGTATGCAACATAAAGAGTGACAGAGTGCATACATGGCCTTGTCACGTCTCCTTATGCTATACAGTTATTGTTTGTAATTCTAAAACTTTAAAGATTACCTGTAAAACAGCAACGCCAAATACACTGAACAAAAATTTCAACGCAACATTTTTGTTTTTGCTCCCATTTTTCATGAGCCGAACTCAAAGATCTCAAACTTTTTTTATATACTCAAAATAACCATTTATCTCAAATATTGTTCACAAGTCTAAATCTGTGATAGTGAGCACTTGTCCTTTGCAGACATAATCCACCTCACAGGTGTGGCATATCAAGACACACAGAACAATGCCACAGATGTCGTAAGTTTTGAGGGAGCGTGCAATTGTCCACCAGAGCTGTTGCCTGTGAATTGAATGTTAATTTCTCCACCATAAGCTATCTCCAAAGGCGTTTCAGAGAATTTGGCAGTACATCAAAACTGGCCTCACAACTGCAGATCAAGTGTAACCACACCAGCCCAGGACCTCCACATCCAGCATGTTCACCTTCAAGATCGTCTGAGACCAGACAGCCGGACAGCTGCTCAAACGATTGGTTTGCATAACCAAAGAATTTCTGCACAAACTATCAGAAACTGTTTCAGGGAAGCTCGTCTACACCCTCATCGTCCTCATCGGGGTCTGATGTCAACGTTGTGGATTGAGTGGCCCATGGTGGCGGTGGGGTTATGGTATGGGCAGGAGTATGTTATGGACAACGAACACACGTGCATTTTATTGATGGCACTATGAATACACAGAGATACCGTGACGAGATCCTGAGGCCCATTGTTGTGCCATTCATCCACGACCATCACCTCATGATAATGCACGGCCCCATGTTGCAAGGATCTGTACACAATTCCTGGAAGCTGACATCCCAGTTCTTTCATGGCCAGCATATTCATCGGACATGTCACCCATTGAGCATGTTTGGGATGCGCATGTGGCAGACATGTGCGTATATAACAGCGTGTTCAAGCTCCTGCCAATATCCAGCAACTTGGCACAGCCATTGAAGACGAGTGGGCCAACACTCCACAGGCCACAATCAACAACCTAATCAACTCTATGTGAAGGAGATGTGTTGCACTGCATGAGGCAAATGGTAGTCACGCCAGATACTGATTGGTTTTTTGACCCCCCTGATAAAGCAAAACTGCACTTTTTAAAGTGGCCTTTTGTTGTAGGCAGCCTAATGCACACCTGTGCAATTATCATGCTGTCTAATCAGCATCTTGATATGGCACACCTGTGAGGTGGGAAGGATTATCTCGGCAAAGGAGAAGTGCTCACTATCACAGACAGATGTGTGAATTTGAGAGAAATGGTTATTTTGAGTATATAGAAAAAGTTTTAGATCTTTGAGTTCAGCTCATGAAAAATGTGGGAAAAAAAGTGTTGCGTTTAAATTTTTGTTCAATGCAGCACATTTTCCAGTGTGTCACAAGTGAAAGGGATATTACATAGAGAATGGGGATACAGTTTGACCCATGTGTGTCTAGTACGATGATAGGTCCAGCACATATTTAATCTAGTTTAGCACAGAGACTGGAAACTGCTAGCCTAGGTTTGTCAAATAAAAAAACACATCTGAGCTTTCATATTTATATATTTTTTCTTGGGATTTTAGGACATGTAGATAAAGTTTAGATTTAGTAACAGATATTCTTAAAGCTATTTTCTGAACAAATAACCAACAGTGACAATATGCTGTATCCCAAAAGACCAGTCGTTACAGAAAAGGGTTGCCAGGTTTCCTTTGAATTAAAGCCAAATTACCCTTGAAAGAAATTAACAAAATGCAACATGCTTTCAGCTGAGCTTTGTGTTAAGCCACGCAAAAGGCATCCAGGACTCTCTGTACTGGACACACACAGGAACAAAACTGATTGATTGATTCTTTTAATCTCACTCTGACTAAGACACCAAATCAGAATATTTCCCAAATGTCAGTGTCTCTAAAAAAGTTAAAAGTCACAGATAGGTAGGTTAAGTAAAAGAGATATTTGAAGAATTATCACATTAGTAGGTACTACATAAGTGTCCTGTTTCGGTTTGGAATATAATGTTTCAAAGGTCCGCAAAAATATTCATGATGCCTACTAAAGAAAACCTGGACCATGCAACAGAAAAAAACACTGAACTGCCACAAGAGGCAGTCCCATCAAGTCTTGTTTATTGGCCTTTCTGTTTTCAATCAGCAGCTAATAAAAAGCAGCAAAAGCCAATAGACAAGGAAAAGAGAAGAGTGAGTATGGAAATCATTGGAGAGCGAGAAAGAGGAAGGCAGAGAAAGGAAAAAGAAGGAGCATAACTTCAGCTACTAGGCAGGTCAAAGTGGGAGACAGAACAGTTTAGGATGTGGCTGAAAAAGAAGCTGAGGCATGGTGGACAGCGTCAGCATAAAGATTGAATTGAATGCATTTTTACTTACTGTACATTTGCTACTAAAATAAGATAAATATAAGGCAAAACAAACTGCAATTGTTAAAACAACTGACATGTTATTGAGTACAGTACAAATGAGTTTTTTTTCTGCAGCTGTGAAGAAAAAATAGAAGTTAGACTTGAAATTCAGAATTGAAATTCATAAATGCAATAAAATATACTATTTTACTGTCTCGCTGCTTCATTTTAAAATCCCCCAGTTCTGTTGCAACCAGTTTAAGAACATTGGTTATAACTTGTAAAAAATAAATCCCAAAGCAGCAAACCAGGGACAGTAAATGACAATTGTGATTTCATCAGATTTCACAAGGCTGAGTAATTTTTTTTCCAAAGTGTGATGCACATTAATAGTGTCAACATCAAGAAAGTCCCACGAGTTCCATCATTCCAAATTTTGCTCGCTCTGCCCCACAGAGTTCAGAAATCTTCTCAACACCACATGTAGAATCCCTCACATCTGAATTCTCATGAGACGCGAAAGTCTCACAGTAACTAGAACCGACTCAGCAGGTAAGAGTTGTTATATTATTAGTCATGTCAAGACAGAACACCCATGCTGTGTTTAACCACAGTTCCTCTAACACAAAGGAGCAGCGATGAAGCAGTGACTTACCTTCCAGTTTAGCATACTCTGACAGGCGTTGGTAGTTAACCAGAGCAGCCTGCTCCAGACAGTTACGGATCACAGCCTTGACTTCCTCTTGTGGAACAGGAGTAACAATATCTTTCATCAGAACCTGAAAAGGACAGACAAAGCAAAGTTTTTTTGGATTCAGTGGTGTTTCAGTGTAGTTACAAAACTAATGATAAAAAGGTAAACAGGTTGAAGTATGTATGTCACTACTCAGCTGGTAAAAAGGGCACAAAAAAGACTCCACTTCCTGAGAATCCTCAGAAAGAACAACATCAGCCAGAGACTGCTTGTGTCTTTTAACCGTTCCACCATTGAGAGCATCCTCACATACTGCCTCTGTACATGGTTTGCCAGCTGCACAGTGGCAAACAGGAAGAAACTCCAGAGGGTCACCAAAATGGCTGAGAAGGTCACTGGGTGCCCTCTGCCCACACTGGAGGACCTTCATGGCTCCTACTGCCTCAGGAGAGCCATCACCATCCTGAAAGACTCCTACCACCCGGGCAACTTCCTTTTTAAGCTACTGCCGTTGGGCAGACGGTACAGGGCCATCAGAACCAGAACAAACAGACTGAAAAACAGCTTTTTCCCAACTGCTGTGAGAGCCCTGAATAACTCTTAACACCGAAATACGTGCAATACATATACCCATACAACACCATCAATCTGTTTTTAGACTGTCTATTTAATTTAATTTCATCCTGTTATATTGTGTTTATATATATACTTTTTTAAATATAGTTTTGTGTGTGTTTTTGTACTTTTGCACTGAATGGCCTGCACCTTACCTTTCGTTGCACTTGTTGTAATGACAATAAAGTAAATCTGAATCTGAATCTGTTTGACTGAAAACATCATCACTTTCCCATCAGAATGGAAATCAGGAGCCACATACATAAATATGGATCAATACCAACACTTTTATTGTGTTTTTGACAACATGCAGTAGCACTGTACTATTGATTGAATAGAGACATTGTTGAAAACAAAAAATAAAATTGTACTCTTAACTTACAGCACACACACTGCTAGAGCCAGCAGTAATGTCTTACCCTTTCAAGCAAGGACAGAGTTGCTTTCAGTGCTCCCTCTGGCCGTCCGAATGGAAAGCAGTATCTATGGAAGACACAAATGACATTGTCATGTGAACACTCAGCAGTCCAGTCTGGCATGAGATCAACTTGTGATCATACAACTCATACAACTCTGTTGTACAAGGTTCATACCTGAAATGCGTAATCTGGTTCTCAAGAAGCACCCGTAGCCTCTCCTTGATCTCCTCAAAGTGGTCCTTCTCTTCCACCGTCACTGTGCCAATACCATCAGGCCTGAAAGACATCAGCAATAAGATATTTTGCAGTCTTTCCATGAAGTCTGCCTTTTACAGCTGGGGAATTCATCTGTTTATATTTCCTGATATCAATGATTCATAAACATGTACATCCATATCTCCACAGGTTCTGGTAGAACAACGAACCATTGTGGGACACAAGACATAAAAGAGCTCCACAGCCAGGTCTTTATACCATGGAGTTCGGGTCAGTTAAGGTTCAGGACCTCTGTTTAGCCCTTCAGAATGTGAGTCCTGGGACAGTACTTAGCACTTTTCTCAGATATGAACACTTTTCCTGATCTTGAGTTTTAAACAAGAAATCGGCCCTGATTCCACTTCCACAGAACACAAACCAGATCATTATTTCATTATTTCTACTTCATTCTAAGATCATTAATGCTGCTGTGGGACAAATATAAAATAAGTGATTGTTGTCTGAGTACAAAAGAATGTTGGAAAAAAAAGTAGAAGTTCTTGCTGTGATTGGTGATTTAAAAAATGTAGATAAAGATGTAATGGTTTTTGGCCCTCAGTTATGATTGTCCATGTACACCTCAGGCTTGGAGGTGCTGACTCTCATCATCAACAGTGATATCAGCAGCAAGTAAACTGGTGGGCTTGCCCTGTTCTACTGTGCTACATTTCTGCATTATTGAGAGTGAAAAAAGCCAAATTAACACACACACACACACACACTTTACTGTCAAATCAAATCATCAGCATTAAACTGACAAGAATGCAAAATTTTGCAAAACCTAGATAACCTATGCTCAGCTGACATGTATTTTTCTTCTAATTAATTCAGTACACACACAGCAGCTTTTCAAGCAAGTGCGTGTGTTTACATCTGTGTGTGCGTGTGTGTGTGTGTGCATGTGATGTGTTTATCATTTGTGACATGGTTGGGTCTGGGTGGAGTGTGAGCAGAGTGCATGTGACAGAAGAGGCGTTGGACTGGTGGCCATGACAGCATGATGAGAAAAA
>CAFUXE010001281.1:99472-111382 GCA_903364295.1 Serranus cabrilla
TGTCCATGCGTCGCCATCTTGCTGACATAGTAGTAGTGATTGACGGCAAAACAGTGGTTGTGTCCGAAATCACTCACTCATTCCCTGCTCCCTATCCACTATAAAGTGAGCAGCAGTTAGTGGACTATATAGTGGACTCAACTTTATACGTTTCGGACACTACTCGCTGCCGAGCCGGTCGCACAACATGACGTCACATCGCCGTTGGCCGTCGGGCAGTTAATACGTGAAGCTTAAAGCCGGCCGGTAAAATTGCAATAACGGGGATTTTACCTTTGACAGAATTTCTTCATAACGGACTTTAAACAAATTACAAGTCCACAAAAAAATTTTAAAAATATCTTTTTTAAAATACAATTGTCTGTCACAGTCCCGTTCGTGCACGTCGCCGTCTCTCTCTCAAACCGCATTGCATGACGGTCAATATTTTCCGTCTAGTGACCATCGGCTGCTCCCTACATTTCACAATGCATTATGGGAGATATGTAGTGCACTATATAGGGTATAGCGATGCTCACTCAGAATCCGGACACCACTACAAAATGGCTTATTCACTATATAGTGCACTATATAGTGAATAGGGAGTGATTTCCGACACAGCCAGTGTTTAAATGGTGGGTGGGGAAGGAGGGGAAGTGAATGGGTCGGACAAATGGAGGACTTTCACCCAGGAGAGCGGGTTTCATGTCCCATTTGAAAACAAAAATACGTTATTTTAAACGGAAATTCAATTTTTTTTAACATAATTTTCATTGCTCACATTTTTACATAACTTAAAAGCGGTAGTCACCCACTTTACTGCCTGCATTAACATAGAGTTATTTTCTACAGACAGACAGACAGACAGACAGACAGACAGACAGACAGACAGACAGACAGATAGATAGATAGATAGATAGATAGATAGATAGATAGATAGATAGAGAGTTTAGCTATAGAGACACTTGGTATCTGGCTCATTGTGCATGGATCAGACAGCAGTCACTCCACTAATGAGGGCAGCAACATGTTGCTTTGAAACACGTTAGGAGGGGGAGCGCTCTGTCTGGCTCTGCTTCAAAAGCATACGATCGGAGCCACAGGCAGAAAAAGATGACAGCAGGGGACAAATCCCATTCCAGCTGCCGCTACCTGTATCCGTGTTTAACTGGTTCCCACCAGGGTCATCTCCAGGTTACACACACACTGCATGGGTCTGCTGGGTAGTCACAAAGTCAAGACATAAGCTTCTGTGGCAAAGTATGTTTCAACATCTTGTTAAGCAGAGGGATTTCCAGGCTCAGAATGTGGATGAAAGGATTACCTCATATGCTGTGGGTTTAGATTTAGAGCCTGTTCTAATGGTGTGCATGTGTTAGATGCACGTAAAAAATTATGTGTACAGAAGTCACTTAGTGTCATATCCTCTTTTAATTCACCAAGCCATCTGTCAATGCTTTCAGAAGGCTTTATACTGTCCGTTTCAATGAAAGCCTGAAAAATAATTGCCATCTCTACCCCCAATGAACACTCTGTTATAGGATAACCATATGCCTTGTGTGAGATTATTCAGCTGTGGCTTGGTACTGTTGGATGTTAATTGGCAGTTATTAGCAACAGAGTGCTGCTCCAGCACCGAGAAGACAATATTTACTCAGCGCTGATAACTGGAAACGGTTCATTTAGTGGAAATGTCTTTGTTTGTTGTAATGCCTGGGCATTCCCTTCCTTCCTGCCTCCTTCTAATCACCACCTCTGTTTAAACAGTTCAACTCTCTCGTCCTTTTATACTCCCTTTACAAGCCAATCTTTTTCTGTCTTTTCTTTTCTAGTATTTTCTATCCCCCCTCCTCTCTATTTCTTCTTTTCTGCAGGAAATTGATGGAACCAAAAATAAAGTTATCCCAACCTTAATTTCTTGTCAATCAATTATTATATAACTTTTTTTTAATTTTGCAGTCTAATATCCTTGTATAAAAACAAGCAGACTCTCCTTGTATACTGTGTAGAACACACAGTAGGGTAGGACTCCATTTCCCAGAATCCTCTGTGTTCTTTCTTTTTTTTTCTTTGGTATCGTTTTAATTAATATTAATTCACATATAAACTCTGACATTCATGTTTTATATTGTTTAAAAGTATTCTACTTTCTTTAAAATTGATAAGGGTTTAGTTTTGTTTCTGTTTAACAAAAAGTACTATTTTCTTCTGCTCGAGGAGGTATCCCAGAGTTCCGCGGGACAGAGAAGAGGAGGCTGTGTTTTCAATGTTTGGAGACTAAAACTGAATGTTGGCCCAGATTTTGAACGAGTGTGAGGGACTTGTTCATCGGGACTATTCTTTTACATACACCTCAGTCCCGTGTGTTTAGTTTAAATGACGTTAAAGTTTTTCGAGCCAGCGACGATGTGGTCTCCACTACTAGCTTCGGCATTAGCTCTGTGTTGAGTAAGCTCTGTGACAGAGAGCTAGCCTACTTCATGACAGGGAAATAGCTGAGAAGGTTTCACTTGACGTGCCTGCGGTTCAAGAGGACAGAGAGAAGGACGGACTAAGAAGCCGCAGTTATTGAGGACGGGACGCCAGTAGACTGCTCTGCGGGAGTTGGCATGTGAATGCGACTGGACATCACTGTGCTGCCTGGCGGGATAACGCCATCTTGTTTCTACATCGGGAGGTTGTGAGTACTTCACATTGAGCATGGGAATGAGTGCGAAGGAACAGCCCGGGACTGTGTTAAGGTCAAGTGGCAACCTTCGGCACGGGGCAGTGAAGCCTATGCGGAAGTACCAAAAAACGCAATTCCTCGACTGGCCTCTAGGGGCAGGCTGCAGAAGGGAGCAAATTAGATTGACCCTCATGTAAAAATGTCCAACTTCACGGTATAAAAACACTTATTTACAGCCTGGTTCAAAAATAGGCTCTACTCTCAAAAGCAAAGGACCCCTCCATGACAACTCTGAGGGGGGTGAATTGTTTTTATATCTCACTAGTTTCATTTTTTGAAATTCAGCACAATTAAGGGTGTTCCGCTTTGCGTCACTAGCCGCTAGCTGCCGCTAGCTACCGCTTGGCCCCTCCACTTGGCTAATGACTCAGCTAATTCGTCGCATTGAACTTGATCCGTCCGTTTTGTATGTCTTGCTGTGCTGTTAATTATTCTAACATATAACTATATTCTAACTATTTTTTTCGATGAGTAAAATTCTATAATTACATTATTTATATGTAAGTACTAATTATCTGGTATGGCGGTCCACACATAGCTCTTTAATTAACAAGGGGCGGCAACCTATAGCGCTCAGAGAGGCATGTAGCATCCTTGTAGCAGGCGTAGCATCGGTAGCATCAGAGTAGCATATAGCCTAACTCCTTAGCTTCAGCTAGCGCGCTAGGTGGGGATGTTTTAGTCCATGAGTCCATTTAGTCAGCTTTGCCAAAATGGCGAATGTTGGAACGCCCAAAAGGCTTCATTTGCGCTTTTCAGAAACCTATGGGTGACTTCACGGAGGCTACGTCCATTATTTTTACAGTCTATGGTTAAGAGTTAGGTAGATTGTGTTAACTGTTTCCTCTTCAAAGTTTCTTATGAGTGGATCAAAGTTTATGTGCACCAATGCTACAATGGGCCCCAACGAATAGGGAAATTATCCAAGCGCTTGGGTTAGATTAACAGGGTAATATCACTTCCTGTTCTTCATAGTGAACTGGTGAAAATACATTGGTACAGGTGTGGGTACTATTACTGTGAATGAATACACAGAATTCCATTTATTTGATATTTCTATTCATTCTTGTTGTTGAACAAGTGTTTTGCTTGTTTACATATTTATCTTAGTGTAGACAGGTGGGAATACATTTGAAATAATAGAGGAACACATTCAATTATTCAAAAGTGTTTGGTTCATTGAAGGAGATGCACTTTTATTTTGCAAACCAGTTAAAAATGTAATCTCATAGGTTTATTTTCATTAAAAGGTTCAAAAGAAAGTACATGTTTTGTGTTCTACTTTTGCGTTGTGCTGTTTAATATTCATTTAGAGTAAATTGTATCTACATTAGTCCCTTTCTTAATTGAGTAGAGCAGAACCACAGCAAATTCACCATCTTTAGCTGAGAACCTAGGACCTGTTTCATTATCATTGGGTGTGACCTTAGTGTAAATTACAAACACTAATAAGAAAAGGGTTACATAAGGTAAAGGAACTATAGTATCTGTTGCTGTAAGTTGTGACAGTCTGACCATTTACCATCACTGAACCACCTCTGAAAGCAAAACGGCTAATGCTGGCTTAACCCCTTCCATTCTCTAATGGAGGACAAACACTAGCCCGACAATCCCAATCGTCCCATATAGTGCCAGTCAGCTGTGTGCTGCTCTTTGCTTCCTTAATGTGGGCGAAAGGTTACTTTACTAAGGCAGCTGGATTTCCACGATATCGAGTGACAATCACATCATGCCAAGCTGCAAGCAATGCGTATTAGTCACACAATCAGGGGTTCTCACCAGTCAGCGCCCTGTGAGGAGCTACTGTCAGCTACGTGTTTGTGACGAAAAAGAGAACTGGCTGTTCATTCAAAACAACAATAGTAAGAGGTTAGCATAGATGCAGTCGTAGCCTCATTTGCGGAGCATCCTGCCTCCCACTCTCACCTATAAAGTAACATCCAGGAAGAGCAACTATCCCTTAGAAACCTGTAGGGTTGCTGGCAACCTTAGCTGACATCACTGTCATTAAGATACTGTAGTGTGCTTCATTTTAAAGCTGGAGAAAAGATACTGGTATCAACCCAAGGCATCCTAGCATGTTAGACTTGATTAGCTACATAGCACTTCACATTCAGGATTCATTTTGACATGGGGGAAAAGAAAGGGAAATTAGCTCAATTGTTTTTATGTGCGATGGTGTTAGTCCCCATCTTGGTATGTCAACAATAAAATGGTTTATAGAACAGAAGTGCCTGCCATCAAACTGCCAAACACACACACACACACACTTTTTTTTTTTTTTAGCTCTATGCTGAGCCTCAAGGTCTTACTTACTTAACATGGTACAGTTTTTTGAGGGGTCTTTGACAAATTCTATCAATTCCCAAGTAGTCAAAACTCTTTGTAACAAATGGCATAAAATCCAAAACTGCTGCAACAAGTTATGAGGCTGTACACTGTGTACTTTAATACTGTATACTCACCAAAATAATTGCCTGTAGGAGTGAATGAGAGCGTGAATGGTTCTCTGTCTTTGTGTCAGCCCTGTGGTAGCCAGCAGACCTGTCCAGGGTGTATCCCACCTTTCACTCAGTGCCAGCTGGGATCAGTAATAATAGCCTGCCTCCTCTCATTTATCCTTTTTTTCTAATAATTTTTTTCTCCAAGATTATTTATTTTTCATGCTTTATTGCAGTGATTCTCAACTGGTGGGTCGGGACCCAAAAGTGGGTCGCGGACCCGTTTTCAGTGGGTCGTGGGCCTTTACCTGGGCAAAAAAATGCTGTGGTTTTATTTTGAAGGGGATTTTTTTTATGCCGTCTATTCACTCTGTTTGTTTTCATGTCTTTTGGGGTAATTTTGTGTCTTTTTTTTAGGGTTTTTGTGCCTTTTTCTGTCATTTAACATCTTTTTCTGATAATTTTGTGTCTTTTTTTTTGTTCAACATTTTAGAAGTTGAACATTTTCCTCGTTTTGGGTCTCATCTTGTCATGACGGGATGATGGTGGGTCCCAAAGCCAGACCAGTTGAGAGCCGCTGCTTTATTGGATAGTGACAGAGAGAATGGAAGGGGGAGACAGAGGGGAAGACC
This sequence comes from Serranus cabrilla, assembly GCA_903364295.1. NCBI lineage: Eukaryota > Metazoa > Chordata > Actinopteri > Perciformes > Serranidae > Serranus > Serranus cabrilla. Next base: position 105,253 of record CAFUXE010001281.1, read on the forward strand.
CCTCGGCCTGATTCAAACTCAGGTCGGCTGCGGCTAGGACTCAGCCTTTATGGTACGTTCTTTACCAGTGTGAACCACCAGGACGCCCCTCCTTTCATTCATCCAAAGATAAGGCGTATTCGGACAATAAGATGAACACTGCACTGCAACTGTTTGGTGGATAACCCCTTTTATGCAGCTATATGTATCAGGACTTACTAATAAAAACAGCATACATAAGAATGATAACTCATTCAGAATTTCAGCATTTCAAATGCAGGGTAACAGCCCTGCAATCATCAACAAGACCTCCCATTATCCTTTTCCCCATGTCTCCATTCAGAGCTATATCGCAAAAGCAGCAACAGATTTCTCAGCTTACAGCTCATTAATTCAGAGTGGTTACTCCAGAAATGGCAATCGTCCATGACAACAGAAGACAAGAAAAAAAAGCTTCCATTTTGTGCCTCAGTCTGATATGGAGAGAGCTTTTTAGGACACATTAGTACACATTCTGAATGGCCCACAAATATCATGTGTTGGACTACAAGATACAAAAATGCTACTGTACCCTAAAACGCTCAGTTTTTGGAAAGATGACTAATTTAGTGGTTTATGAGTTGACATAGTTCTATGATCTGTTATGTTAGGTTATGTCAGAACCTGAGAAGTATTGACACGGTGTAACACTTCACAAGAAGAAAACAAAAACAAAAGAAAAAGGAAATTGTTGACAACATGATGCTTAATAAATGCATGTAAATTAAAGTTCAAGTGCTAAAGTGCTGGTGTGGTTGTTGTACATTGCTCTACTGAGCTAAGGTTTGAATAAAGTGCAGTGCTAACATAATCACATTTATTGCATGTTGCTCTGTTCCACATTATTTAGCAGTTTAATGGAGGCTGGCACAAATTAAGATTTTAAGCAGTTGGATTTACATTTTGGTATACAGAGTCTCAGAGTAATCAGGAAAGAGGGTGTTGGGAGTCTGAAGTGTTTGTTCTTGCATGTTTTGTAACTGCCTGCTCATACAAGCTCTGTATGGACTCATATTCTCTCCTCCCTATGATTTTCATGGTTGTTTTGATCATGTGGCAAGCTTGTTTTTCAGCTGAACTGTTGAGTTGCCAAACCATGCAGTAATTTCCGTATCTGATGATGCTCTCTAGGATTGCTGACTGCTCACACCCTAGCAAATATAGCCTCTACTGCAGTTTATGACACAAATTGTCAATGTGTGTTTTCCAGCAAAGAAGGCAGTCAATGTGGACACCTAAGTATTAGTATGAGAGGCCGTCCACACGGAGACAATTTTAGCCTTAAATGCATATGTTTTGCTTCGTTTGGGCCGACCGTCCACACGAATCCTGTAAACGCATAGCCCGAAAACGCACTTTTTGAAACCGCATCCCTTGCGTATTCGTGTGGACGGTGAAGACGGATATCTACGTTTCGATGATGTCATCGCCACACCCCTCGAGCTTAGCCTTCCACCTGCTATATCCCGCGAGACGTCTCATAACAACATCAATAACAATGTCGGACTACATGCTCGTGTTCCTGCTGGAGAAGATATTGAGCCTATTAGGGTTATGGGGTTGTTATCATGCTCCTGAGCCGCCACGCTGAGCAAACAGGGCAGATGGACATGAACTGATGGGTTCTTCTACTGCCGATTTGTAAACAGCGCTCAAGATTTGTGCGCATGCTCAGTCTCTTCCTCTCCGTTTTTTTGTGAATTTCTGAAATTGAAACAGCGCCACCTATAGGCCTGGCATATGAAGTAGCGTTTTGAGACGGATCCGTGTGGACGCAAATATTCCTGATACGATGCCAGGGAAAACGGAGAGGAAAAAGATCGTTTACGTACTTGTGGACGGCCTCTGAGTATTTGTACTTGTAATTGTTTATAATGTTTTGTCCAACATTAGAAACAATCCATAGCACTATAAGATTCCCTATTTTGCATTGCCATGCAAAGCTCATTTATGCCCTTAGAAATAACTCTGGGTCAATTTTCCAGAGCTTTCATCTAAGACATCCAAAGGTGATATGACTTGAATTACAACAGCCACTGAGCTGGCATGTCAACAGATCAATCTTGACAAAGAAGCTGAAGAAACCCCTAATAGCTGGATATGGATTTGGGATGGACATTATAAGCTTTGTAAAGGTGGAAGAGATCTCGTACTGAATCTCATGAGATGATTGAAATGAATCAGGGAAAGTAAACGAATAACTTTCCATTGATTCAACATTTGCATTTGTTGTCTAATTCAAAAGTGAAAGTATGGAGTTTTCCTATTTTAAATCACTAATGCATCTCTTCAGCAGCAGGTGTTTTATGTCATTAATCATATGATTACATTCCCATGCTACCACTGGTTTCACATCTTTTTTGTGTCTCTTTAGTCAATGCAGTTAACACTGTATCTAAATTTTAAAAAAATATATAGATGCCTCGTTTCCAAATCCAAAAAGTATATAGATAGCAATGGCCGAAACTAAAAGAAAAGCTGGCATTCTAGGATTTAAAGTGTAACAGTTTGTAGTCCTAAAAGGAAAAGCGTTTATTTAAGCCTTTGATTTTCTTGCCAGATTTCAATATTTTTTCCCTCCCACAAGCTTTTCAGCTTATGCCTACAAACATTTCACAGTTTATTGTGACACATTAATTATACAACAAGCCTGAATGTTTAAACAGTTTAATCTTAGCTCTCTGTATTTCTTTTCTATATTTATTTCTTATTGCTGTCTCACATATGGTCAGAAAAATATGGTATTTTTTACCATACACTGTGTTGATTTTCAAAAAGTATAATAAAATATGATTTTAATTTTAAAAGTGACTGCAAAGAATATTTTCTGCATGGACCTATTTCCCCACAACTAGTCATGTGTATGAGCTTTAATAATGTATGTATTTACCAGTAAACCTCCCAACCATTATATACACTCACCTTCCCAGATGTGATGAGTCAATGCTTTGCATTTAAACCACCTTTGGATTTTTGGGCTGTTTGTCATTCAGAATTAATTCTGGGCCTTGGGAACTGGTAGTGGATGTATCATACAGGTTTTGATAGAGCAGCCTTAGCAACCTTTTGTGTTCTGTGTTTTCTATGTTAAGCTGAGAAACTCTGAAAATTTAGTTTTTGGCCAAAACTGTGTGTGCAGTGTCATCACCAAATCTATTTTGGGGTGTGAAAAACACCGGTTTAGTCTGTACACAGGGTAAAAAACAAGCAATAAATATGTATTTTCTGACTTGGACATTACTGTGCTCTAAGACAGCCCCCCTCAGCCAGTGTCAGAATGAAACAGATAAGGAAAAGACAAGATAAAAGGATAAAGGAGCCCTGACAGTGAGCAGGATTCACCCCCTATAGTCTCTTCAGAGATGGACTGAGCACTGACAAAAGACTGGCTGACTGCCTATCGGCCAGTCTCCAGCTGGCGACAACTGGACACATTATTATCACATCAATCTCCCTTTACAGCCCAGCTCCATGCCCTGCTATTATCATTACACTCTGCATATATTAATAACAAATTTTCCATCCAGCAGCACGTCTTCTGTTGATGTAATATCTGGCACTGCACAATAGTGGATCATCATGTATAGAGACCTGTCTTATTGTACCTCCCCAATGCTCAGACGGATTCTCTGAATAAAACCTAGAGAACCCTCTGCACGGCCGATTGAATTTTACTCTGCACAAGAAGAAATTGGATGTGTTTTAAAAATGAAGGCTTCTTTTGTCTCATCACAATCACTATTTTGCTGAATGCTTCAAATCAACTGAAATTTGTAGAAGTTGTGCCTATTAGGTGAGACATTTTTGTTGAGGTCATACTTTGTTGTTTAGCTAAATGGACTTCAAGGGACTTCAGTCAATAGCTCTTCAGATAGCATGATGGAACTCTAATATTTCATTATGTTCGTTTGTTCGTTCAACCATGTCCTAGTGTTGGTACATAGGGTCATATTTTAACAATCTATGGCACGTAGTCTAAAGTGCAAGTTAATTAAACAGCACATAATCTTGGGCAAACTGGTTGTATTTAGTCTTTTGAATAATTAAACTAAACCAATACATCTCCAACACATTTAGCTCTCATGAGCCTCAATGATCGGGCTTTCCAGTCAATATTTGGCCAAAGTATTCATCACTTACTGGTTACCTTTGAAGAACCTTTCACTGGATTTATAGGAATCTATGTAACAATGCACACAAGTAAATGTGATCTATCTCCAGTGGTCAGAAATTATCTGATTGGAGCAGTCTTAACCAAACAAAACAAAACAAAACACTGCTGTTAGTCAACTGACAGAAATAACTCCTAAATCAGCATATTTCTTTGATCATCATTAACTGCTCATACCAAAGCAAAACTGTTTCTTCAGTAATTAAAAATAACACCAACTGGATGGATACATCAGCCACAACTGATTGGTTTGGACAAACCTTAGCTAAAACGTACATGATTTCAGTTTGAAATATGAAATGAAAGACAATCTAATCTGATTATCAAGCTAATTTTGAATTATCACATTTAAATGTTTGCCCCTCAACACTGAGTCCAAGGACACAGTCAGTATCAGAGATTGGCCATAATCTCTCAGAAATGAGGGGGCAATGGAAGGGCTATGTCACACATATTTAAGAATGCAAAGTTACATACTTCCCTCAAGTTGAGGACTGACCTGGCAGGCGTTATAGAGGAGCTGGTGTTCAAACTTCTTGATGCCCAGAATTTGCTGGAACATCTCGTACAGTTGGTCCTTGCTGAGAATGAGCTCAGAGGCAGCGCTGGCTGTCATTCTCTGCTGGTGCTTTCTTGGGTCCTCTTCACCTCGGTAGATGGTATCAAACTTGGCAATCCAGGAGCTCAGCACTGTCTCTTTGCTCAGGCCGTCGATCTCAGGCAGGCTGCGCACCCGCTTTTCTATGTGCTTCTTAAAAACCTCCCGGGAGTCACTAGCCGAGCAGCCGCCACTCTGCACCATCCGAGACACCCGGTCGCTTTTCAGAAAGACCTGCAATCAGTTTGTAAAAAGAATTATTTTTATATCCAAAGAGGACAAGTTCTTTCTTCACAGTGGCCATGACCCTACACCACACCTCTCTTACTGACAAGACATACTATTCTGTATTCATAACTGCTTTTCCAATGCTTTCTATTCTGTTTTGCACCCCTTAACAGACTTCATACATATTTGTTTCATTCATACTTTAATTTAAATCATACCATGGTCTGGATGACTCTACACTCCTCAAGTATATCAAGTTAAAAACTCTGTTCACTGTTCCAGATTAAAGCACTACAGCTGGTATCTAGCCTATAATACCATATATATTTTCTGGCCTATAAAATTCTGCTGGCATTGGCATCATCTGGCCAAAAACTCCACCGATTTAGAAATGATTAAATGAAAAAAATGTGAATGTGTATCCCTAACCTTCCTCTAGTGTGGTCCTTCAGTTCATCACCCTCAGCGTCTTTGAATATCTTTAAAAGCACTATATAAATCCAATTTATCATTATTATTATTATTAGTAGTAGTAGTAGTAGTATATTCTGAGCACCACAAGATGATGCTCGTAACACACACAGTGCAAGAAGTAACCTTCGCTTAAGGCTTTAATGTTAGTGGTAAAATAAAGTGGGTAGTATCAGTGTCCACTGGCTAATCTATCCGATGTAAAAGTGATGGTTCTCTCATGAGAGGATGAGTAAGCTCTATGTTTGATTGATGTTTTCATTCTCCATCTTAGCTTACTTATATCAAGCAACTGATTTAACTCTACTTATAGTACTAATAATCATAATTTTCTTTGAGAAAATCTTTTATTAATTTGGGGACAATGGCATGGCTGACTGGCTGGCTAAACTTGTTGTGAAACATACTGGACGATTACATTTACTGTTTGTCCACAGTACGCAATGTTTTTGACTTTGAATCTTGCTAGCATAACATTAGCTTTCTGGCAAACAGCTGAGTCAGAGGGTTCAATTAGCTCAGTAGACTAGTTTATCTCCCGTAAGTCATATCTATGGCTCGTCCTATTTACTGGAGTCTGTAACAACGTTTCCATTACATGGAGAACCTTATGGGATTGTAATGATTGTTTAAGCTATTAGTCA
>CAFUXE010001281.1:129099-145556 GCA_903364295.1 Serranus cabrilla
TTAAAATAAACGGTGAATCACAGATTCTTACAAATTCAAACACAACGCAACCATCAGACATGTACTGTAAGGCTAACACAAAATCAAACAAGCATGATGAAAACATTAACTTAAGCATTTACTTACAGACATGTACTCCTTCAGATGCAGCAGAGAAAAACATGAAGGGAAACTATGGCTCTGCTTTATACTTGTGCCTACAAACTTCGTAACAAGTTGGAACATGCCACTCCCAGGCAAGGTTCTTAAAGGGGTGGTACACTCCCCGTCTGGTATTTGTAGTATACTACACTGGAATTTTTTGTCACAGTTTTTGGCCAGGTGACTGGATGATGCACAACACCTTAAACAGATGTTTTTCTCTTTGAGATAGGCTTTCCTCTCATCCAAGGATTTACTCCTAAAACCACAACATTTCCTGAGGGGATGTGGTTTCAGATGTAGGGGGCATTGTCTGGATCAATCACACTCCTGATTGAGGAAGTGTCTTGGCTTTTGTCAGGCTCCACTGAGACCTCCATCCGAACAGAAACTGGCATCTTCATGTTGGTTTTAAAGGGTTTTTCCATCCAACCAGTACCTGGACTACCCGTAAGCAAAGCAAAGCTTGGATCATTAAGTATCTTGGCTTGGGCACACACAAAACCTGCAAAGAAGGAGAATGGTGGGTAAGCTGCTTGGTGGCTTTCCTTGTAACGTGATGCAAGAGAAACCTATTTGTCATGGAAGGAATAAGGTAACTTTTGAACAATTGGGGTGATGCCACAAGATGTATCTAGGTCGGTAAGACCTGGCAAAAATCCATCTGATTTGGCAGCATCAAGCTCTAAAAGAATGTCTCCAAGTTCTCTCAACTTCAGATTGTCTTTGGTGTAGATGTTTGGAAAATCGTCAATTTTCTGGAGAATTGCATTTTCTATGGCTTCCGGTGTTCCATAGCAGTCTTCAAGCCTTTGCCACACCATAGTCCTTTCTGCTACTGCATTAGGGATATGGACTGCCCTTATCTTCTTTGCTTGCTCAGATGATTTTGGGCCAAGCCACTTGCACAGAAGGTCCAGCTCTTCCCTGGCTGTCAGGTTTAAGCCCTCTGTGGAGCTGCGGAAAGATGCCTTCCAGGCCCAGTAGTTTTCTGGCTGGTCATCAACTGTAGTAGTCCGGAGTTTACCATTTTCCGACGCACCAAATACTTAGACAAATCTGTCATAGCAGATCAACTGGGCTCGTTGGTTCTCAGCGCAACACCTGGAATTTGCTGAGCAGGCTGTTTAAAGCTGCTGGATGGTCTTGTCATGTATGGCTGTTCTCGTTGACTGTAGACATTTCTAAATAGATTTTGTCAGTGCTAATCCTCCAGCATGAGGTGTGCATTTGGGCTTCGAGTGTAACGATACTTTCGAAGAGCATCATCTCTTGGACACTGGACAGGTAGTTCATGAAATTCGTACTCACTGATCTCGCTCAACTGTGTAATACCTTTCTCCATGCAGCAGCAGTCTCACTACCGTCCATTTTTAGCTGGCGCATTGGCGCATTCACTCCAGCACCACATGTTTTTAGCACTCATCAAGTCCCTCAGTGGCTGTGTTTTCTCTGCGAGGTGAGGGAGGTATTTTCCCAAATGATTAACCATCCCCAGGAACCGCCTCACCCCACTGACGTATGTGGGTGCTTCCATGCTGCTGACTGCTTTCACTTTTTCTGGGTCTGCTTTCACTCCAGTGCTGTCGATGATATGTCCCAGAATCTTAATGTAGGTTCTAGAGAACTCACATTTCTTACTTTTCAACATCACTCCAGCCTTTTCGAGCCGCTTCAGAACTGCCTCCAGTCGTGTGTCGCGTTGGGCCTGCGTTGCAGCGTACACCAGTATGTCATCCATCTGGCAGACCACGCCATCCAGCCCCTCCAAGAGCTGGGACATCCTTTTCTGTAAATGTTCTGGAGCAGATGAGATGCCAAAACAAAGTCTATTTAAACAAAATCTCCAGAATGGTGTGATGAGTGTGGTTAAGAGTGCTGAATCCCTGGACAAATGGATTTGCCAGAATCCTGATTTTGTGTCAAGTTTTGAGAAGATCTTTGTTTCTGAAGCTGTCCCAGAGTGTGCTTGACTGATGGTAGCATGCATCGTTCTCGTTTGACAGTTATTCAGTTTTGTTAGGTTGACACATACCCATTCTTCTGATCGCTTTGGAATTGGGACCCTCCTGGCACACCAGTCAGTGGGCTGCTCCACTCTTGAAAGGACCCCTAGCTCCTCCATGCAAGCTAGTTCCTTTTTGACTTTAGGTGACAGGGGTAGTGGGACGCGTCGGGGAGTTGTCAGAGCGAATGGCTTGGCATCTTCTTTGAGCTCGATTCTATATTCCTCCTCCATTTTGCCTGAGCCACTGAAGAGTTTTGGGAAATGCTGCTTCACTGCCTCTACAGATTTGAGTGACACTGCCTCTACTCTAGCCACCAATCCGAGAGCTACACTTGCTGTGCGACTAAGTAATTCCTTTATCAGATCTGCTACCACATACACTGCCTGTACTGTTGAGTTATTGGGTGTGCTTAGGTTAGCTGTGAACTTCCCTTTAACTGTAAGAGGTGACATGCCCGCCTCATACAGTTTCAGTTTAGTTCGCTGTAGCTGTGGTCTCTGTGCTAAAGTATTGTACACCTTTTCAGGGAGGAGAGTTACGTCTGCTCCTGTGTCAATCTTGAGCACGCAGTCTAGGTTGTTTACTTTAACAGTAGTAACCCATGCATCCCCTGACTTATCTGAAGCCACTGAGCCTAAAAATGCAACTTCACTGTCACTGCCATCACCATTACCTGCAGCCTGGATTTCTCTTACTGCTCCTGACCTACACACTCGTGCATAATGTCCTTTTTTTCTTGCACTGATTGCAAAATACCTCTCTGGCTGGGCATATGTGTTTGCTGTGATTGGGTGCCTTTCCACATCTGTTGCATTGTTGAGTGTCACAATTTGTGTTTCTCTCTTGGGCTTGTCTCATTGTCTTCAGTGGTTTGCTGAAAGTTTTAGTGAAAGTCTTTGTTTTAGCTTTGACACTGTCCACATTGCAGGGGTTTTCTAGCTTGAAGTTAGATTTCAGAAGATCCTGCTGTTTCTTCACAAGCTCGCTTTTGCAAATTTCATGACTGCTTTGTCCAGCGTAAGCTCAGCATCCATCTGTAGTGACTCAGAGAGCCGCTTGTCACTTATCCCGACCACGAGTCTGTCTCTGATAATTTTGCTGTGCAGGGCACCATAGCCACAGTGCTCTACCAGGGCTTACAATGATGTGCAGTCTCTCCTATTTCTTGTTGTCTTTGGTTAAACTTTGCACGGTCAAAAATTAAATTTCTTCTCACAACAAAATGTGCCTCCAACCTGGCAACCATCGTGTTGTAATCACTCGCCTCCTCATCTGTCAGGTTCAGTGAAGTAAGCACGTCCTCTGCATCTTCTCCAATTGTGTAAATCAACGCATTCACCTGGTTTTCTGTAGCTCTAGCCCAGAGGCTATCCTGAATCGTTAAACTTTGGTGGCGATGAGATCTGAAATGCCGTTGGGGTCGCTGCAAATGCTGCCATTCTGTTTCGCGGTCAATGCTAACTGGCGCTACTATTGTGTTAGCTCCGGTTAGCTCGGCACTTACTGCGCTTGTTTCCTCGAGCTTACAACGCCAGTTCACTCTGGACAATAAGAGCAAGTCCTTCTGCTGCTTTCCCCCGGACAACTTCTGACACCATGTCTTGATAGCTGTAAGTGTCTGTTGCGTGCAATCAATGAGACCGAGACGGCTTCGTGTGGAAGTGCTGGCAACCATTTATTTACTCGTCGTAACAAGACAACCCGCCAAGCCACAAGAGGGCGCTCGAGAGTAGCACATGGACTAAACCACTACCATAACACTGTATAAAGTGGAACAAGGAGAAATGTTGTTATATTCATAAATGAAACAATATGTGGATGTTAATATTGTATAATGTAACAACATGCAACATGAGTCTGATCTACCCACTTTCTACTGAGTACAGTTGATGTTTCAGTGACATATTGCATACATATGAATGGCATACATGTTCAGACATTGTATTTATGGTGAATATGAGGTTCTGCTATGGTAATCCATCTTGGTATGATGTAATTGTTGTAATTTTGATTGGTATTTTGATAGGCTGTATAAAAAAAGGCCATGGACTCATCGTTGCTAATTGCCCTGTGGCCCTGCAAACAATGATGATGAGTATCATATTAGAGTCTCAATACATTAGATTGGTATGATGACTCACCCCCAGCCTAATTACACCTCAGTCATTGCTTTCTAAAAGTGGATGTATCAAAGGACCTCCGTACACTGAAGCGTGATGTAGTGTTCTTGCATGTGTGTGCTATGTGTGTGTTTAGTGTGTGGGTGTTTGTACATGAACACAACAGGCCAACTGACAAGGCTTTTATCATCATTAGCAGCCTACATGCTGTCCTCTTGAATTATGCAGACACTATTGATCTGTTACTACAACACACACAAGCAGACATTCACACACACACAAATGTGCTCAAAACGTTGATGGTTGATTCAAAATGGTTTTCCCTTCTTCAACTCCCTTGTTTTGTGTTGCCATAAAAGCAGTGAAAACATGTTAGTATAGGTCTACAGCTTAAGGACACCAGGAAGTGATACCCTTGTTGTTTAGGGTGATTTTAATGCTCTGCTTCTTGTTTGTGCCATTTTCTGCCTGACTGGACAGATGTGAGAGCCAAGCTTACCAATGATCACATGGAAATGCTCTTTTGAAAATCCAGGGTGAAAATCTAGATAGAGATAAGATCAGAATTACAACAGTCCTAAAATGGTTTTCATCTGGAAACCTGTTTTGATCAAAAGTCGTTGTTCTATTGATTCTTTAATATGACCTTCAACCGAGAATGCTGTAAATACTTTGAAAACCACTGCATATCCATAGCCCTCTGTTTATGTCTCACATGCAAATAAGTGTCCAAGCTGTGTCCTTCTTGTTCCATTCAGCCACTACTCTAATCTACCCTTACTGGTTTTGTATGCTGTCCTTGTCTCTCTCACCCTCCATGGTGGACAGGAGGTTGTGCTCAAAATAAACATATGTCATGTAGTGCTTGGTTGTGAGCATCGTCCAGCAGTTGGTCTTGAGAGCCGAAAACAATTTTGATGGTGCAGCAGCAAGAGCCAACTAGACAGGCATGACAAATCGGCTTTCCGACTATCACAGAGTACAACCTTGCAGCTAAACTAGCAGTGGAAACTTCAGGATGCATCCATCAATGCATGCAACACTGTGGTTTCATGAGCAGAACAACTCTGGAGATGTACGCGGAAGTGGAACGTGGAAAGTATGGTACTCAGTTGCCTGTCTGTCCCTCCTTGACTCTTATCACTAACAGTTCAGTCAGGACAAAAAATACTAATTGACAGTCTTTAAATAACTATTAATAACTATTATTAGGGGTCCAAGCCTATTATTAGCGGTCCAAGCCCAAGGGGGCCCCTCGCTGCCCCCTCACTCCCCACTCATCAATCCCTGTACCAGCAGTGCTGGGAACCCTATTGAAACCACTCAGAATTTGATTTTTATTATTAGGGATCCAAGCCAGAGGGGGCTAGGGATTGATGATGCAAAACACCATCGGTCCCAGTGGGAACCCTATTGAAACCTCTCAGATTTAAATTTTTAGGGCCAGAGCACCGACGATGCGAGGACCTATTGAAAACCTTGGAATTATTATTATTTTATTAAATGAATTGCCTCTTTGAGGGCTTTATCATATTCAAAAACTCACCAATATTGGAATATATGTCAATCCTAGTGAAAATGTATATATTCTACTGTTTGCAGGAATGGGCGTGGCAAAATGGCTCAGTAACGCCCCCTAGAAAGTTAAAATGGAGCAGCATCCTATGGGGAGCATTCACGTAAATGAACAAAATTTGGTACAGAGATGTATCATGGGGAGATGCACCAAAAAGCCTCTTGGAGCCATACCCCAAACTAGTGTTGTCCCGATACCAAAGTTTTGACTTCGATACGATACCTGCCATAAATACCTCGATATTCGATACCAGTGTTTCCCTTACATAGGCGTAGTCATGGCGATGCACCACAGCTGAAAATTGACACTGTTGTTCGGAGCCTGGACAAGCACTTCGACACACGGTCCAGGCCTAAAGCCTTGCCTATGGCCAGATGAAGGTTATGGCCAAAACATGGTATCCAATTGTAGTTTGCAAATGCCTTCTTATTGTGTGATCCATTGTCAGTGCCTATCCCAACCATTTTTGAAAGGTCCAGTCCCCATTTCACCTCAACAATCTCCTCAAGGGCTTCATTAAGACAGTCTGCTGTATGGTCTAAATACAAAGGTGAACTTCCTAAGCACCAGGAGTGCATATCCCAGGTTTCATATATGTACTGCACTGTTAACGCCATGAATGAACCAACTGCCCTGCCCGTCCACAGGTCAGTCGTGCATGCAAAAAAAGGATGATCAATGCAAAAGCATTTGAGTAGGGTGTCAATAACCTGATAAGTCTCAGTGTACAGCTTTGGGATTTCAACATTCATGAAAACATTTCTACCAGGCATATCATATCTCCTGTCCAATTGCTTCACATGGTCCCTAAATCCAGGTTTGTCAACTGTATATATTGGCACTTGATCAAGACAGATGAACTCAGCTACTGCTCTGTTCAACCTCTTTTCATCTTTTGAGTATTTGTCATACTTCCTGTAGCTTTCAAACACAATTGGAAGGGAACTCTGTCTCAACTGTGTAGTTACTGATTCGGCTGGCATGTCTTTATGTGTCTGAAAAAGGGGTGGAATAATTCATTTCTTCATTATTCATTAAATAGTTAAGCAATGTAATTATTCATTTGACTAAAAAAGATAATGTGCTCAGTAAGACTCAAACCTCTACCAGGTGTAAAGAGTAGGCCTAGGTGATTAATTTAATTGGCCTGGCCTACTAGTGTGCAGGTCAATTCTGGGCTCATGTTCGTCATTTTTACTGTCCGTGAAATATGTTCATAGGGCCATCTGATGGAGCCAGGGTAAACTTTCAGAGTTTAGCATTCTGGTGGTTGGCTATGGGCTCTAGTGAGTGCATTCAGGTAGCCTATTAAACCTAGAAATAATTATTAACAAAAAGGCATATATGCCATGACATTACCAAAACTGATTGAATATTAAATAGCGTTTGCAAGTTATGCTACTAGCGTGAACAACATTGCCTGTTCATAAGCTAACCAGTTGAGAAGGATAAAGGCTGTTGCTATATATAGTATAGTATATAGTATGCCTCGACAAAATTCTATGTTGGAAAAAGGGTTGTTTCATACACTGGATGAGAAAGGGGCTGTTTGTGCAGGACTAATGGTAACCTGTCGGTCTTTGAATTCTTTGTGAAGCATGGGATGTCTGTCCGCAAGGTGCTTTGCCAAATTAGACGTGTTCCCTCCCTTCGTCTGCACTCCTCTATAGCATGTCTTGCACACCGGCTTCAGTGTGTCTCTTGGGTTGCCCTGACTATCTGCGAGGTAAGCAAAATAAGTACATATATCGCTTCTCCCATCTTTTTTATTTACAAGCCGGGAACGGTCAGCAGGAGCTTCCAAACTTGTCGCCATCTCTCCTCTCCCTCACTCTCTTGCTGCAGCTGCCTCGCGGTGCTGCTGTGTCTAGCCTGAGTGCGCAAGCTGTGAATGATGGAATGACAGACGTGGCGCGGCTCGCTGTACAGACACAGAACATTATTATACTAAAAAATTCACATATCGCATCCTTTTTTGCGAGAGGGTATCATGATACCTTTTTAGTATCGGTATACCGTGCAACACTACCCCAAACCCAACAGGAATTTAATCAGATCAACTGCAGACTTGGTCTGTAACATCATAAGGCCTTTGGGATCAAAAGTTATTAAAAGCTTTACCGAACGTCACACTATGTGGGTGTGGCATGGTGGCATGGTTCAAAGGAATAACTTCCTGTCGATTGCAGTAAAAACAGGAAGTGGTGCATATAATGACTGTGATTAACAAGAAATCGCTCCCAACCTGTGTCCTGTGGGCCCGACTTGCATAACCTCCATAAGTCGCGAGTTCCAACTTGCGCGGGAGGCTTGGACCCCGTTGATACTTGCTTGCAGGTTGAGTATATTAATAATTATGTTTCTACTTAATGCAAACAACTACTTTATATCTTTATATTTCAATGATTGATATATGTATTTTAACAAATTGTATGTGCCCTGGCAGCTTATTTATAATCAATGAAGAGCTGTTTCATTAAAAAAACAAAAATCTAGGTTCCAAAAGAGGCAAAGGAAGCAGTGGTGTCGAGCAGCAGAACAAGAAGAGAGGATTAATCAGAATCCCTTTTGTTGTGCATAAAACAAGCCGACAGATGGCCTGATTGTTTTTAAGGTGTTTAGTGTCTCACCTGGGCATACTAATCCCCCCCTGGCCTGATTAGGAGAGAAAAGCAATGTCAAAAACAAAAAAAAGAGAATGACAAAGGATTATTCTACAGATGTTTACTTGTCCAATTAGGAACTAGTTCTAATCCTTTGACAACTGAGAAAGAATATAGGTATGGATGTATGATTGTGTTATCTTAGAAAATCTTCAGTATACAAGACTCTAATGCACTACAAAACAAAGGAAAAAATATTAAAAGGCTGAATTCAAGTTATATAGTTCTTGTTTGTTCTTGGAAGGGGGGGTTCCTTGAAGTAGTACTTTACGTTTACAACAATGCTTAAACAATGCTTGTAAGTGGCACAAGTCAAAGTAACCCAAGGTTGCCTTCTTCCCAAAGTGCAGCAATAATCAACTGTCGGCCCACTGGCCACATATGGCCCTCCAAAGCTAATTAATTAAGGAAAAATGGAAGTAAGCTCAGAAACTGAATTGAGATGGAAATGATATCATTAGGAATGATTTACCAACCCCAAATATGTGCGTTTGGTCAGCAAGTAGGGACAAATTTATAGCTATCACTTTTATTCCCCAAATGTTATTTAACAAGTTGTTTTTTTCACATGCACAATAACTGACTCATAATAACAACCAAAAGATGTCAGTCAAAAAAAGATTGAAGAATTGGTTAAGCCTAATTAACAAAAAACAAGGGCATGGCAAATGCCAGTCTATGACAACATTAAAATAGATCTAAATAAATAAATAATACAGGCTGTCTTTACTTGTAAGAAAAGGTGCCCAGTGTTGCCAACTTGGCGACTTTCTCGCTAAATCTGGCGACTTTCCAGTCCTCTTGGCGACTTTTTTTTTTGTCAAACATATTAGGACGTTTTAAACGTACTTTTTGTCTCTTCCACGACAGTATTCCTCCCTCCTACAGCGTGCCTTACAATTACATGCCGATGCCCAATTATGCAAATTAGGTGATGACGTCATTTAGCGACTTCTAGCGACTTTTAGGACAGCCAATAGCTACTTTGCTTACTGAGGAGTTGGCAACACTGAAGGTGCCTTCAATAGGCCTCGTCAGTCAAACAGAACAGTTCACCACAGTTTCTACATCAAATAAAGAATTTGGCATGTCATGTCCTTTACCAACATTGAATAAATTATTTGCAAGCAGATTGGTTTGACAGTCGATTTTGCTTCTGCGTTTTGATCGTGTTCATCTTTAAGAACTCATATTTGCATGTTGGCCTGAACATGGTGAACACATGCATAGTCACTATCTTCAGTGTGCCATAGTCTTGGGGACAAGCCACCCAAAAAGTGACAAGGCCTTCAGCACCATGGAGTGCAGCTTCGATTTCAATGGAGGCCCTGGATGTCAACTAGTTCACGTTGAAGCGCTGCTCAGTCCAACAGCATCACCTTCTTCACATTAGTGGAGAATTCTTTTTTTAAGATGAATGTGTACTTATCAGTCCATTCTTCATCAAAGCTGCAGTTTTCCACATCAAATTTTCGCTTCAGAGAATGCATTCTACAATGACGTTTCTATGATCACCGTTTTCAACCATCACTCCTCAGTGAACTGCCTCTTTGGTGGAAGTCTGAGACTATTTTCTGTGTTGAGTCCCATGTTTTTTAGGAGTCTGTTCACACTTATATAGGTATATAACAATAGCATGAATTTAGTTAAAGTGGAAATATCAAACCAAGATATCCTAACTAGGCATGAGTATATTTTATTTTCTTTATTTGAAATCCAGCTTGTCTGCTTAGTCTGCTTTAAAAAAATTCTGGAAATTGGACAAATGGCATTAATGGCTGTGTGTTGAGTTATTTTGAGGGAACAGTTAATTTACAGTTATACAAGCTGTACACTGACTAGTTCACATTGTATCAAAGTGTCATTTCTTCAGTGTTGTCCCATGAAAAGATATAATAAAATATCTGCAGAAATGTGAGGGGTGTTGTACTCACTTTTGTGAGATACTGTATGACCCTGCCAAGCTGAGCTGAACTGAGATACAATAACACAAGTGAAGTGTGTCTCTTAGCCAGAGTTGGTGGATGCCAACTGCCATAAAGTGAAGCAAACAAAGTAAGCTCTGCACACTTTGCACACTGGCTACTAACGAGGACTTTATTTTTATATACAGATATATATATATAAATGTTCGGTTTTTGTTTACTTTTTCAACATTATACCAGGGGAAGAAGTTGAATCATACATTTACAAAGTGAATATGAAGCATATTTCAAAAAACAATCATGTGTGTCAGTTTTTCTGATTTGCCTAAGCAACATAGTCCAGAAAGGACCAGTAACGAGGAAAACGTAGAAATAATGAACAAAATGACTAAAGATATATGCATTTTGAAGTAAACTCAAATGGTTCATCAGCCATAATATGAACTACACTGCCACATATTCATTTGTTACTTAAGCTATTTAAAATGGGCAATATGTTATTTCACTGTAGAGCTGTGTGCAGGAAAAGCTTAATTTACTCTTGCCTGCATGGTCTAGCCGACTGAAGCTCTGTGTGTTGATTTTGCCTTGCAGATGCAGTGGTGTCACCAGCAAAGAGACTTTAGTTTATAGTTTCAGTTTCATAAAATGTATCTGAGTTCACAAATATGTAGGCTATAGGGACAGACATTCATGTAATGCTACATTGTAGTTCTTGCTGTATTAGCCTTTTCTTTTGTTGTTTATTTGCAATTATAAACAAAGCAAAGCAGGGGGTGAGGTTTGATCACAAGTAGTAACTCAAGGTGCATGTGGAGACGCCTTTTGAAGTGTGATTAGCAGGGTTTTCCCTTCACTTGTGTCCTTGAATATCATGCACTGGGTTGATTTTACATGCCTACCTTTGTCTCCTTGAAGTGACAACTTGTTATTATAATTCAATACTTCCAAAAACTCACCTGTTGAGTAGTAGAAGAATAAAAACAAGTTACAGTTGTGGCTGAAAAGGGACTTCTATCATCTCATTATTGTTTTATTATTAAGCACAGTCAGGCAAAACCAAAACATTTGGTGATACTGATCTAGCCCTTGTGTGACCACAAAAAAGTGTCTCAAGTACAAATCTCCCATCTACCGCTGGAATGCTTGCTCAAGACTAGGAACATTTTTGCTTTGTTGAAAGGAAAATCGTGAAGCCATGAGTGAAGATCAGCTGACACGTGATGTTATCGATGACGGATTGCTGGATTTAGAGACGAGATGGCTAAATTTGGGTAACTAGATTGAACACTTATGTTGTTATTTTGCGACCAGGATTTTTGTTTTTTCCAAATATTTTTATTTCGTACATTTGTATATATGTATCATAGATTGTGCAGTATATAAAGTAGTTGCATTCATTATTCTGAAGGGATTTTTCTACTTCGTGACTACTTTAGTTTTCCGTATATTTTGATGCTAATGCTTTTGAAATTTTACAATATTTTCATGGCAGGATGGCTTGTAACAGATAAGTTCTACGCTGTGATATTGATACTTTTAGCAATGGCAAACATGGTAGCATCACAGCTTTATATGTTGTGTTATTTAACTCCATGCTGACATTACCTTCAAAGCAGCTCTTTCTGCTATAAGTGTTTAGAGCCTGCAACTGCAAGTCTTTATAGTCTTTATTTATTACACAGGTTTGGGCATTTAAAAAACATTTCAAACAAAAAACAGCCATGGCTTTATCTCTTTTTCCGCCCACAGCGTCTCAGGCCCAGTGCAGAGCCACCCACTTCCCAGCTGACTGGCAAAAGTGTTTGAGAAGGCGTATGAGCTCCGAAGTGTGATCTAAACACAGAATGTCAAATTAGACTTTCATTCTCTGTCTACCCCTTCATATCGTCTTGTAACACACAGGCCGATATGGACATTTTGTTTGGAATGCCAGCTAGAGAAAAACACGTCAGCATCACGGTTTAGAGCATTTAAAGTGTTTGCTGCTCTCAAAGCAGTTGTTTGACTTGAGGACGAAATACTTTTTTATCCTCTCTTTCCTTTCTGAAAACCTGACCAGTCATTTCCTCTGTAATTTGTGATGAATGACGAATGGTGAATGAAAGCTAATGTTTGGATCATCTATTTCTTACTGAACGAGTAACAGTATTTGCACCTGTTATCTTTTCTAATGGGGCGGCATTTTGAGGTTGTAGCTGCATGGTGAAGCTAGTTTTAATTAAATTATATACTGTTGGGTTCTAGAGATTTTAGTAACTGCAGCTCACAATTTCACTTAATTACTTCCCACCACTGCACTTGATGTTGAAATAATGTGATATTATTCTGTTTTGGTCACTGATCAATCACATAGCTTATTGTTAATTTTTAGGAACTTTGTAGTAGATTGAAAGTGAGTACAGTCCACAAATATACTAGTGAGAAGAATTAGATCATGCACCATATCATACATGAAGACAGTGAAGTGCCTTTCATCATGCACTCCCCAGTGTGGAGAAGTTTCTCATGGGGAAAGTGAAGTATAGATACAGGGTAACGTGATGACACCAAAATAACATGTTGACACAGACAGAATATATAAGAGCTTCAGTGAGCACTTTGGGGGTTGCTCTTCATGTGAAATATGGAGGAACCATGAGAATCTTTACTTGACAAAATATACACTAACACTAACTAATAAACACTAACATTTTAATATTTTAATGCAAAATATGCACTTCACAGCGAGTAGAGTACATGAACACCTAGCAGCACAGATGAATCAGCTGCTAATGAACTCACCCAAAATGGTTAACCCAGGCCAGGGCGGTCCTAATCATGAATGATCCCCAGAATGGAACCACCCCAACCAACTATCAGCCAAAAGCATGTCTCTCCACAACATGTAAGCAGTCATCATCATCTTTTTTGGCCATTTTTCGCCATCTCGACACCTCGTACTTCAACAAACTACTCCTAGAGATTACATCGGATCGGCTTCAAACTTGGTCAGTACATTCATAAGGCCTTTGGGATCTAAAGTTATTAAAAGCTTCAAAGGTCATTGCAATATGTGGGCGTGGCATAGCAGCGAAACAGCGGCAAAATATGGCGTGACGCCATAAAAACTGATATTGTTATATCTCTGCCATACTTTGTTGGATATTGTCCAAACTTCTCATGCTTCATAAGACTCCACTCCTGAACAGGGGTGGGTAGCAATATTTCATACAGCCCTTATGCTTAAACCACTCCCCCTTTCATAAAACGACCACGATGCATACTTTAACGCACTGCTCCTACAGATTTAATCCAATTGACTTCAGACTTGGTCAGTAACATCATAAGGACTTTGGGATCTAAAGTTATTAAAAGCTTTTATGGTCATCGCAATATATGGGCGTGGCATGGCGGCAAAATATGGCGTGATTTGTAAGACAAACAAGACCTTATACATTCAAGGACTGCTTTGAATGTACTGACTGGAATGTGTTGCTGGAAACAGAGGAGAACAGTATGGACATTGACAGACAAGTTGACTGCTTTACTGATTACATCAACTTCTGTAGAGATACAGTCATACCTACAAGGACTGTACGCTGTTTCCACAATAACAAACCTTGGATTACTAGTGATTAAAAGGCAATCCTCTATGAGAAGAAGGCAGCATTTAGAGATGGTGACAAAGCACGGCTAAAACAAGTACAAATCAAGCTGAAGAAGAGACTAAAGATGGCAAAGGTGGAATACAAAAAGAAATTGGAGAGGAATCTACAGCACAGCAACACCCCTCAAATGGGGAGAGGAATAAACACCATCTCTAGTTACAACAACAAGAAAAGACAGCCAGTGGCGGGTGACGTAGAGAGAGCTGATGAACTCAACCAGTTCTTCAACAGATTCAGTACAGCGGCCTCAGCCAACTCCAATGCTGCTGCTCCTCCTCCACCTCCTTCACCTCCTCCACCTTCTCCTCCTCCTCCACCACCTCCTTCTCTTCAGCATGTGTACATCTTCAATGCAGCATCCACCCCATCTCTGACCCCTGAGCCTACACCCCTGTCTGTCACTCAGATGGGGGTGAGGTTGGAACTGGGAAGACTTTGCTCACGGAAGGCTGCTGGCCCAGATGGTGTGTGTCCAAGGCTGCTCAAAGACTGTGCTGCCCAACTGTGTCAACCTCTCCACAAGATTTTCAACCTCAGTCTACAGTTGGGGCGAGTGCCCGCTCTGTGGAAAACTTCCTGTGTTGTGCCGCTACCAAAAATAAAACGTCCAGCTGAACTGAATGACTACAGACCGGTAGCCCTCACTTCCCACATCATGAAGACCTTGGAGCGGCTGATTCTACGCCTACTGAGTGTTGAGGTCAAAGACAAGCTCGACCCCCTGCAGTTTGCATACAAACAACACATTGGAGTGAATGATGCTGTCCTCTACATGCTTCACCGTGCCCTTGCTCATCCGGAGGAAACTGGCGCTTATGTGAGAATCATGTTCTTTGATTCTTCAAGCGCATTCAACACCATCCAACCCAATATACTCAAAAACAAGCTCACAGAGATGGGAGTGGATCTTTCCTTCACCTCCTGGATCAAATATTACCTGACAGGAAGGCCACAGTATTTCAGGTTAGGGAACTGTGTTTCTGGGACATTAATAAGGAGCACAGGGGCTCCACAAGGGACTGCCCTGGCTCCATTCCTGTTCACACTGTACACAGTGGACTTCAAATACAACTCTGAGTCCTGCCACATCAAGAAATACTCGGACGACACTGCTATTGTGGCGTGAATCAGGAATGGACAGGAATCTGAATATAGAGATCTGATAAAAGCCTTCAGTGACTGGAGTCACAAGAACCATCTCCTCCTGAACACCTCAAAGACGAAGGAAATGATCATAGATTTCCGCAGGTTTAAAAGATCCTTCGCTCCAACAGCCATCAGGCTGTGCAATTATAGAGTCAACAGACTAAATTAATTTCCCCTCGGGATAAATAAAGTAATTTTGATTTGATTTGGATATGATTTGATTTGATTGTCAATGTCAATGTCAATGTCAAATTTATTTCTATAGCACATATAAAAAACAACCAAAGTTGAACCAAAGTGCTTTACAGACAGGTTTAAAATAACTTCAAAAACTTAAAATCAATACAAGGAAATAGTACAATAAAACAATAAAAACAATAAAACAAACACACAAACAGCACAGAAGAGGTGTCTCTGCTCAGCTAAAGGCCAGGGAGAAAAGGTGAGTCTTCACCAAAGATTTAAATATTCCAATAGAAGGAGCAGTGCGTACGCTCAAAGGGAGTTCCACAAAACTGGAGCAGTCACAGCAAACGCCCGGTCACCTCTATTTTTTAGTCTGGATCTGGGAACATCCAAGATCATCAGATTTCCAGACCTCAGAGCTCTTGAAGGCTGGTGTACATGGATAAGCTCACATAAATAATCTGGAGCCAACCCATTTAAAGCCTTATAGGCAAGTAAAAGAATCTTAAAATGAATCCTGAATCGGACAGGAAGCCAGTGAAGAGCAGAGAGTACTGGAGTAATGTGATCATGCTTCCTTGTACCAGTCAGAAGACGAGCAGCCGCATTCTGTACCAACTGGAGACGGTTTAAAGCCGACTGATCAGTGCCCCAGTAAAGACAGTTACAATAATCAAGCCGAGAGGTAATAAAAGCATGGATCACTCTCTCAAAGTCATTTAGACACAGATAAGGCTTGACCTTGGCCAAGAGTCTCAACTGAAAAAAGCTGGTTTTTACAACAGAGCTTATTTGTTTGTGAAATTTAAAAGAGCTGTCAAACATGACACCAAGATTTTTAAAATGGGTCCTATTATAGGATGCAAGAGGGCCAAGAATGCCAGCAAGATCCTTAACCAGATCAGGACATCCAAACAAAATGAGCTCTGTCTTGTTTTCATTTAAGCTGAGAAAATTAAGATTCATCCAGGCTTTAATATCTTTTAAGCAGTTGAGCAAAGGCTGTACATGATCCATACTGGTTGATTTTAAGGGTAAGTA
>CAFUXE010001281.1:173551-186829 GCA_903364295.1 Serranus cabrilla
TTGGAACAAAAACCTGCAGCCACTCGGCCCTTTACTGGATCAGTTTGACACCCCTGATTTAAAGACCTTTTATATGCACACACATACACTGGTGGCCAAAGCCCAAGGATACTTCGACACATAGGCTGTCATGACCAGGGATTGAGACACTTCATCTGAGCCACAGCTGTCCCTTGAATGATGTAACACTAGTCAAGGCAATTCCACTCTTCTGAAAAAGTAATTGAAAAGGTGTCTTTTGACTTAATTTGTGAGACAGTTGCTTCTTCTGACCTTTCTTTCTACTGATTACTAATAAATGATTCAACGTGGTTTAACTGATTAAAAGATGTGCAGTCTGCTCGAATTTTACATGTATTCCTCAAACCCTGAAAAAAAAAATTGAAATGCCACTTTCAGGTCATCAAGATTTTGGAGGAGTGTTTTGGCTGTTCTCTGAACTCTGTGGGATACAAGGTTCTGCCTTCTTACCTGCGAATTATTCAAGGAGATGGCATTGACCTCAGCTCAGTGGAAGAGGTAAGAAAAAGTTGGTCTCAATTCATCTTGACTCTTCTTTGTACATCTTGTTTATTACATGATGTTTTTTGTACTTCCACCATTTGCATATTTAATTATTTCATAATGACTAGCTATCAGTAACAATGTTTGAAGGGAAATTTAAGTCTATTGTATGTAAGATTCCCAGTGGTAATATAGAAAATTATGAATAAAAAACAGATAGCACAGCAGAAAACACAGCCTACACAAAATTTCGTAGTAGAAAAAGTAGTACATTATTTCCCATATGGTGACTGCTTTGGATGGGCAGATGGGCTGCCCGGTTATGCTTTATGACAGTGGTTCTCAACTGGTCTGGCTTTGGGACCAACCATCACCCCGTAATGGCAAGCCGCGACCCAAAATCGAGGAAAATTCTCATCTTCTAAAATGTATTTAATGAAAAGATGGAGCAGATTGAACCTGGGATAGTACAGAATAACACAGTATGCCAACACAACCAAAGCTTAATGATAAACCAGCAGCCTGGTGATGCTAGAGATGGAAATATTCCCTTTTACACTAAATAAGCTGCATTTTAATAAAAAAACAAAACAAAAGGGCATCTGAGATAACACAACATATCTTATTTTAACAGACTCAGCAGTTTTCGTGCACAAACATTCATTAAAAAAGTCCAACTACTGAGAAGGAATGAGAAGACTCTCAGCAGATGAAAACAAACTGTGACAGTGAATAGACGGCACAAAAAAAATCCCCTTCAAAATAAAACCACAGGATTTTTTTGCCCATGTAAAGGCCCACGACCCACTGAAAACGGTTTCGCGACCCCCTTTTTTGGTCCCAGCCCACCAGTTGAGAATCACTGTTTTATGACATCATCACCCTTAAAAGTAACCCTTGGAGCAATATCCTGATTTTTTTTTCAGAGTTTTGCTGTTGTCACTCATTTGCCTGCCCTGCTTTCTTTTCTGTAGATCCTTGAGAAGCTGAGTGATGAGGGCTGGAGTGCTGAGAACGTCTTCTTCGGTTGTGGCAGCGCTTTGCTTCAGAAACTCAACAGAGATACACTCAGTTGTGCCTTCAAGTGCAGCTATGTCGAGACCAATGGAAAAGGGGTGAGTGGACAGGTTCTAATACCTAGCTTAAGAGATTTCCAAATTCCCCTTAACAGATGAACAACCTAGTGTTGCTATTATGATGTGCCTGGTGAAATGATTGCTTTTATAGCTGAACCGTCATTCCTCACAGAAGACAATTTTACAGCAAGCAAGTCCTGTTTTAATGCTCATACGAGCATGATCATTTTGCTTTAACACACACTTGAAGAAATGTGAACCCATCCTTTAATTAATAGAAGCTGGTTCTTAAAGGGCAGTTATGTATTGATTGGTAATGTTACATACAGTAATCATCAAACCCGCTGACTTTGCACTTTTATAGACTTTTTGTAGATTTCAGACTGATAGAAGTAGTCTTTGCAGAGCTACATGCTGGGTGAACTTTGACTTACCACGATTACTGCAAACAAATTGTTCTATAATTCAATTGATATCAATAACAGATACGTTACATGAGTTCTATTTAAAAGTAAGTGGTTTAGTTATTGCATATCATGGCTATGACGTCATTTGACTTTCATTGCAGACATTTGAGAGACACAGTAACATAAAACGTAAATCAAACAGGTTTTTTAACTTGTTTTATTTAAAATCTTTAGTGCAGATCACATCATACAGTTACAGAAATGTTTCCAGAGATACAACAGGTACAATGTAGACATACTGACAATGTGTCCAAGTAAAGACATACAGTAGCCAGGATTACAATGAAAAGAAAATCTCAATCAGGTGTAAATGAATAGACCAAAAATCAATCAAACAGGTTTTAAACAGGGTGTTTAGTATATTTGTTATTGTAATTTACTGCATTAAAGAAGCTGGTAGGATTGAAGCAAAAACTAGAAAATCATCTTAGTAAATATCACAGCATGAAATGCATTTCCTTTGTATGGTATTAACTGTTACATCAAGACATACTGATAAAAAATGAAATCTGAAGAAACATCTTTGAATTGGTTTTGATTGCATGTTTTTGTCTAGATGGACGTGTACAAGCAGCCAGTGACAGACCCATCCAAGGGGTCAAAGAGGGGTCGATTATCACTGAGGAGAAACTCTGATGGCTTTTTAGAGACAATAGAAAGAGGGGCAGGCAAGCCTGAGGAGGTTAGTACCAGCGTTATTTTTGACTTTCACTGACATTTAATTGGGATTATCATTATATGTGTTTATACTGTATGTATGTTCCTTCTTCCTGATGTTGCTGTCAGCTGGTATCACCACATTTACTATTACTGCCCTTTTCTGCTGTTTGTCAATTACCACTATGTCCAGTTGGTTAGCCAGTAACTGTTTGTCAGTCGGGAATCTGATTCTCACAGGACTTTAGCCCGGTTGTTCTCAAACATCTTTGCTGGTATATCCATAGACTGTAAAAATAATGGACGTAGCGTGCGTGACGTCACCCATAGGTTTAGGATAGGCAGAGAGCTGAAGCTAAGGCGGGCTCAAGGACTTAAACACGCCCACCGAGCGAGCTAGCTGAGGCTAAGGAGCTAGGCTACATGCTACTCTGATGCTACCGATGCTAAGCCTGCTACAGCAAGACATTTTATCAATCCAATGTTAGCATAAAACACCCGAACGACACCAACACCACACAAAATGGATGGATGAAGTTCAATGCGTCGATTTGGCTGAGTCATTAGCTAAGCGGAGGGGCCAAGCAGGCTAGCGGAAGCTAGCGGCTAGTGACGCTCAGCCCCGACCTGTCACTCAAAGCGGAGCGCACTTAATTATGCAGAATTTCAAAAAAGTTAACCAGTGAAATCTAAAAAAATTCAACCCCCTCAGAGTTGTCATGGAGGGGGACCTTCACGTTTGAGAGTAGAGCTGTTTTTTTAACCAGGCTGTAAATAAGTGTTTTTATACCGTGAAGTTGGACATTTTTGCATGAGCGTCAACCTACTTTGCTCCTTTCTGCAGCCTGCCCCTAGCGGCCAGTCGATGAATTACAGTTTTTGGCACTTCCGCATAGGCTTCACTGCCCCGTGACGGAGGTTGCCGCTTGGGTATATCCCATTGGGATTTGGGTTCTTCTATTCCATACTGGACACAGATGTTCCTGTACACTATCACAGCTACCTGGTTGTGTCTCTCCATGTCCAGCTTACTTCTATCACCCTGCTACTATGTGCTGGACTGTCTCAGCAGCTTTGCACAGCTTGCACCTTGGGTTTTGCCTGGTGTGGTAGATCCTGGCTTCTATCGCTCTTGTGCTTTATACCTGTTCCTGTTTGTCTGTTATTCTCCAGCCATCAGTAGGTCTTCCTGATATCAGCCTCTTCCTCTTTCTAATGGTGCTACATGCCATGTAGGGGCTTGTCCCTCCATGTTGTTTGCTCCTCATCATCTTCTTCACCTTTTTTTGGAATCCACTGGCTGGGGGGGTTCAGTCCTACTTGGTATATGCCACACCTGACGTTAATTTGTATAATTGTCCTTGAGGTGGCCTCCAGGGTCGTCTTCCACATTCCCGTCAAGTTCTTGATGAAGGTCCTTAGTGTCCTGTTTATGTCATACAGTTCTAGGCATTCCCAGTCATAAACTTTCCTGTAATATGGTTCGAGCTAGATGCTACATTTCCCATCCTGATTGCACCATTCATTCATCCCTCCCTGCCTGTTACAGGCCATTCCCCCGGTTTGTAATGAAAGCTATCAGTTAAAAATGTGTCTTCTCAAGTCAAGACACTTGCATTTTCTCACATAAACAGAGTAAGTACATTGTAAGTAAGTACATCTCTCTGAGAAGAGAGAAAAATTAGATTCTCAATCATTGTTTTTTTCTGTCCCCTTTTAAATGAATTTGAATTAAAACAGCCCAAATGTGTTAAACAGTTCAGCCCATAAGTGTCATCCTCCCGTAAGTTCTGGTTTATCAGTGCGTGCTCTGTGTTCTTCAGGACCTGCTGGTGACTGTTTTTGAGAATGGCAGCCTGGTGCAGAACTACTCCCTGGAGGAGATCAGGAAAAATGCACGACTGAGGGATGAGGAGGTGAACCCCACCCTGCACAACCACGACCGGGAGTCACTGCACAATCGCATCATCAATGGGATTCATTAGATCAACCACAAAGCCTCTCACAATGCATATGATACTTCAGTTTTTAATATGATGCACTTAAATAAAGACTGCAGTATTTTTTGACAGGCGCCCATCCAAGTATAAACTGAACATGTTGAAGGGGAGCGAATAGTTGTTTATCACAAGACACAAACAATTAATATAACAAAATATGAACATAATTTTATTGATAGTAAATCAGGGATGGATTGCACTTGATACACAATATTTCAGCAATATTTTATTGCAGCCTTTCTTTCTGCCCTGGTTCAGTTTCATCTCATTTGCTTAACATTTTTATTTCAAAATGCCCAATCTAAAAAAAATATATATATATAATCGGATAACAACCACATAATTGCAGTCACTTCTCATGACTCTATTGTCACAACCCACTCAATCACCCTGAACCCCCATGGAAGTAAATGGCGTCTCTTGGTACTGCATGAATGCAACAGGCTGTTAGGGTCCAAAATGGCACAAATTGAAATAGGAAAGCACTTTTACAGGGACATAGAACGTTGAACATACATAGAACAATGCCCCAAAAATGTTCGGAATCCCTTTATTCACAGGGATTTGTTTTAGTGATGCAGCGCAGTGAGGCAAGAAGTACAAAGCTTCAAGGATCTTAAAGTTTAAGGATGATTTTTAAAAAAAACAACCCTGATTCCAAAACAGTTTGAATGCTGTGGGAAATGAAATGAGAACAGAATGCAATGATTTACAATTTTACAAAGTTATGTAATGGGAAGACTAGCAAATATATACACTCGTTTTATTTGCGTTTTAACACAGTCTGCTAACTTTGTGGAATCTGGGTTTTTAAAAAGTTATATACTGTACAGTCAAGAATAAAAACATATGTTATATCATTTGTTTGGCATTGTGTTCAAGTTAAAAAATTATAAAAAATTATAAATTTATGCACATATTTCACAGCTCAAGCAACTATTGCACATATTGCCTGTTATTTACAATTTGGCTTTGGGACTTTTTATTTGACCCTTTTTTTGGTTTCTAATGTCCAAAAAGGGGCGGGTCCCTGATTTGAATGCCTTCCAGGCACTTGCCTTACTGAATAGATGAGTAAGTAATGGTCAATTTAACATAATTTGCTTTTGTCAAAACAGCATCATGAAGCAAATTCGTTAAGAAAGTTGTAGTCGTTGATGAATAAACTAGGTGTATAATACAGCATATGACCATGGACCATGAACAATTTTGTTTTTATTTTTTAATGCCTCCCCTTGCAACCCTATTTTAAGCAGTTCTTTGAATTGTTGGCAGTGCCTTTGAAGTCTCCAGAATTGCAAATTTACATTAAGTGTGCAGAGAGGGCTCCAAATGTCCACAAAAGAGCCCCCAAGCACCCATGCAAGTGCAGACCAGATCATGCGTATGTGTTGTACCCCTATAATAAGACGCCATTTGACTCCATGGGTTCTCCTCTTTACCCTCCTTGTCCTGAACTGGTAAGCTCAACAACAAGTTTCTGTTGTCCAGAGCAACAACAATGCTAACGTTATTCTAAATCGTCAGTGCAGGCTGCTATTGTAGCTTTAGGTTTAGTGCACAGACACAGTCATTACTATATATACACTACTGCCATAGTATTTAGTATGCCAGAAAAGATTTATTCTGCCTCAATACATTGTATGTCAAACATATGCATTTTGCAGTGTACAAGCCAGCATGCTTTGCTTTTTCTTTTCTTTTTTAAGTATGTGATTTGGAACACAGCATAAACCTCTTTAGCTTTTAGGCCTCATCCAGACTGCTCATGCTACCTCGCTAATTAACATACAAATTGGGCCAGCAGTGGGGCCACACGGTGGTGTAGTGGTTAGCTCTCTTGCCTCACAGCAAGAGGGTTGCGGGTTCGATCCCGGCCTGCAGCCCTTCTGTGTGGAGTTTGCATGTTCTCCCCGTGTGTGCGTGGGTTCTCTCCGGGTACTCCGGCTTCCTCCCACAGTCAAAAAACATGCAGCTCAGGTTTAATTGGTGACTCTAAATTGCCCGTAGGTGTGAGTGAGAGCATGAATGGTCGTCTGTCTATGTGTCAGCCTTCCGACAGACTGGCGTCCTGTCCAGGGTGTACCCCGCCTACGCCCAATGCAGCTGGGATCGGCTCCAGCCCCCCGTGACCCACGTTGACCCGGATAAGCGGTTTCGGAAGATGAATGAATGAATGTTCAGCAGTGTTAGCTCCTGATAGCTGGAGCGACATCTGTATCTGTGTATTGGGTTCATTTATAGCAGCAGCTACATCCTTCGACTCAAAACTACTGTAGCATTTTTGTTGCTCAAGCTCACAGGTTCCCTCACGTCACCTTTCAGACAATCACATGACCCTGTCTCTTCAGAATGGAGTCTGAGCTAATTTGCCAGATATAACGACGGCCTCCGGGTTCTTCACCGTCCTCCCACAGTTCAAAGACATGCTGTTTCGGTTTAATTGGTGACACTAAATTGCGGGGTGAATGCGAGTGTTGTCTGTTTCCAGGCTGGTGACCTGTCCACGTGTGCCCCGCCTCTCGCCCTCAATGTCAGCTGGGATTGGCTCAAGCTTCAGATAAGTGGGATAATGCATTGATGTTCAGTTAAATTACAGTGTGATGATGCTTGTGATTGAACATCAATTTGGTCTTTATCAAGTTTCAATTGTTCAACTCAAACACTCACAATAATAACATAGTTTCAAACATGCTTTTTTTTTTATATCCTTTGCTGTTTGGTATAAAATTGATTTTTGAGCAGTTAGACATTTGTTTGTGCAGATTAACATTAGAAGACAGAATGGACATTAAACTGTCTTTACTAAATGTAATGTCGGCATATCATTGTGCACCGCTGGAAAGACTGTGTGGGATGTCCTTAGATGGAAAAATACAAATAGGTAATGGTAAAAAGATAACTGCTTGGTTTATGGATATCAAAGGAAACATTCCTTTATTCTCCTACAGTGACATACTGCAGCTGAAATCACATACTATGCACTACAATACGTGTACTGTCGTTCAACACACTTTTGTGTAAATAAACTGTAAAACGTTTCTATTCGGATGCAATGAAATGTGAGCACCACATCAATTCCTGAGAGCCTCCTTGCAGGTTGGTTGACACGTAACCATGGTACCCTGTGCCAACCTCAAGACTACCACCTCTGTCTCTGACAGACAGCAAACATATTGAACCTGAGTTTTAGTTTTTTCCTCACAGAGGTAGGGTTCAAGCATTCACATAAAAGAAGGGAAAGGCATTGGCACACAAAAATACAACAAAAATGTAATTTAATGTAGAAAACATCAAGTATGCCTTGTTTGTCTGTTATGAACATCATTGTCACGACTGCATTGCATTCTGGGATATTTATGAGGCTGTAGCGTCCAGTGTTTGCATATTGTAATATTTACTGGAAACAGTCTGCAATGCGTCTACTTTATGTTTGATGCTATGGTTTCGGACTTACAAAAAAAACTCACATACTATTTTACAATGTTAACATGGAATTTGATTAAGTGTCCAATATCCACTTTTATTTCATGATGATGTTTTATTATTCGGTAATTATGTACCAACCTTCCATAAGACCTTTTCTACTTTAGTTAGAAGAATGCTATTTCCCAGAATGCCTTTCAACAACATCTACTCAAGGGGCACTGTTGTTTATAATGCAGACCCCTATAACATTTGAAGTGGCTAATTTATTTAGTTTTGGGCAGAGTGTCAAGTCAACAATCCAGTTATGTCAGTCACAACTGATGCAAGGGCATTATAGAAGTGCTGCTGACAAATTAAAGACCAGCATGTCTGCTGCTGTATTTTTATGCATTGAACAAATGACTCCAAAGCTCCTTTTTTTCAAGTGTTGATTGATTTCATGTCTTTTGTTTTCTGTTTTCTGTTTGGTGGAATGTTCAGTTTAGGTTTTTAGGTTTTGGTCAATAGGGATTAGTGATGAAATAGTGATACAGTTTGCCACTAACACTGGAAAACACATGATTATTCCTGCTTTGTAGTATTGTCACATATGTCATTTGATTTTTATAAATATAGTTTTGAAAGTTCTTTTCTTTTAACTTATCTGTATCTTTCAAACGTTCTGTATCTTTGATTTTGTGTGTGTTTTCAACAATAACCTTTTGTAAGATTAAAAAAAAATACTTTTATACTGGCTTGCGTTACTTTGCTTAACTGAAAACGTAACACTAGAGATACAGAGGGTGTTATTACTGAGTGATAAGAAAATAGAACATTTTAACATAATTAACATATACACCACTGAAGAGGGCTTCATTTCCTTCACGCACATTTTTCCGCTGGTGCTAATCGAGCTTATAAATGTTCACAGCTATTTGTGAGGGGCACTGACTGGGGTCACAGTCAGCCAGTGTTTCACTATTAATACTTACTTGAAAAAGCTGTTTTCACACAATTGGTGTTTTGTTTTATAAAAATGCCTGCATTATCATTTGCTAACAAGAATCTGATTATATGTGCAGCAATATCATTTATTAAATGACCCTTGTTTTATGCGACTAACGTTCAGTGCCTAACATGAACTGATCTGTAAAGGCACCCCTTTAATTTCAGTCATCAAATACAATAACACAAGATGTCACCCTTTGTTTATTTAAACATTCAAATGCCTGCACTTTTCTTCTGAGCCACTAGAGGGAAGCAGAGTCAAACAACGACTAGGTTATGTGAACAGAGACCAGGGTACAAAACATTTTGAAGGAGATGTCAGTATTACAGCAGCTCATGTTGTCAAGTTTCATGTAGTCATGGTGTAAAACAGGGGTGTCAAACTGATCCAGTAAAGGGCCGAGTGGCTGCAGGTTTTTGTTCCAACCAAGCAAGAGCACAGGTGATACTGATAATTAATCAGCTGAGTGAAGACAGTTCAGCTGATTGAATGATTGGATTCAGGTGTGTTTCTTCTTGGTTGGAACAAAAAACCTGCTGCCACTCGGCCCTTTACTGGATCAGTTTGACAAGGCTGGTGTATAACAACTGAATTTTAAAAAAATAGATTTTTTTATTTTTCATTTTTTGCTGTTTGTGATTACAAAATGCGAAGACTGGCAGATGTTTTACCTGTCGACAAGCTTTAACTGACTCTGACCATCATTTAAAAAGCTGCATGCTTCACCAGCTAATAAAAACCTGCAAAGCTCCAAACTGTCTGTATTGCTGCTGGTTTGTATGAATTCTGTTCTCTACATCAGTGATTCTCAACTGGTGGGTTGGGACCCAAAAGTGGGTCGTGGACCCGTTTTCAGTGGGTCGTGGGCCTTTGCCTGTTAAAAAAAAATCCTGTGGTTTTATTTTGAAGGGGATTTTTTTATGCCGTCTATTCACTCTCACAGTTTGTTTCCATCTGCTAACTGAGCATGGCGAAAGTTTGAGTCTTTTTGAAACTACTTCTCACTAGTTGGACTTTTTTATTTAATGTTGAAAACACTGTTGAGTCTGTTAAAATAAGATATGTTGCGTTATCTAAGATTTGTTTTTACATTAAAATGCAGCTAATTTAGTGTAAAAGGGAATATTTTCCTCTCTAGCATCATTTATCATTAAACTTTTGTTGTGTTGGCATACTGTTATTCTGTAGCCAGGCCAGTTGAGAACCACTGCTCTACAACTGGTTCTCAACTGGTCTGGCTTTGGGACCCACTATCAGCCCACAATGACAAGCGAAATCGAAGAAAATGTTCAACTTCTAAAATGTATTTAATGAGCTCAGATTGAACCTTGGATAGTACAGAATAACAGTATGCCAACACAACAAAAGTTTAATGATAAATGATGCTAGAGAGGAAAATATTCCCTTTTACACTAAATTAGCTGCATTTTAATGTCAAAACAAATCTTAGATAACGCAACATACTTTATTTTAACAGACTCAACAGCTTTCAACATTAAATAAAAAAGTCCAACTAGTGAGAAGTAGTTTCAAAAAGACTCAAACTTTCGCCATGCTCAGTTAGCAGATGGAAACAAACTGTGAGAGTGAATAGACGGCATAAAAAAATCCCCTTCAAAATAAAACCACAGGATTTTTTTTTAACAGGCAAAGGCCCGTCCCCACCAGTTGAGAATCACTGCTCTACATCACTATATCACCTATACGGGTGCTAAGATGATTTCTGAGGCTGGTAAAATTGCTCATGTAGTTGTGTTTATATGCTTGTTGGACATATGACTGCATCAGTGGGGGAAACTTTTATTTTAAACAGGGAGCTTGACAGCTGATTGGTTGGGTGTTGTCATGGAGATGACAGGACAAGTTGACGGACAGGACTGAGAGGAGGTTCAACTGGAATAAAAGCCAGAGAAGATTTATGATGAAGAGCAGAGCAGCTGGCCTCAACCCATCGCTAGATATTACACACTGAATAGATTTCTCCTGCGCCGCGGTCGAAAAGCTTTCGCTTCGGTTTGATGCGACGTTAGAATGACTCTGGTGTTTCCTCCTTGGCGCACTTGTGTCTCAGCCTGGATGATGGAGGTGGAGATGGAGAGCTGCTGGCAGCGTTTGCTCAGGCTGCTCCTTCTGCTGTGCTTCATGACTCTCTGCAGCTCGGCCATCGAGACCGGTAAGATATACCGACTGGAATCAAATATAAACTTACTGAAACATGACTTTTGGATTGTGTTGAAAGTAACGCGCTCGTGTGTGCACAACGCAGAACCTGTGCGTCACGCGCTGATTGAGGTACGTGCGGCAAATCTGTTGTTTCAGATGCAAGCAGAAGGGAGTAGAAGTAGTTGTGCAATAATAGTAACTGTAGTAGGCTTACTGATTGGTATTACTATTAAAAAGTGAGTGAATATTGTGACATTTATATTGAGATAATCCTCTATGTTAATTACTGCAATAAAGTAACGTGCAAAGTAGAAGTAGTGCAACTGAGACAGTAAAGAAACCAGAAGGCAGGTTTGACAAAACGTATCATAAAAAGTATTGTCTAATAAAACAGATCTGATTATATGTATCTTCTAACTTATTTGCGATACAAGTTACAGTGTTGTTATTTGATAATGCAGTTTAGATGCATTTTTAAGTCTAGTCAAGTAAATTGATTTCATATCATATGGAAATCCATGGAAACCAGGGAGGAGTAAGCTGCTAATGCAAAGAACAAAATCCAGGTACACTGAACATAACAGAAATATCTTTGTGCAGACAACCATTCACACACTCACTCACACCTACGGGCAATTTAGAGTCACCAATTAAACCTAAGCTGCATGTTTTTGGACTGTGGGGGGAAGCCGGAGTACCCGGAGAGAACCCACGCACACACGGGGAGAACATGCAAACTCCACACAGAAGGGGATCGAACCTGCAACCCTCTTGCTGTGAGGCAAGAGTGCTAACCACTACAAGACCGTGTGGCCCTTTGTGATATATGTTAAGTGATATAAGTTTTAATTACCATATGGACCACCTCTTCCGTGAACTCTATTGTACGGAATAACTGAGTGGGTTTCAGTGTGAAGTGATATAATGTAAGCCTGTGTTGAGTCACCAGTGTTAGAATAACACATGGATGGACAATGAGGCTGCTGCCCTTTTCCACACAATGCTGTCTCAGACTCATTTCTTACTACAGTGTGTCACCCAGATCTTGACCCTCAGCCGCCCTCTGGATTTGCTCTCTGAAATGGACTCCTTTTACCACAACAGCATTTTAAAAGAGAATTTTCAGCCTGCAAACGTCTTTACTGGGGACTTTGTGTCCCCTGATCAGCCATGTTTTGGACAGTGTCCCCTGAAGCTTTGTATTTACTTGT
Source organism: Serranus cabrilla (assembly GCA_903364295.1). NCBI lineage: Eukaryota > Metazoa > Chordata > Actinopteri > Perciformes > Serranidae > Serranus > Serranus cabrilla. The sequence goes on from CAFUXE010001281.1 coordinate 186,047, forward strand.
GCAGTGCAGAGGGGATTAGCTATTTCCCACCAACAGGGGCTCCTGGGCTTTGAGACATTCCTGGAGGTCAGTGCAGGAGGATCTAGTTGTCTCCCAGGGAAACGGAGCTAATAAACTCCAGGGGTGGTCGTAAATTTTCTCATTATTTGGCCTGCAGCCCAGAGGCAGGGGGCGGTGGGTGGCTGGGTGGGGGCTTGCAGGAACCGGATCTGCCCACCCATCTGTCCTGGTCCTGCTGGATGAGCAATGAGCTTCTTCTGAAATGATCATCATGCTGATCACGTGGCTGATTTAACACTGGTTGAGTTTCTACGTCTATCAGTGAAGACAAACTCTGTATGGCACAGCAATCAAAGATTTTAGTGACTACAGAAGAAGTCATTAGAGAGTTAGCTGCCCACTTAAACAAAAAATCTTCAGTCATCCAGGTAACGATTTATCTAGTAGAAGTACTAAGTCAAGTGCAACTGGATTAGCTTTTAGATTCTTGATTCTCTCACCTATTTTACCTCCGCCAAGGAGATTACGAGATTTTTGTTTGTTTGTGCAGAAAATAGCTCAAAAAGTACTGCTCGGATTGAAATTTTCCGACAATATGTGTATTGGGACAGGGAACAGGTGATTAGATTTTGGTGGTGGTGATCGATTTCCAAACAGCCAAAAATCCCAGTTAACTTTTGGAGTTTGACTCATTTACAGATGCATCACTCATGTATCAGCTTGTCGCTGAAGATTCTGTCTTTGCTCGGCAGTGAACGTGGTGGACTTCTGTGGCCAGACAAT
>CAFUXE010001281.1:207582-225280 GCA_903364295.1 Serranus cabrilla
GTCAATACTTGTGCTTGGTTCCATTTCATTTTGACATGGCTGGACTTTGTCGAGACATGCTAGTTTAAAATTTTGGCATTTAAGGAATCTAAGGGTTTCACTCTATGTCTGTCAGCCACTGTGGAAAAAATTGTCAGCCAAACATACATCCTGTCCACTTCTCTAATACATAGTGAAACTTTAAAATATGTTGCAAATATTAAAAGTTTTGGCAGATAAGTGGCGATGAAGTGAATCTACTTTGATATCCTGTATGATTTATACAAGATGCACAAAGGCAAAATAATGCATATCTATGGGTAAATCATTAAGAAAAAAATGCATATTCTGTTTGCAACATAGCACTGTGATTCTACTAACTTGTTGGGTTTTTTAAAAAGTGGTTACCGTATTCCGTAGGCACCTCAGTATGTTGTGGACTTGGTTTCATAGCGATCTCATGGAACCTCAGAGCAACACCTGTGCATGTGTGTGTTTTAGTCTTTTACGAATCCAAAGACGATGCAAGGATTTTGTTGGTTGTACGGACAGATACAGATAAGGACATCTCTGTACACCTCTAGTGTATATACACACTGCTTTGAGTAAGTGAGTTGACTCATTTCCTGCTACATACTATTCTACAAATCATGTAGTTTAGTCTACAGGCCCACTACTTGGGCACAGCGGTGCTTTGAGCTAATGGGTTAGAGGGGGTCATCCCTATGTTCCCCGGGTCCTATGTTCCCCGTTTTTCCTAAAAAGGGTTCTATGTTCCCCGGTCGCAATACATACCGGGGAACATAGAACCCTTTCTAAAAAAAAGGGTCCGATTAGGGTTAGGGTTAGGGTTAGGGTTAAAATGTTCCTATGTTCCCCGCTTTTAATACAAAGCGGGGAACATAGGACCCTTTTGGGGAAAATCGGGGAACATAGGACCCTTATTTAGAAAAAGGGTCCTATGTTCCCCGGTCCCATACACAGCGGGGAACATAGGACCCGGGGAACATAGGTAAGCTCCCGGTTAGAGATGGTCTCTTTAGGTACATACACGGGTATAATAAACTTCTGTGTTCAGAGGAAAAGATAAGTTGAGGCAACAAACCAACCTGGTGAAGGTTATGAAAAAATAGAACAGGGTTGGCATTAGTGACCTAGGTGACGTATACCGTGACATATCTATGTACAAAGGTAAATGTATAGGTTAACTTACAATCAAAACACTTCCCTTCAACTAACGCTGATTGGACCTTTACACTTTTAATACTACAGTCATTATGCTTTGACAGTGGTGTTAATGTAAAGCCTGCTGCTTCTCATACACATGCTAAGGGCTTTGTGTCCGTCTGTCCCTATCTGACATTGAGAGACACTAAGCAAACATCTGTATCTGTTGGGTTAGGATCGAGAACGGGTGGCTATAATGTTTGCAGTGACATTGCTAACATGCTGATGTTTAGCAGGTATAATGTTCATTATCTTAGTTCAGACTGGTAGCATGCTAATTAGCAGTAACTGACCAATGACAATAGAGGCTGGTGGGTATGTCATTGGAGCTACAGGTATTTGGCTATAATCCAATGTATCGGAAAAGTTTAAATTGTGACCAGATGATGACCTTACATGAAAAATCAGAGAATCACCAAGGTTATTAGGATATGTCCCCTGGGGCCCTGAATTCATAAGGTTTTGTAAATACATTTTAAGCCTGCACATGCAAGAAACAAAGCCACAAACAGACCTAAACAAAGACTAGTTTAGTTTTTCTTTAAGTCTGTTTGTGGCTCCTTCATGTCTTTGCCTTGTCCATGCCTGCCTGTGTGTGTGTGTGTGTGTGTGTGTGTGTGTGATTCATGGAGTGAAGGGAGTGGTGGTGAAGGGTGTGACTCTGACACACACTGTATCATAGCGTCCAGGTGAGACAGTGTTTATAAGGCAGTGGCTTGGCAGCAACACACAGTTTAACACAGGAGATAGCAGAGTTGATAGAATACGACTGCCAGGTGAGTCTCACATCAGGAAATACAGTAACCTGGCTTTCATTGTATTTGATTGTTCCTGCTTGCTGATATATACATTTTTTTGTGTGTTCCAGACTTTTTTTTATTGGAGGAACGCAACATGAGGATACTTTTACTTCTAGCTGGTAAGATTTGTTTCTTTTTTCTTTTGCTTTAACATTTCACTGTTCTCTAAAGTTTCCTATTTTTCTGTTTCTTCGTTTTGCAACTTTCACTTTAAACTTTCCACACCAGGTGTTTACATTCTTTAATCACGGGGAGTTCACAGCATGCAGGTTTACCATCCAACGAAACAATGCAGCAGCTGATTACACTGATGTCCCTATTTTTGTAGCAGAGAAGGAACTAGTCTGAACTGAGCTGCCACAGTGATTGGTTGGAATGAAAACCTGCATAGTCTTGTTAACTCTCCATTCGTCTGAGTCTGCTTCACCCTGACATAGACATTTCTTTTAAGGAAAATAGTTAACACTAAATTTACTCTCAGTAATGACGGAGGAAAATATTTTTCAGGGTTCGGCTACAGAACTAAAAATGAGTAGCGATGACAGGAGCTTTATTGCTTAAATAGCAACATATTGGACAGTGAACACTTAATACCCTGATATTGCAGAATTTCTAAAGGTTTACATGACTTTGGCTCTCTTGACTCCATGAAATACTTTTATGTTAATCTCACATTAAATTATAAATCAGTTTCAAATAAAGTAGTAAGTAAGTCAATATTGATTGTGAAGTGGGTTGCTGATGTTTTTGATAACTGATGTTGGTCACATACATTGTTACACCACATTGTTACATCCTTTCTTGTTGTGCTGCCTTCCTCCTAACAGCCATAGCTGCAGTGTCCCAAGCCCAGACTGACTGCTCTCAAGGGGCTTGTTACCCTCCCAGCAATGACCTGCTCCTGGGCAGGGCTGACCAGCTCCATGCCACCTCAACCTGCGGCATGACGGGCTCCGAGGTCTACTGCACCCCATACCAACAGGTAGGAACAAAGTCCTGTTGTAAAGTAGGGATGTACATTGTGAAAGCATAAATAATGTGTTGTTTTTTGCTCTCTGAAGTTGTTGAGAAAGCCCTGATTGATATGTCATGCGCATAAGCCATTATGTTTCTTGAAATTATGAAAAGTACATTATGGGAATACTGAAGATATACTTAATAATGAATAATAATTTAATGCTTTGAATGCACAAAAGTTGCAATGCCTATGAACGTTAGGTTAGAAAATACAATATTTGCCCAATTTAACATGACTTCCAGTATAAACTATGGCCATTTCTGGTCATCTTGTTGGCTGAACAAATACAAATGCAGATGCAGATGCAGATACAGATACAGACACAGATACAGATACAGATGATAATATAATATTTACACCACAAGTTTAAAGGACACTTTATGTCTGTGGTGTTTTGAGACAAGTCTCAAGATTGTGTCACACTATATTAGTTCTAATCTTAAAAAATAATCTCAGTAAATCATCTTGATCAATGGAGACTCCTCTGCAGAGGCGGATTGGTCAGAAGAGCTGTTCAATTAAAAGTGTAGAAAAAGACAAATGTGAGAAAAAGCCAAAGCATTAATAAATATAGCTTCAATTATAAAATATTAATATATTTATATTGGCTTTTTAAAAGCAAAGTCAGATCAGAGCACATATACTGTCTATGCCAGCTGTGTTCACCCGGGCCACACGTGGGTCTCTTCTTGGGGTTTTCACTGTCAGGAGGCAAGTGGTGCAGAGGTCATGGTGAACAGACAGGAGGAGGGCAGATTTTGGACAGACTGTCTGCTGTTCATTTATGAAAGAGTCTGATTTCAGTGCCAGGAGCATCATGTTGCAACTGTACTCTTTGACCAATGTCTGAAAACCCACTCACCAGCCTATATGCTGGCTCAGCAAAAACTTAACATTAGTGGATTCAAATATTGATTTTTTTTTTTCTAATAAGACAGATAGCAGAGCACATACAGTGAATGACAGTCAAAACCTGTAATTTTGTGTGGAAAAAAAGTGGCATTAATCTTAAATGAATCCCTTTCAAATGATAATTAATAATTTTCATTATACATAGGGGCTTCCCAGTCTTGCTTTAGTTTGAGTTTGGCATTGTTGTGTTTCTGCTGAGCTATCAGAATTCTCTCAGCTGGAGAGACGTTCTCAGATATACGTAATATTTGCAGTATCTTGTTGTGTAATAGTGCAATGATAATAGGACGGAGGGTCAAACACAGAGCGAGAGGGCAGCAAAGGTCAGAAGCTGGACTGTAGACAAGCTGGTCCCAAATTACAGTTCAAAACGCCTATTGCTCTTTCATAGTGAATGTAAAATCTTCATCTGCAATGTAACTAGAAACTCTCTCCTTCAGATAAAAGCAGTGGATATTTCCTCAGAAATGTAGGGGAAGTACGGAAACTCTGAACTGCCAGCCCCCAAAATAAAAATGGATCAGTATCACGTTATAACGTGATAAACATTTATCTCGTTATAACGTGATAAACACTTATCACGTTATAACGAGAAAATATCACGTTATAACGTGAAACTTATCACGTTATAACGTGATAAATGAGTTTCACGTTATAACGAGATTAATGAGTTTCACGTTATAACGTGATAAATGAGTTTGCCATAGTGATGCCAGCTGCCAAGTCCTCCACCGCCGAAACCAACTTATCACGTGGTACCATCACGTGATACCAACTTATCACGTTATAACGTGATAAATTGGTATCTCGTTATAACGTGATAAACGGGTATCACGTTATAACGAGATAAGTTTGTATCACGTTATAACGTGAAACGTATCTCGTTATAACGTGATAAACTTTTATCACGTTATAACGACATACCAGTTTATCACGTTATAACGTGATACGTTTCACGTTATAACGTGATGTTTTTCTCGTTATAACGTGAAACTTATCACGTTATAACGTGATACTGATCCATTTTTATTTTTGAGCCCTGGCAGTTCAGAGTTTCCGTAGGGAAGAACAAAAGTCTCCAATGCTGGAAATATTAACATAAGTCAGTACAGTATATAGTAGGTTCATCTCCAGCACTTCAAAATAATGACTCTGTACTGTACTCGGGTCCAAAGCTACCACATGCACACATTAACATTACTCTGCCGTAACATGGAAAACCCCATCTTCTAAAAGAAGTTGTATTTCAACTTCCGTGATTTTCAGTATCATCTTCATTAAAGAAACTATGCTGAGAAGTCTAAAACCACCTGAAAAGACAGAGCAGTTCAGAAAGACAGGCAGGTTAATGTTGTGTTGGGGTGACACAACCTCCATTATCTTGGGTCCTGACAGAGTGTGTGTGTTGTGTTGATTCCGCCTCAGGGAATGGATAGCTGTGTTAGGCGTGGACTATTTTCTACCCCCCTTTTTTTAATACATGAGCCGCACCTTACTCAGGAACGGAGGGGCAAGAACACTCAGAGCTGGCAGACACATGCATGACTATCAAAACAATGATAAAGATGAGAGCCGTCACAACCATCACAGAAAAAACGAGCCAGATCTTGTTGGTTATGCATCACCGCACTACCAGATTTTGCAACGAATAATTAAGTGTTATCAACAAATGTAGGCGTCTCTTGCCTAGTGAAAGGTAGGTTGTGCAGTTTGGAGTTACCATAGCCTTGAATATTTTAATAGTAATGCAGGTGGTATTTGAAAGTCTTAATGTGACAACAGATATATGAAAGAGTTTATGGTGTTTCCACATATTCTGGAAAATCAAACAAAAAATGAAAAATAAACACAATACAAAGATAAATTGATGTAACCTTTGATTATTTTTTATTTATATTTACTTATACAATGCATATACTTGATATTTATATGTTGTTACAAATTGTTGGAGTTTAAACCCTCTACTTAAGCAAAACTAGCACTTATTTACTTAAAAACTGGGTGACAGATGTTCTCAGATCTGTGTTGTGATTTAAACTTAGTGTAAGATCATATCTTCCTGATTTTACACCATCACAAACTGCTGTTTGGCCTTTTTTAAGCACTTTTCTTGAGATTTGAGGGGGGGTTTGAACATTTGGACAATAGGTGCATGAAAACCTTTGATTTTATTGATTATGATATAATCTGTAACACTGAGGATCAGGCCATCAGCCATGGGGCTTTACCCTGCTAGATTTATTATTATCATATGAAACTAAAATATATAAGGAATCCATTGGCACCAAGCATGTCAGGGTATCTTGTAAAAAAGTTGGCGAAATAACGCTGCAACTATTTTGTTGCGAGGCGATTTGGCGTGTCAATTCTCAAAGCAGTACCTCTGATGTCATGATATCTGAATGAAAATGGGTTAATTGGTTTCCACATGTCTCCTCTTCACATATATGTCTACTTTATGGTAATCCCATGCAGTTTAAGGGAAAATAGCAGCATTAAAATGTGTTATTGTATGTGATTATTTCTGCATACTGGAGTCTCTAAACAGGCTTTGAATTGTATAAATTGGGTATCACTGGAAAGCTGATACTCTTGTGGATTCAATGAGCCCAGTTTGATTCATTTGGGATGATGTTAAGCATTTTCAAAACTTGAGCTCACTGTATAAAATGAACTGCTGTGACCTCCAGGATGAATTAAATCATTTTTCTTTGTGGAAAACAAATGTTTAGATGGTAAATTTGTATCCTATTGTGGGCGAGTGAGTTGAGACACGTAGCAGGAGAGTGAAACATTTACAAGGCCTTTTCTGTTGTAACAATCAGCAATCCAGAGGCAACTTTTCCCTACAGGGACAGCAGCCAGATCTGTTTGTTAGAGTGCCAGCCGTGTCCAGAGTGCCCAGAATAGAGAGGGAGCTGTTAAATATTGACTGGTGAAAGCAGCGGCCAGCTATCATTGACTTCCTGACTTTTCTGTCAGAAATAAGAATAAAAGTTACATACATTCCCAGAACCAGTATGGATGTTATAGAGTCATCTGTCCACTGCTGTTTAATTCAATACATACAGTCAGGATCAGTGGACAGCTACATTTATATTTTTATAGATATCTCCAATTGTTGACTAGAATTGTGCTAATGAAAATAATTTGAATTTTACCAAGGTCAAGGTTTGTTTAAGTGGACACATTCTGTTGGAGATTAATTGTATTTTACAATGAATTTTTCTTTATTGTATTGTTTACCACAATATAAAGCTGGCAGGCTTCCCATCTGAGCCATATTCATTTTCTGGCCTGCTTAGTGTTACAGCTTATCTATCTGGCATAAAGGTGGAGGGAGGGAGAATGATTTGGAAGTTGGTCTTGGGACCAATGGTCAGTTACAGGACAGATGGTCAGAAAAGAAGTAAAAAAACAACACAGTGTAATGACAATTACAAATGTCATTATTTCAAGCACCCTCACTCTAGTAAAAAATATCATAAAGTTTCAGTGCCTGTTTTATTGCCTGCAGACTGCAAGTATAACAATGATGTTGTGGTTTTGTAGGTTTGACCAATATATTTAAGAAATAAGTCTGTTGCTGACTCATGAAGTTTCTGTGACTGTTTAAACTACACTGATTGTCTGCACCTTGGTGTCAGGGCCTTTACACCCAGATGAAGGTAACTTGTTAAAATCAATTGTTACTGATGATTGTTTCTTTTTCTTTTTTTTTGTTTGTTAGAGGAGGATGAAGTGTTGTCCATGTGACTCCAGGAACCCAAATGGTCCACTGGCCCACACTGTCAAGGATGCCCTGTCATCTTCTGGACCAGACAGATGGTGGCAGTCCAAGAAAGGTGGGAGAAAGAAAGAAAGAAAGAAAGAAAGAAAGAAAGAAAGAAAGAAAGAAAGAAAGAAAGAAAGAAAGAAAGAAAGCTTTTCTATTGCCAGGCATTTTTACCAGTATAGCTTGTTTTATATTTATTTAGTTAGTTGACATGGACACTGGACCCTGTGAACTCTTAATGGCGCAAAACATCAAAACAATCTGAAAAGCAATTCATTTGGAAACGAAGTATTCTTATGTCTGTTCTGCTTGTTTGTCGTGTAGAGGTGGACCCAGTCACTCTCCAGTTGAACCTTGACGACCTGTTCCAGCTTGATAACTTGGTGCTCACCTTTAAGGTATGGTGCAGTGTGCAATCACTGCTGGGTCACATTTTCACTTCTATCTGTATTGGTGAAAGTGATGAATGCTGTGATGTATCTACTTTAGAAAAATATTGTATTTTTGTGTTATTTAATCACACATCTTACATGTACAATGCATTTGTGTTTTTCTTCTGTAGGGTCCTCGTCCCAACAGCTTTGTTATAGAGAAGACATTAGATAAAGGCAAGACGTGGCAGCCAGCTCTCTACTTGGCTACAGACTGTCAAGAAGCTTTCCCTGGCATTCCCACAACAACACCACTCACTCTGGATGAAACATACTGCTACACGCTGCCCCCTACTGGAGCAAACCCATACCAAGATCACACAGTAAGGGCAAACATCTTAAAACAATTATCTTGTTTTCAGTCAAGACTCAATTTTAGGTTTGTTTTGTTTTTATAATAATGACTTTTGAAGGACTCAAACAATCAACAGCCTATATAGCTTTATGAGGGGTCCAAGCCAGAGGGGACGAGGGATCGATTGCGCACCGGCAATCCCAGTACCAGCAGTGCTGGGAACCCTATTGAAATTAACTTAGCCCTTAGGGATCGACGGTGCAAAGCATTGATGCCTGGCAACAAAATTGACACATGTCCACCAGAAGGTGGCGCTAAAATAGAAGTGAAAGTGTTTTGGCCAATAACTCCCACATACTATGACGCACATTAAAAATTTCCAAGTGTTCGCTGCGTTGAAGTGAATCTCTTGATACAAGTCACGGCCACTTCCACCTGGAATGATTTTTTGCAAAATCTGCAAATATGCTGTCTCAACTTTCGAACTCATCCGAGATGCTTAGTCAGATCAGCACGTAATTTTGCACACACACTCTTTGGAACCCAAATTAAAAAAGTTATCCAAAGAATCGTTATAGTCCAAACTGCGTAAGTTATAGAGGAACAACTTCCTGTGCGTAAAAGTCCAAACAGGAAGTGGTGCATATCTTGATAACAGTCTCACCCATCAACACCATACTTTCCATTCCACACATGTCTACGAGCAGGTGGTGCCATAATCAATGTGAGAGCGTTTTGGCTTGTAACTCCTGCATACCATGTCACACATTAGATATTCTTATATGTATGCGTTCCCTGAGAAATGCTGAATTGTTTGATATAGGCCATGCCCACATTTGCCTCAATTTTTTTTTTTTGCAAAATTGTGGAAAATAGCTCAATTTACTTTTTCAAACTCCTTCAAAGCGCAGAGTCCTATCTGCATGGAATTTGGCACATAGAATCTATGAAAACCCATGACTAAGCGGTATAAAAATAATTTTGATAATCCATAAATTGCCTGAGTTACAAAGGAATAACTTCCTGTAGGTTGCAGTAAAAACAGGAGGTGGTGCATACATGGGCAATAATGACTCTAATTCTCAAGAAATCACTCCCAACCTGTTTCCTATGGCCCCGACTTGCATGACCTCCATAAGTTACCAGTTCCATCTTGTGCGGGAGGCTTGGACCCCGTTGATACCTGCTTGCAGGTCTAGTTTTATATTTATTATTACTGAAGTAGATTCTGAGATGTCCTCACCACAATAGGACCTGGTGTTTAAACTGATGTGCTCCTTTAAAAAATATCTTGGTCAAGAATAACACAATGAGCTCTGTTATTAGTTTAGTCATCAAATCTTACATTTTTAAATGAAAGGTCATTTTGACCTTCAATATATAGTCAGCATTCTTTTTCGAATACATTTCTGAGACTAAAAAAGTGGGTTTTGGGGATTTAGTTTTGCAGTAATGTACCTTAAAAAGTTACAATGCATTGACTTTAATTTCTAATAAATAGAATGTAACAAAGTTTAGTTTCTTCATAGAATGGCATATATACAGTGTAATCATATTCTGTACATTTCTCTTCTCCAGATCCAGTTTAGTCCTTTGCGTCAGTATGCCTTCGCCCCAGCCTCCAAAAGCCAAAAAATTGAAGGTGAGTCTCCAAAAGTAAAGTAATACGTTCCCCAGGGTTAAAGGTTGCAGCCTGTTGACTGACAGCTGTCTCATCCCCAGATGTTTCTGCATTAACGGGGCTGAGGGTGAGGATGACAGAGCTTGGTGATGTGCCACGTCTGCCAGGCAGACATCTCAGTCGGTTTTATGCCCTGAAGGAGATGCGGGTGATGGGCAGCTGTATGTGCCATGGACACGCCAACCGATGCCTGCCAGAAGCCCGAGACAACCCACTGTCAAACAGCATACAGGTATGTTTTTGGTGGGGTTTTGAGAAGTTGACACATACTTTGCTTTATACAGCTAGATTTTTCCTGGTGCTTGCAGGAACTCAACATATTGGTAATGTATGAAATGAAATAGCCTAAGGAATCTGTTGATATTAACCATGTGATATATCTTGTCAGTAAAGGGTGGTAATGACCTTAAGACCCTCTTTATGTGTAGGTCCTGCAACTGAAACCAATATCTCGGCCCAATATTAAGTCATTCTGAGGCATATTTACTTCACCCCACAGAGTGGGACTGAAGTATTGTTTTGGGTGGCAGTGTCTGTCTGTCTGTCTGTCTGTCTGTCCGTGTTTCCGCTACATGTACATCCTCTGGCCAACAGAGGGCGTCTGCCATTTCTGATTGCCTTGTTGTAAGCTGTTTTGAATTTTAAAGTTTTGTTTTTTTTTGTTTTTTTTCAAATATTGTTTGGGGCATTTTTGTGCTTTTATTAGATAGTGCGAGAGCAGAGAGTGAAGGGTAGACAGAGGGGAAGACATGCGGGAAAGGGTGCTGAGCTGGATTCGAACCCGGCACCTCCCGCTTACGAGGCAAGCGCCTCAGGGGGGTGCGCCACCACACCCCCCGAATTTTAGTTTTTAATTAAAATTTCCAACTTTTACCATACTGACATTTTTCTTGTTTTTGCCGGCCTCTTTGATATGTATTTCAAGGTGCTTGCAGGGATGGGTTAGTGATGTACCACCCTTGTCTCCCCTGTTAACCACAACATAAGTGAATCAGCTGACCTTTGATTTAATCAGCTTTTTTGTGTGTCTCTTTTGCAGGTGAATCCTCAGTGCGACTGCCAGCATAACACGGCAGGTGTGAACTGTGAGCGCTGTGCCGATCTCTTCAATGATCTGCCCTGGAGACCCGCAGAGGAGGGCAACACTCATACCTGCAAACGTAAGACTTCACCCACATATACTGCAACAATAACACTACCAGCATATCATCAGTATCATTACCACCATTTTACCACTGCACCTTATTTACCCATTTATTTATCTTGTGGTTTTTTAAGTGCCTTTGACCTATTCTTATTTTTCATATTTTTGTTACCGCAGTATTATATTATATTGCATCCTGTCAGTTGTATTGTAGTATTGTATTCACAGACTGCTATGACGATCTAATCTCTCTATCTATATTTTTTTAAATCATTAACCCATGCTGTATATACTGTATATCCACTGTGCCATCTCCTCAGGCTGCGAGTGTAACAACCATGCCCAGAGTTGTCGTTTTGACCAGGCGGTGTATGAGGCCAGTGGACGGAGGAGTGGAGGTGTGTGTGAGGCTTGTATGCACCACACCGCAGGGCCAAAGTGTGACCAGTGTGCACCAGGCTACCAGCCAAACCCTCGCAGCCGAATGGACCGTACCGATGCCTGCATACGTAAGTGCAGCACATCAAAAACAGTATCATGCAAGTTCAAACTTAATTAAAAAACTGTAGAAAATATTTAGATGTAGATCCAATCTTTGAGAAGTGCTCACGTCTATGTTGTTGTGTTGCTGTCAGGCTGTATCTGCAGTGCTGAGGGGACAGTGAATGGGGGCCGGTGTGACGACAGCACAGGCTCATGTCAATGTAAAGTGAATGTTGAAGGTCCCCGCTGTGACCGCTGTAAAAGAGGCTACTATGACCTGACCGCCTCCAACCCTCTTGGCTGCTCCAGTGAGTCATTTAACTCCTTCACATCACACTTTGTAACACCACAGTCCGCTTCCTTCACCTCTGTCTGTTTTCACTAAACAATTGCAGTCCAGCTTGATAAAGTTACATGTTAAGTACATCAAATATAGGTCACTGATCCTTTTACCTATGGTGAACGTGTACATGTGTTTGCAAGTTTTCAGAATTGATCAGAATTTGTTTTTGAGGATACACATGTTGATATTTGTCAAATCAAATCTTTTGTCAGAATTAAATTATCTTTGGTTTTGATGTATTAAATTGGGAAAATCTAATATTTTACTTTTCTCAAGTTGCATATTGAAACCTTCTATAGATAGTTATGCATACTTGCGGAATGTGATGTGTTTGCGTGTGTCCAGTACCTAACGCTGATGTTGTCCTTGATTTTCAGAGTGTTCCTGTTCTTCAGACGGGTCATTGTCAGATGTCTGCGATCCACTGACAGGACAGTGTTCCTGCCGTCCCCACTTCCACGGCTTGAAATGTGAAGTGTGTTCAAAAGGCTACTGGAAACCAGCCCTGTTAGGACGCTGCCAACCCTGTGGATGTGACCCCACTAGGTCACACAGTGATACTTGTGACCAGGTATGACCTGGAAAGAGTACCAGAATATTTTACTCGATTAAAATTACTTGCAATTAGATCATGAAAATAATGACAATGAATATAATTGCACAACAATGTAAACCTAATAACAATAATAATAATAATAATAATAACAATAATAATAGTAATAATAATAATAATAATGATAATGATAATGATAATGATAATAATAATAATAATAATAATAGTAGTAGTAATAATAATAATAATAATAATAGTAGTGATAATAATAATAATAATAATAATAATAATAATAATAATACCAGTCCACTAAGCCTTTATGTCCCACTATAACCAGTCCACTCAGCCTCTCTGAAGTCAGGAATATTGTCACAAACAATAATAAGTCCTCACACACCTCACTGAAGGTAATAGTTCCTCTGTGAACTGAGAAGTTATAATCAGAAAATACTCAGCATTTTTGTTGAACACATTAGCTGATTGATCACTTATAAAAAATTACTGACTAATTTCAATCAATCTCCTTACTGATTCATTTTTTGGACATTATCGTTAATTGTCTCATTACATTTGCAAGCAAAATGGATTGTAGTCCCATTATATTCAACAAAAGGCAGACAACTCTTCAGCAAATATCAAACGCTCTGCAACTCTCACTGAAACTAAGTATCTTTTGGGAGTGAACAGTTTGTCTAATGCAGGGGTGTCAAACTGATCCAGTAAAGGGCCGCTGTGACGGCAGGTTTTTGTTCCAACCAAGCAGGAGCACAGGTGATACTGATAACTAATCAGCTGAGTGAAGACAGTTCAGCTGATTGAATGATTGGATTCAGGTGTGTTTCTTCTTGGTTGGAACAAAAACCTGCAGCCACAGCGGCCCTTTACTGGATCAGTTTGACAGCCCTGGTCTAATGTATGTACAATAACAATTATTTAGGTTGATGAATTGAGTTGCTACAACCTCTTCTGCTGCTGGTAGTGCTACTGCCAGTCCTCAGAGGTTGCAGATGTGGATGTTGTGGTGCTGGATAGTCAGTGGAGAATAAGCAATATGATTTGTAGCCAGAGTTTAAGTTTGTATTTGTTCTCAAAAGCAGTGGCATTCAAATAAACTATCTTTCCTTCTGTCCAGGTGACAGGCCAGTGTCAGTGCAGACCCGGCTTTGGAGGGCAAAAATGTACTGAGTGCCCGGAAAACACATACGGAGACCCTCTCATAGGCTGCCAATGTGAGTCAGCCCCCCAACTGTTCACTCCATTTATTGTTGAGAAGTCATTTGTTTGATTCATTGGATGTAATAGTTCTATTTGTCATAGTTAGGTTATAGTTTAGTTTGCCGTCTCACTCATGCTTAAAACCACACAAAAAAAAGGCTTACTTTATCAATTTTTTTTTACATTTCTTTCAAGTAGGATTCACATTTTGTTAAGTAAAACTGAACCCGGCTTGTAAATACCACGGGTTCACATACAAATGGCATGTTTAGCATAGATTGCAGTCATAGTTTAATCCTTTATTCTTTTAATGAATTTCATAACATAAAAATCTGAAAATGTTATTACATTTTAAGATTGCCCTTTTTTTTCAGAATATATATTGCTGTGTCAGGCAGTGCAGGTGTGGCCATTGCTAGAATGAAAATGTACAATTTCGATAGCATTTAGTATTTATGGAGTGGTATTTAAATAGCATTTCAAAAGTGACCTATAAGATGTACAGTGAAAAGAGCTGACAAAAGTTGTATTAGTCATTTGGAGGAAAAGTTTCTCTATGGTTAGCAGTGCACTTATTTCTCAGCAAATGTCCAGAGTTTGACTCATGTCCTTTGCACATATTTACTATTCACACTAATGTTGTTTTTCGTACTTTTTCATATTAATTTTAAGTAGGCTACATACACGTATTCTACTTTTAGATTCTACAGTTCTATGACGTCATCCCAATGGTTTATGACTGAGGTACTGGGGTGCAATTGCAAAGCAACTTTCTAAACATCACCTCAAGTGTGTGGGAACCTGATAAATAAGTTTTTTTTTTGTCATCTGATCTTCTCATCTCTTCCTCCACAGCATGTCGGTGTGATGCTGAAGGAACACTTCCAGGAGTTTGCGACAAGCAAACAGGAGCCTGTTTATGTCGGCCAGGCGTCACTGGAACACGATGTGACTCCTGCAGTCGAGGGCGCTGTGACTCGTTCCCTGGGTGCGAGACATGTCCCTCCTGCTTCTTCACCCTGGATGCACAGAGACAGAACCTCAGCATGGCTCTGGGGAGACTCACCTCCAGTTTTACTCCTCGTCCCGGTGATCTTGGAAACTTAGGACCTCGCATCCGTGCCATAGAGGCCAGCCTAAAGCAGATCCAGGACTCCATCTCCCTTCCACTCAGTACTGCCCCACTGATCGATGATGTTCTGTCCCAACTGGACAAGCTCAGGTGAGGGACTGTTGAGACAGCATAAACAGAATATGGATCTGCTAGTAAAATACCAATCTATGAAATCCCATCACTGTTGTGGAAATGTAATTGATTTTCATGAATCAAATTACTTCTGCCTATACTAATTCTTGGATGTAAACTTGCATACTTATTTCTCTCTCCCTCACTGATGCCTTATTGAACAACTTTTTGTCTCACAGGGATAAGGTGGACAAGGTTAATGATGACCTTTCACCTTTAGAAAGAAATCCTGGTCTGAAGTCAGAGCTGGACAAATTGCGAGATCTACTGGACAGCCTCACTCTGGAGTACAAAGCCAGAAAAGATGCAAAGGATAACTCTGTCAGTAAAAACAATACAGGTCAGGAACAAAGACACACCAATCACAGCTACACACTTACATCACCCTCATGTGGCATTTTCTAATAAGAATTCAAATATAGCACAAACACACTTAATATTGATTTAAGCAGAATGTCTGACTGGATCATCTTGCCATCTCCTCCTTGTTTACCGAACAGACATTCTGATATGGTGACATCATAAAATGTAAAATGTGTCCCGTCTTATTCAGGAGCATTTTCTGCCATCAAGAATGCCTATGATGAGTCTACGGATGCAGCTAAGAAGGTTGATGCCACCAAAAAACCCTTGAAGGAGTCTGCTGATAACAGAGAAGAGGCTGAGGACCTTCAAAACCAAGTACAGCCAATCAACATCAGAGACCTGGACAAGCTGAACCAGAGCATGGCCTCCAAACCTGACCTCACTCCTGTTGCGAAACAGGTATCAAGATTATTACAATTTATTAACAAATCTATGAATACCAGAATTTGAATGACTATTTTGTTCAATGGGATTGTAGAACACATATGTCCTCTTTAAATCACTATATGCTATATATGCTGTCGCTTTTAGGTATGTGGCAGTGTTCGCTCAGAGCCCTGCACCCCTCTCAGGTGTGAGGGTGGAACGTTGTGTCCACCAGACGGAATCCCACCATGTAAAAAGGGTGAAAAGTGTGTTGGCGCCCTGCCTCTGAGCAAAAAGGCTGAGGCTGATGCTAAGGATGTGAAAGACCGACTGGACAATCTCACTGGGAAGATCACAGAAGCTGCAGAGAAGGTACACACACACTGATCACTTTTGATTTCTACTGACTCTCCATGCACACCACTGCCACTTTATTACAAAAGCATTTTTATATTATATTATATTATTATTATCAAATATTATAATCAAATTTAAAAAATAGCATACAGATCAAAGCATCATTTAAATTCAATTCAATTCCTTACAGCTCCAGAAAACACAGGAAACGACCAATCAGGTGAGAAAGTCTGCAGAGAAGCTGTCCAATAAGATGAAACAGGCCAGAGATGAGCTCGAAGATGACTTGAAAGAAACCCGGGATGTTGTAAAAAATCTCAAAGACTTCCTGTCAGGTAAGGAGTGTTTGGTGCAGAGTGACAGCTGGTTGCCCACCCCATGCAGCTATTTCCCTTTAAATATTTGTTTGCCCCTAACATCCCCCTCAGACAGTGAGATCAGATTGGAATGGATTACTTTGCTATTTTGCCTCCAACATTTTTCTGTTTCTGCCTGTCCAGACCCATCCTCTAACCTAAACCACATCCAGGAAGTGAGTGACTGGATCCTGAAAGCCAAACTGCCTCTCAGTCTGGCTGATATGAAGAAGAAGCTAGAGGAGCTGAAGAATCTGGCAGCCAATCTACCAGACAGCACAGCTGTGTTGAATGAGGCTGAGCCGCAGCTGGACACCGCCAAGAAACTGCTGCAGGAAGCTCAGGATGCCAGGTGGGTCTTCACTGTCCAGAACCAGGCTACTGCTACTGATACTTAATGATGTTTTCTCAGATAATTATCAGCTTTGCAAATTAACAACTTTTGAAAAAGGGATAGGTCTATTGTGTTCTCCCTAGATGCCATCGACTCACTTGAAGGCCCATGCAGAGTCCTTTCTCTTCATCCACAGCTACTGACTCAGCAACTTCTCAGCAGCCCTAGAGAGGTCTTTGACTGGCTGCCGATGGGCCTTCTCTTGCACTCCCATCTCCCTAAGTAGCTAGGATGTTGAGGTGTCTACAAACCCTCTGCAGCCTACTTCCACTGGGTGTACCTTCACATTCCAGCCTTGTTGTTGTACGTCAGCTGCGAGTTCCTCTACTGCATTCTCCCAGGGCACCGTTAGATCGATGATTTAGATGAGCCTGAGTGAGGCTGACCACAGATCGAGGTCTGATCTCAAGTTTGTGGATGCAATCTCAGCTGGGAAACAGTTTCTTGCCCCAGTCTGCCAGCAGTTTCCTGTCCCGAGCTCTGCCCAGCTGTCTAGTGTCTGGTCTTAGAGTGGCGAGGCTGGCTTGCCCCTCACTCTCCTGGACAAATGGTGTTAGTTGCCAACAGGATGGCAGGGGGGGACAGCGTTCACAATTGCCCTTCGACCTTCCAGCACTGCTGCAAAACACTTTAGCACCTGGTTGTGCCACCAGGTGTGCCTTGGGTGAGGCTAGTATTGCATCCCACCAAGATGTGCTTCAGCATTGCTGGACTTTGACATAAAGGGCGTGTGGGTCTTCACCATACCACTGGCTTA
>CAFUXE010001281.1:277179-307275 GCA_903364295.1 Serranus cabrilla
TTCACACATAAGTCGCTCCAGAGTATAAGTCGCACCCCCGGCCAAACTATGAAAAAAACTGCGACTTATAGTCCGGAAAATACGGTAGTAGTGATAGGTTAGAATCCTACAGTCTTAGACCATCCATCCACAGTGGGGATGGTGGTAGTAGTGGGTGTCTAGCAAGGCCGCAGCGGCATGCAGTGCCCAGCCATGGTCTACCATGATGGGGAAAGTAGAAGTCAGAGTCTGGCAGGGGCACAGCAGCAGATGAAGCTGTGCCTCAAGCCACCATATGTATGTGTGTGTGTTCACACGGACAAACGCATACATTAATAAACATATACATGATTGGACACTGCTGTAGTCTCATGTTGTGCCGTTTTTCCTGCACAGTGTAGCTCTGCTCTGGCCCAGTGAATGGGAAGTGATCAGCAGACTCTTCATCGTGGACCAGCCAATCTCCATTCACTGCTTCAAACAGACCACACTCAGTGATACCACCACTCCATACACTACTCAGCCTGGTAAGAGTACAAGACAGGAAAAATTGTTCATGTGACATATTTTATTTAATATAAACAAAATACTAAAGTCTGGGTAAAGCAAACATTTTTTTGTGATCTTAAGTTTTCCAAATCACAGAAAATATCTAATGATACACCCAGCCAAATTTGAACCAGAAAACTGGAAACTTGTTACAAACCCTTTGTTTGGTGGCAGTCTGCAACTACACTCAGTCAGGAAATGGACACCAGAGGCTGCTGAGGCTCTAAAGGACTGCTTTGAATGTACTGACTGGAATGTGTTGCTGGAAACAGAGGAGAACAGTATGAACATTGACAGACTAGTTGACTGCTTTACTGATTACATCAACTTCTGTAGAGATACACTCATACCTACAAGGACTGTACGGTGTTTCCACAATAACAAACCTTGGATCACAAGTGATTTAAAAAAGAATCCTCAATGAGAAGACAGCTTTTAGAGATGGTGACAAAAGCATGGCTAAAACAAGTACAAATTAAGTTGAAGAAGAGACTCAAGGTGGCAAAGGTGGAATACAAGAAGAAATTGGAGAGGAATCTACAGCACAGCAACACCTGTGAAATGTGGAGAAGAATAAATACCATCTCTGGTTACAACAGCAAGAAAAGACAGCCAGTAGCGGGTGACGTAGAGAGAGCTGATGAACTCAGCCAGTTCTTCAACAGATTCAGTACAGCGGCCTCAGCCAACTCCAATGCTGCTGCTTCTCCTCCTCCACCTCCACCACCTCTTCCTCCTCCTCCTCTTCAGCATGTGTACATCTCCAATGCAGCATCCACCCCCCTTCTGACACCTGAGCCTCCATCCCTGTCTGTCACAGAGATCGGGCTGAGGTTGGAACTGGGGAGACTTTGCTCAGGGAAGGCTGCTGGCCCAGATGGTGTGTGTCCAAGGCTGCTCAAAGACTTTGCTGCCCAACTGTGTCAACCTCTGCACAAGATTTTCAACCTCAGTCTACAGTTGGGGCGAGTGCCAGCTCTGTGGAAAACTTCCTGTGTTGTGCCGGTACCAAAAATAAAACATCCATTTGAACTGAATGACTACAGACCAGTAGTCTGCAAAGCAAAGAGCTGGATCTGTGATTGGAGCCAGGCTGGACACACTGGAGGAGGTGATGGAGAGATGCACTGTCAAGATGTTCGAGACCATCATGAATTGCCTGGATCATCTGCTGCGCAGCACCTTCGTGGATCGGACAGGCAGCAGTGGACAGCTCCTCTCTCTTTGTTGCAGGACAGAGAGATTCAAGAGATCCTTCGCTCCTACAGCCATCAGGCTGTCACGAATCAACAGACCAACTGAATTTCCCCTTGGGGATAAATAACGTAATTTTGATTTGATTTGATTATTTGATATTGATCTTAGAGTGTGTTTGTCTTCAGATATCTGTTGGGAGTGCAGAGAGAGCTTCCTTTCCCAGCAGCAGAGGGACCTCAGAGAGTACACCCAAGCAACCATCTACATCCGCAAAGTCATTGAAGACAAAAGGGTATGAAAAAAAACTTACATTTTAGGTAATTCAAAAAAGTGACAAGTGGATTTGGTCACATAATATCTAAATTGATATCCACAGATCCACACATCAGTTGTTAATGCAATTCTATTGTTGATCTCTGCATAGATGATAAAAGAGGCGGCTCCAGAAATGAACGCCAGCAGCTCTGAGGCAGAAGAGGAGAAAGAAGAACATACAAAGGTGGACGGAGAGAGAGACCCAGACTTCAGCCAGGCATGTTCATTAAAACGCTATGACTATGATAACACTAGCTAGCAGTAGGTGATAACCGTTATACTACAGTCAGTTGATGCCACCAATTTTTTTGTATGGTGCTTTTGAAATCAGAGCTTTTGCAGGCTAACCAGTCAGGAACAGGGCCTCTGATTGGTAGACAAGCATAGAGGCTTAAACACAAAATCGCAGGGCTGTATAGCTTCTTCGTCTTATGTATTTCCCATCCAAAGAAAGTAGATATTTCCATACCAGGTGTGTTACCTATTGGCAAAAATCTCTTTTGTTATTTCTGGCTAATTTCCTTAATGTATGTTAATTAGTTAGTAAAATTTAAACCAGCAATTTTTCTCTTTCGCTGCAATCCTTATCTTTTCTCTCACACTACAATTTCTGGTTTCCTTTCTTTATACTCATGTGCCTGGTGTGTGCAGTATGAATGCATAATGAGAGTAACCCAGAAAAAAAAGAGAAAGAAACAGCTGACACTAAGATCAGTTTAATTAATAAAAGTAACAGTGCACAGAGGATACCTTCATGTTTGAGCGTGTTTTGGTTTTATGTACATCTTCCGTCTTGATAGTTAGGCAACTTTTATGGCAAAGATGAGGAATAGAGGCGTTGTCTGCCCTAATAGCTAATGATCACATTGCTCTCTTTCAGTCGCAAGATGGTGCAAAGCGGCTTAAGATGAGTGAAAGCTGCACGGCATCAACAGCTGCAGTTCCTGTGACCAACGTGACCAAACTAGGTGGAATCAGGAGAAGTACTCGGCACAGGAAACTCAGAGGAGAGAAAGCCCTCATTGTTTCAGCTAATCAGACACTTAAAGAGCTGAAAATACAGGTGAGAGCTCAAAATTAGAGGATGCAGTAATAGATGGCTGGATACAAGCCTGACGAAGTAAAAATGTACATGAAAATTAAGTGATTTGACCTCTTGAGGATGCATAGAGCAATGTTTGATCACGCTATGTTTTTTTTTACAGAATCTGTAATTCTACACATGTATTTGGAAGACCTGTGAAGTGAAGTGTTTCTGTGCTCTAAGCTTCTGAATGATTTGATTCCCATAACTGTCTTTGCTGTGCATTTGATCTTGTAGATTATGCATGCCTTCTCCGTGGCTCCATTTGACCAGAACCTCTCCATTGATGGAAAAAGTCTGACTGATGACTCAGCCACACTGGGTAGTCTTGGTGTCATCCCTGAAAGCATTGTTTGTTTAAAGGTATATCCTACTTGGTTTTCCGTGTAAAAAATCATGACCACTGCTGCTTAAATCCGGACTCTTGACATTTTTATGTTTTTTTTTAACCCAAAACATTAATTCCACTGTTTTCTTACAGGCTGACGAGCCAATAGCAGACTATGCTGCAATGGATGATGTCTATCAGGGTGAATGCAAATATCTTCACCTTCCCTATAATATATTTACTTTATTATTTATTTATTTATTTTTACAAAAAAGCTAATTTATGACAATACTGTATCTCTTCTGCTTTCTTCGCAGTGAGAATGCCTGAGGAGGGATTTAAAGGTTAGAATGTCTTTTTGTCATTTTGTTACCTCCGCCAAGGAGGTTATGTTTTCCCCGGAGTTGGCTTTTCTAGTTTTTAAATGTTTTTCTTCTTTCTTTCTTTTTCCTTCATAGAGCAGGAAGTTCATGCAGGACGTGCATTAATTAACTGAGGAGGATTACTTTGATAATCAGACTGAATCCACTTTATTATTTTATTTGGAATGCCAAAACACATCTAAAATATGGACACAGATTAAAGGGTCTGGAACCATACTAGAGAGCAACACCAAAAGCAGGAAACTGATGGGCACTGCACTTTTAGCATATTGTTGTCATAGATCTTGCCTCGTCATAGCATTTCCAATTCACACTTTATCATAATTAATTCTTGTGAAGAATTTGATCTTATATTTAGTGCTTGACTGACCAAACTCTGTACAGTTGAGTTTTGATTAAGCACTGTTGACGTAAATTGAACAATCGTGGACCAAATTATTTATTATCAGATTGTTTAGGAAATTATATAATAGTCAATGTTGTTAATTTTATACTGTCTTGGATAGTATTGGTTCTGATTTGATCTAACAATTTCTATCTGTCTCTGCTCTTTACAGGCACGGGGCTTCTCGGACACTGAGGACAGCTGTGCTGTAGCTATGCTTGAATTGGACATATGACATGATAGAATTTTTTTAAAAAGCTTGAATTTGTCAAGTGTCCATATATGAATAAGTGCTTTAATTTGTGTTTGTTTTTTTACGTTTTGAGCAGGCTTTCTTTTATTAAAACTGTGACTACGTTGCAAAGCCGCTGTTCTTCTCTACATAAGGTTAGCTGGCCTTTGATATTTAAATTTCCAAATCATTCTGAAGGACTGTGTGGAAGTGCTTCTACCTAACTAATAGAATCCTGTTGAGGAAGCCAAGTTGGATCTGTTGTATTCTGAAGATTTGCTTCAGTAAGGTTCTCCTTTCACTCCAGTAAAAAATTGTTTTGGACTCTTTTAAATTATGACAGAAGAAAAATCGCAGACTATGTTCTTTCTTCCATTATGTGGAAGCTTGTGTTCTCACTGCAGAATCTTCAGGTTTGTCGAAAGAATGCACAATTTACTGTTAAGTATTGCAAATTATAACTGCTCTTGTTGGATGTTAGAACATTTATTACCTCTACAGCAAATCTATATCCATATACTCCATGTGGCATTTAGAGATACATAGCTACACGGTATGTATAGCGGCTGATTCCTGCATAAATTTCAGCAGTGCAAATCTTGAGAGTTGAAATTGAGAAACAGAGTGCAAGCAGTGATGTTCCCTGTTCTTTTCACTGTAATTTCTTATGGACAATAAAGTTATTTTCAAAGCAGTCCTGTCTTCACTTGTAATTATTTTTTTATTTTATTTATTTCAGCCTTGTAGAGGCCAATACCTTGTGCAATATCCACACCAACTGAAAATGATTAGCATTTAAGTTGGCTCTGCTATTTTTAATATATAGAAAAAACACTATCAACCTTAACATCACATCAGAAATACCACCAAGTTGATTTAGGATTGGGGTGGGGGGTTTGAACCACATTCTAGCATATAGCATATACCAAATAAATAACCTATAAAAGGTTTCCCCATTTTATTTTCTCAGACAAAATGTTTATTAAGACTCATTTAAAGAAAAGAAAAGGATGTATCATCTGCTAAATGGCGCACAAAGCTATGGACTTTACCTGCTGTATTTTCAATAGCACATATGTGTTTTTAAAGCCAGCTCGAGTTTCAGAAATGATCTTTGTAATACCTTTATTTAACGTATTGACAATGTTGCGCAAAAGTGCTATCAAGTTTCTATGTTATCTATATAAAGATCAGTTCCACAACATGCACAATTGTATTTTTCTGCGACAAGGCGATATATAATGAGAAAGCTTAAAACTCTTTCACGTGACAGAAGTCTCTTTCTTAACCGGAAATGTACCCATTTGGTTGCCGTACCGCCTGTCGCCATTTCAAAACGGCTAAGCTTTATTGCGCACAGCAGCGTTGTTCAGCAAAGAAGTTTAAATAAAGAGACGGATCGTTTGAATTATTCAAGGTAAAGACATCCATTGACTGGAAGCTGCATGTCGGACGGTTGTCAGGGGTTTTACTCAAAAGCCTGACTGCTCTAATATCCCAGTGGCTGTCACTGACCTCACATTAGTAGCCTTTTCTAAATTACATTCGCATCTGTAGCTAAAGCTAATGACAGATAGCCTGCTGAACCTGGCTTTCATATTTATCTTGTAAACATGGACTGACTAGCTTGTGAAGCTCAGTGTCCCGAACATTTACGTTAACCTTAAACAGCCGGCTGCTTATAAAATGTGGACCACTTGCTTCATGATGTATAATAATAGCATTTCTAATAGCTTACAAATTATAACCTGACATGCCACTGTTTAATATGCCAATTGTCATATAAATTGAAAATAAACTGCGGGGTTGGTCATTGATGCTGACGTTTAACTCAAATTAAATTTTCTTAGACTTCTTATGAACACTTACGTGGTCATTGTTATAATGGACAGTTAGGTTACGTCCAATGCCTAAACAGGGCACAGTTTGAGCTGAAGCACTAGCCGGTAGCATTAACCATCGTTAACTAAGTCGATTAGGCTGAAAACGCGGAGCCTTTAAATACATCCAGCACGTGATTCTCTGTAGTAATTGTGTGTCATCCCACACTTTTTTGCTTTTGTGGTGAAAAGGGGAAGAAAAAAAAAAGACTTCAGTAGTTTGACATGATGTTCTCTCTATACAACAGAGAGCGGAGCATTCTGCCCCCTTCACAGACTCAAAATGATGGAGCTACCAAACTACAGCAGCCAGCTGATGCAGCAGCTGTGGACCCTGAGGAAAGAGGGCCACTTCTGCGACTGCACCATCCTGGTGGGAGACAGCCCTCACCGCGCACATAAACTGGTACTGGCCGCCTCCAGCATGCTCTTCAGGTAGTGTGAGGATGAAATTTGAAAGATGATGTGCAAAGTTTGGTTTTCATTTGTCAGAGTAATTCAGTTCACATTTTCAGGATATTGCGCGGGTTATTGATCACTATTCAGAGGGGGGTATGATGTGAAGTCACATTGCATATTTACCGTAGGTGAGATAACAATTTTGGTTTATTTGTTTCTTTTCCTTCAATTGTGTACACTTATTATTCTGTTCTCTTTTGCCATCAGTCTGACTGTGGAAGGGAAGAAGCTGTTGAAAAAGCGAGTTTTTATGGGTGATGGTACTGTCCGCTCTGCTGTTTCTCAGATTGCACCTGCAGCGTTTGTGTCTTAGCAGAGGGTGAGCTGGATGGAGTGAATCTCCGGTGATTCCCTCTGCTCTTTTTCGTCAGCGTTGCGAGTACATAGAGTACATGGATGGAAGTTTTGTCCCAATAGTCCTCTCTGCGCGTCTTATGACTCTTTGCAGGGCCTTCCTTTCTGCCTGAGTGGTGTTCCCATACCAGACAGTGATGCTTGCCGTGAGGATGCTCTCTATCAGTCCTCTGTAAGCCTGGGTTAGAGGGTGATGGTTTAGTCCAACTTTCCTGAGCAGCCTGATGAAATAAAGCCTTTGCTGGGCTTTTTTCACTGTAGCTGTGGTGTTAACAGTCCACCTCAGGTCAGGTGTGACCTGCAGTCCCAGGAATCTGTAACTGTTGGCCTTCCCTGGTCTTGTCTGTATTGAGGACGAGGTCGTTCTCCTCTCCGTAGGCAAGGGTGTTGTTAACCAGGGTGCTGTACCCTGACCCGTCTCCCTCCTTGATGAGTCCCAGGATGGTGGTGTCATCAGGGTATTTTATGATGATGGTGTTATCCTGAGTGGAGACACAGTCATGTGTGTACAGGGTGAAGAGTTTGGGGCTAAGGCAGCAGCCCTGTGGGAATCCTGTGCTGAGTGTGAGTTCAGCAGACACCCGTCCTCCCATCTTCACCACCTGTGTGTAGAATTACAGATTCTATAAAAAAATAAAAAAAAACCAGCATGAACAAACTTTGCTCTATTCATCCTCAAGAGGTCAAATCACTTATTTTTCATGTTGATTTTTAATTAGTCAGGCTTGTATCCAACAATCTAGTACTGCATCCTCTAATTTTGAGCTCTCACCTGTATTTTCAGCTCTGATTAGCTGAAACAATCAGTGAGGTCAAATGGTAAGATCGTATCGGTTTTTCCAAGAAATACGTTGCCACTCGACGGGGGATGTCTCCTAAAATCCCTGTTCACAATGCGGTTGAATAAATCCGATATTGGTCAGTGACCTGGCTGACTCCGCTTCGTTAGATGTCTGGTGTCCATTTCCTGACTGAGTTTAGTTGCAGACTGCCACCAAACAAAGGGTTTGTAACAAGTTTCCAGAAGAACTAAGTTGTGATCTGACCTGCCAAGTGGTGGTAAGGCTGTGGCTCTGTAAGCTTCTTTGACATTAGCATACAGCAGATCAAGGGTTTTATTTCCTCTGGTGGGACAATTAACAAACTGTGTAAATCCAGTCAGGTGAGAGGACAGAGAAACATTATTGAAATCTCCTGCTATTATCAAAAATGCTTCAGGATGCTTAGTCTGTATCCTAGCAACGAGGTCATGTAGAACTTCACATGGAACTTCAGCAGTTGCCTTGGGTGGAATGTACTCAAGTATTGTTATATGACTGAATTCTCTTGGTACATAATATGGTCTCATACCAACATCTTCTCCTTGACAGTAACATGTGCACCATCTCTGGTTAACAAATAACGCCAAGTCCCCTTTTTTCTTGCCACTGGCATTGGCATCTCTGTTAGCTTGAATGAGAGTGAAGCCATGTAGATCCACAATGGAGTCTGAGATGTTTTGATTCAACCATGTTTCCGTAAAACACATTAAACTGCACTCACGGTAAACTTTCTGCGTTTTCAACTATATCTCCAGCTCATCACTCTTGAAAGAATTGACGTTTCCCATGATGACAGATGGTAGAAAAGGCTTATATCTCCATTTCCAAGCCTTGACTTTTGCTCCAGCACAGCAACCACGAAAATGCCTCTTCAACTCAGCAGGAATAGGGTGGTGATGTCCTCCAGAATTGCAGAAAGTCTTTTTGCCTTTGCCATCAGGAAGGTCCTGACAGTGTGAATGCCTGATACAAAAATGACAGGAACGCCAGATTTTTTCACAGATTTGGACCTTTTAAGGGTGTGGTCTTAAACTTTTGATCAGCTGATAAACAGCCTGTTTTAGTTTAAATGAAGTTTTTAATAAATCGCTTACTCAATTTTTTTGTCTCTTCTGTTTCTTCTTTTTGCATTTTAAAGCTCTACTTACAAAGTGGTTACATTCCACCAGCACGAAATGCAAAGAATTGTACATTTTCCCCAGGTCTTAAGATTTTGTTCAGGGGTGTATTTCGAATCAAACGCCAATACGCACGAACCAGTTCCTGAATCAGTCACGTGGTACGGTCGGCTCGCAAGGCTTCATACGTCGCTGCGTAGATCATCAACACAAGCCTCGATACGCATTTCACAAGAAACTTGATTACTTGACACACGCTTCAAAGCCTCGACACAGCAGGACACATCACTAGCTCAAAGAAAGAAACAGTTTTAAACTGTACAAAAGTAACTTATTGTGCAAAGTACAAAACAATACCTCGTCAATGTCAATCTTTGAAACAGAACCCATTCATGTCTAATCTGTCCAAGAAATTATATTTAACACTTAAGACAAACTGCATGAGCAAATGAAAAGTGTGGGCGCAAGAGGTTACCACTTTCTAAGATGGCTGTGGCCATCACAGGGATCTTGAAAGTAATTAAATTCTCTTCATTTCTGTCAGATCTCTCCTGGATGGCTCCGACACCATCTCCATCGACACGGCCATGGTTTCCTCACAGGAGTTCGGCTGTCTGCTGGACATGGTCTACACGGGCAAGCTGCCTCTCGGCAAACACAATGTCAGCCGGATCGTTGCTGCTGCGGACAGCCTGCAGATGTTTGACGTGGCTGTTGGTTTCAAAAATGTCCTCACCAGTCTTGTGAACCAGCAACCGCAAGGCCCAGTCCTCTCTACGCAGTCGCCAAATCACAGCGTGGTCAACAAAGCCGAGAGCATGAACCCTGAAGTTTCAGCTTCACCCAAAAAGGAGGACTTGACTTCAGAAACAGTGGAAGTTACGGCTGAGCTGAAGCAGAAAGACTCTCAGGGTGACAGTGAAGACGCAGAGGAACCAGCAAGTAAAAGAGCCTGTGTGGAGATCTCTGAGTCCTCAGGTCAGTTTCAGCTGCTTACTCTGTCAAAGGCTTTTTTTTTTTAGTGTAAAAGTGTGTGTTGAAGGCATATATTTAAAATGTATTTATTGGACCCAACTGAACAACTTAATGCAGCTCAATACAACCTCCCTACTATATACACAACACAGCAACAATGTTTACTGGCATAAGACCTTCTGACTGCTTTCCATGTTTTCATATATGTGCAAACAGAGCCTGAAGAAGCCAAGTCATCAGAAAGAGTAATGACAGAAAACAACACAGTGGCAGCCAAGACATGGAAAGGGCATGACACAGGTTTCCTGGAACATTTCTCTGAGTTTGTGGATCTCCTCACCAACATGTCATCTGCCCTGGAGATGCTGGGCCAGGCAGCACAGAAAAGCCTCGATGAACAGGAGAGACAGGTAGAATGAGGTCACCTATTTCTGAATTTTTTTTCTAACCAGAATTAAAAGTGGAGTTGTCTGGTAAACAAAAAAGTGATGTTTACTTCCACAGGGAGACCGTAAATCTTAGAATATCATGTGTGAGTCTTAATGTATGTGCTTAACCTTTTACCACACAAACAGTTATAATATTAACTATATATAACTATAATATTTCATGTCTTTATTGAACACTTTGATGAAACATTTATAGTGCTGGTGGGAAAAGTGAACCCTGAGGCTAATGACTCCAACAAGAGCTAATTGGAGTCAGGAGTTAACAAACATGGAGAACAATCAATGAAACAAGATTTCATTGTTGTGTTTCAACTCCAATCAATTATAAAGTATTGAAGAAATGGGCCACACGGTGGCGTATTGGTTAGCACTCTTGCCTCACAACAAGAGGGTTGCGGGTTCGATCCCCGCCTGCGGCTCTTCTGTGTGGAGTTTGCATGTTCTCCCTGTGTGTGCGTGGGTTCTCTCCGGGTACTCCGGCTTCCTCCCACAGTCCAAAAACATGCAGTTCAGGTGTAATTGGTGACTCTAAATTGCCCGTAGGTGTGAGTGAGAGTGTGAATGGTTGTCTGTCTATATGTGTGTCAGCCCTGCGACAGACTGGCGTCCTGTCCAGGGTGTACCCCGCCTCTCGCCCAATGCAGCTGGGATCGGCTCCAGCCCCCCGTGACCCGGGTTGACCCGGATAAGCGGATATAGAAGATGAATGAATGAATAATAGGTCTTTAAACATGCCACATACAAGGGGGCTGCAAAATCGGGTATACAGTAATGAAAAACAAAATGTGAGCACAAAACATATTTTATTGATGATACAGATCAATAATAAACATATTAATCCCTCAACTGTTCAAACTGTTTGCCACCGGCATTCACATGTCCTAGCACCACTATGCTAATACTGGAATGATCCTAGCTGTATACCTACTTTTGTAGCCCCCTGTATATACATTGACACTTATGTAATTGCATAGAGCTAACTCTATACAATCATGATGCATAGAGTAATGGTGACCATGCACAGCTCTGTCTTGAAACTTGCTCTAGGGTAAATCTACTTGTTGAATAATTGTTCACTTTAATCTAGCAGTTGGTTTATTCTATAGTGTCTGCATGTTACTTTTTTAAAAAACCCTGGAAATTACTTAGGTCCATCCTATATTGTCTGATTTTTTTAGCATTGTTAAATCAAATCTGTATGTTCATTGTCTATTATTTAGGTAGGAATTAATGATAATTAATGAAATAAATAATCTACATTTAGTATAAGACCTTTTTCAAAGAAAGGCCCAGATCTCTCTGTAGGTGGAAAGTAAATGTACAAAGCTGCTCCTGCCAGGTTGTGTGTCAGTGCTGTGAGGAGGCAGATCCCAGTTCAGCGTTGGAGAAGCTGATGAGCACGGTGAAGGAGGGGCAGCTCAGTGAGGGAGCGCTCCTTCGGCTGCTCCGGACTGTTCAAGAGGAAGCCCATCCCCCCGAACAACTGCCGCCTCAGGTGAAAGAAGTGGAGAGCAGCAATGCACAGGAGCCAGAAGGAAATGAAACTCAAGGTAAAGAAGAGAACTTTATGACTCTGAGTGGATGTCTTACCTGTTTATTTTAAGTACTTAAATGTCATATTTATATCTTGTTATTGTGATAATGTTTATAGTTCACAGCACCTATTTTTATTTTTCACAGAACAAAACAACTATAGAGAATATAAGAATACAAAATAATAGAACAAATAGTTGGTCACCTATCCATTCATACAATAGTTTACTGTTGAAATTACAACACATATGATGACACAAACACTGTCCATTTTTCCCAGTACCTCAAGAATTTGTCTGTCCTTAGATTCAGTGAGAGGGTAATTCTCTCCATACTTTAAAAACAGTTCACAGCACGTTTTTTTTCTCCATCTTTTACAGTTGGCTCAGAAAATCCAGCTGTGCCCAAAAGTGAAGAAAAGCAGAAGGAAGAAGGACGGGAAGAAAACTGCAAAGCGGAGACTGAAGAGGACGAGAAATCCTTGAATGCTTCCACAGACTTTCCTTCCCCTCCTGCGTCCTCCTCCTCTTCCTCCTCCCCCTCTAAGCCCTACTCCTGTCCCTGGTGTAAGAGAGGTTTTGCCTACAAGTGTCGAATGCTGGCTCACGTGAAGCGCTGCCCCATGTCCCAGGAGTGTGAGCAGCAATGCCCACAGTGCCCGGAGAAGCTGGCCACCCAGCGGGCCCTGCAGCGACATCGGGCTGAGGCTCATCGCAACACCGCGCGTGTGAAGAAGAAGGTGGCCTGTGACCTCTGTGGGCGCACCTTCGCTCACCCGTCAGGTAAGAAGTCCTGATGATAATAATAATGCCACGTTTTACAGTCCAAGCTGTTTAACTTAACTGGCAGCTCATGCTTATGTCTCATTTAGCCACTTGTTAGCAACTGCTTTTATTTTGTAAAATCTCCAAAATTCACAAGTGGGGATATTTTAGGGCTGTAGCTATCGATTCTTTTTGTAATCGATTAATCTAGCACTTTAAAGATCGATTAATCGATTAATCGGATAAAATTTTTTTTTGCATTTTTAAACAACCAAAACAAATAATGCATAACGAAAATGATGTGGTTGTTAAATGTTCAAGCATTTGGCTTTTATTTCTTAAAAAACAGAAAACTCCCAACATTTGGCTGCAAAACTAAGCCTATTTATTGCAATTTAAACATTTAGTGCAAGTGCCAACAATAAATACCAATACAGTTAAGTGAACGTACTGTAAAACATGTGTAACATGTAACACTGAATATTATTATTATTGTCATGCTGTAATGTAGCACTGACATCAAAGTAAATATCTGTTTTATGTAGATTTCTACACCTGCAGCATTTACCATTAGGCTACTAACAAATAATATTCTCTGGGAGGCCTATTTGGTATGGTAACCTAGCAACTTGTCTGTGCGCGTGTGTGTATGTGTGCACGCATGCTGTGCGTTACGGAGAGTGAGAGAAATGATCCCAAACTTTTGATATTTTCTGTCTTTTCTCTTTTCTCCGACTCTCGCGCCAATTAAGTTCAGGATGTTTGCAGGTGTGCTCCCTTGACAACGGTCCGCGTGGAACAATCAGATCGCTGCGCGTCATCGGAATTTAACGACGCTTCGAGGCAGAGTTTTTGCCTCGACCAATTTTTATAATCGAGTAACTCGATGAATCGTTACAGCCCTAGGATATTTGCTAACAAATTTTATGTCATACAACAATCCTCACTGAGTTTGAGAGTTAAGACCCCAGGGTGCTTAAATGCTAAGAACTCATAACTCGTCTTTCTGACATTAATTGATTTTGTCATCAGCTTCTTCACCATCAGTGGTTGCTTGACTACCAGCTGGTTAGTAACATCCAGTCATATAATAAAGTGGTGTACAGGCCAGCCTTTGAGGCCGTCCACACGGAGACGATTTTTTCCTTAAATGCATATGTTTTGCTTCGTTTGTGCCGACCGTCCACACGAATCCCGTAAACGCATAGCCCGAAAACGCACTTTTTTGAAAACGCATCCCTTGCGTATTCGTGTGGACGGCGAAGACGGATATCTGCGTTTCGATGATTTCATCGCCACACCCCTCGAGCTTAGCCCTCCACCTCTTATATCCCGCGAGACGTCTCATAACAACATCAATAACAATGTCTGACTACATGCTCGTGTTCCTGCTGGAGAAGATATTGAGCCTATTAGGGTTACTGGGGTTGTTATCATGCTCCTGAGCCACCACGCTGAGCAAACAAGGCAGATGGACTGATGGGTTCTTCTACTGCCGATTTGTAAACAGCGCTCAAGCTTTGTGCGCATGCTTTGTCTCTTCCTCTCCGTTTTTTTTGTGAATTTCTGAAATTGAAACAGCGCCACCTATAGGCCTGGCATATGAAGTAGCGTATTGAGACGGATCCGTGTCGACGCAAATATTCCTGATACGCTGCCAGGGAAAACGGAGAGGGAAAAGATCATTTACGTACGTGTGGACGGCCTCTTTATAACCTGACACTCGTTGCTGTTAGGGTAAGAACACACAGAAAACTGGGACCTCCCATACTTACTCTAGCATGAGGATCCCCCACCAGGAGCTCAATGGAATAGCAGGCAGTGAGAGATGGGCAGGTAGTGCGAAGAGCGAAGTTCAAAGTAATGAACCATCACCTGTAAAGCTTACAGTTGAGTATGGCAGGTGTTTCTGTGTGATGGTGGTGGTGGAATGACTCGATCATCGTCAGCTACTGAAGTTTGTCAATGGATCATGAAGCATCTAACCGAGTCATACAATAACCTCACTCATTAAAGGAGTTTCATAAATGTAAAATAGCATAGCGATGAATATGAAATGACTTTGAAAGACTTCTTGAACAATGTCAGACCAAGCCTTTTAAAAAAACGTTCTCAGAAAAACTGCCGATCCATAAAGACTCCGTATTGAGGCCAATCAGGGCATTTGTAACTGAAGGTAAACCCACCCGATCCTTTGTCAGCTGTCACACAGGTGTTTTTACCTGTGAAGCGTTGCAGTGGCCAGCATCTTGCAGAATGTCTACTGTTGTGAATGCATACATATGTAGTCAAAACTCCGCCTTTTTATAACCTCCAGAGAAGAACTGTCTTATATTGAGGTTTATATGGTAGGACTGAATGATGTGGAAGATATCTTATTGCAATGATTCTGACTGGTATTGTATTCTAGATATATTTATATTATTGGAGGGAATAATAGCACACCATTCTGATTTTGTTTGAAAAATATAGTAAAATGCTCATGGTGTGATTTCTTTTTTTCCTTCACTCTGTAGATTATGATTTGTAGGCCAGGACATCTCTGCAGAACCACAATACAGATGGTATTTTAACACATATTTTGCCTTGAACAAGTATTGCACCTCCTGCAATTTGGATATTGCAGTTGCAATTAAATTGTGTTCAACTGTGTGTCTACGGTAATATTATATGATGTAATCATTTGAAATTCATTCATGTCTAGTTTTACAAACTGATTAAATATTTTTCAATTGGAAATTTGGACATGGTTGTAGCAACACATTGAACATCAAGATGAACAGTTGTTACCTTGTCCCCAATTTGATCATATATCATATTATTACTTATATTCTAGAATCAACAGATGTTTGTTGCAGGTTACACTTTAAACTTAATTTTACTGTTTCTGCTTCCTCTTGTCACATTTCAGGCATGATTTACCACAAGCGCACTGAGCACTTTGAAGAGAAACCGTTTGCTTGCGAGGAGTGCGGCGCAAAGTTCGGCGCCAACTCCTCTCTCAAGAACCACATGAGGCTGCACACGGGAGAGAAACCTTACCAGTGCAAACACTGTGGCATGAGCTTCAGTGTAGCTGCTGCGCTCGCATACCACACCAAGAAGAAACACTCAGAGGGTAACACGAAAAGAAAATGTTTTCGTTGTTTACAGGCCTGTTGTTCATCTACGACTGAAGTCTGCAGCTGACCGTCTCTTTAGTTTGTAATTACATTGGTCTTAAAATCTTGTCTTTAAGCTACAGATGTTTGTACATCTAATATACTAATGAAACTTGATAATATTGAATATCTTCTCACCTTTTGCTTTATAATTGTTATTTGAGAAATGTCTCTTTGCTTGTCCCGTCTTTTAAGTCCGTGTCTTTTTTCTGTTTTAGGAAAGATGTATGTTTGTCAGTATTGTAAGGCGGTCTTCGCTCAGTCAATTGAACTGACGCGCCATGTACGAACACACACTGGTGATCGGCCGTATGTGTGCCGCGAATGTGGCAAAGGTTACAGCCAAGCCAGCGGACTCACCGTCCACCTGCACACCTTCCACAGTAAGAACACACACACACACCAGACACATGACTACAATAACTTTAATAGTTTTCCTTAATACCAACCTTCTGTAAATTTATGCTGGCTTTAACAGGCAATAGAACACATTTGCAGAATGAATAGTGTAATAAAAGTATATAAAAGGTATTTAAAAATTGGATGTAAATCCATAATTATTAAATTATGGATTTACTTCCACTCCCTGTCAGATTTGTCAGAACCTCACGACTGTCAAAAGTGTTGCCTCAGCTTCTCCTCGTTGGAGGGGCATCGCCAGCACATCCAGGAGTTCCATCCAAAGGAATTCCACAAATGTCCGACCTGTAACAAGGTGTTCACCAGCGCCGCCCTGCTGGACAAACACAAGGGCACACACATTGGAACCAAGCCCTTCAGCTGTGACCTGTGCAATAAGTCTTACCAGGTAGGATTAGAGCTCGTAGGTGATGGTCATAAATGCGTATGTCCACTGCAAAGGTGCTGTGTATTTCATGTATGTTTCTCATTCTGTCGCCGTAGCAACTGTCGGGCCTGTGGTACCATAACAGGACCAACCACCCCGATGTGTTTGCTAACCACACACGGCAGCTCAAGACCCTGGTCCAGTGTGATGTCTGCTTCAAGTTCTTTCCCAGCGCTGCCAGTGTGGCTAAACACCAGGCTGCTGAGCACCTCGCTGACGACAGTGCAGGTGCGAATAAAAGATTTAATACAGGTTCACACTGTGTTTTCACACTGGGGTTGGTGCCCGGCCGGTGCCTAGTTGCGAACCAGTTCTTTGGTTTCATACCGCCGGAGAGCCGGCTCCCGGCCGCAAAAACTGGTTCCACAGCGGCACCAACTGTTTGCTGGTCTTGAACCGCGAACCGCTTACGTCAGGGGCTGGGGCGGGGTTATCGTGACTTACACAGCAATACGAAAACGTGTATTATTCATGTTATTTGATATTTTTAATGCAGTGTTATTGATACGGCCGCTAATGCCGACCGTATCAATAACATTGCATTAAAACATATCAAAAGAAATGAATAGTTAGCGAGCCGGCTCACTAGCGCTAGCCGGCGTTAGCGAGCTATCAATATCTTACAGTGTTATTAAAACGTAACCGCTGTCCATGGCGATCAAGACGAGCAACACGCATGTGTTGTACCAGTGGTGTTTGGGTGCCAGTGTCGGCTCCAAAAGCCAGGAGCAACATTGTAACATTGTATTCTGCTGCCGTTATTGTTATTTTAGTTACCGAGTGAGCGGAGACGTATACTGTGACGTAATCACGTGGCTCTCAAGCTGGTGTGAAAGCAAACGGGTACGGAGCTGGTTCGCAGGTTGAACCACTGCAAACCAGCACGAGCGCCGGCTCCGAACCGGCCAGGCACCGGTCTGAAAAGCCTAGATAGATGGTGGCATGCTGGTCAAATGTTGCCCTGCACCAAAACTATTTAGCCTCTAAAAGAAATATTTGCAATATACTGCAGAAATGTACTGTAGATGTTATAATTTTAGGAGAATTAACATGAATGTGTAATAGTAAGAAACATGTGAAGGGCAAAATATAATATTATTGCCTTGTTCTAAAATGTAATTTAAGAGAGAGAAATGATGATTCATTTTAATACAGGAACTTTAGCGCTGAGAGACTTAAAACTAGAATGAGTCCCGCCGTCACAGCGGACATCATGTGGTCTGCTGAGATTTCTGTTAAAGTCATCAAAACATCCCGACAGTAGAATCCAATTTTACAGCAACACTATGAATAAAAGCAGACATGATGTTCAAAGTGATGGATTGTCAAACTTAAGTAACTTAAGTCTCATTTCAGTTTCATTTGTCTATTATTGATTTGTGGTTTAAAAAAAACAGCACTGGTATGGTCTTTTTACAGTCTTTTTATTTCCACTTGGCAAGATAACCTGGATTAAATGTTGTTGTGTTTTTGAATTACATACCCAACAGTTTGACTTTATCTTGTATCCTTTCATATACCAGGTCTTAGTTTGTAACCACTCTGTTTTGTTTTTTTTACTTGAATTATTGGTTAATTATTATTAAGTGTTGTTCTGTATTCACGATCGTGCACAATGAAAAAAAAATACTTTATGCACACTTCTAGTGTCTGCTTCTGCAGATTTTTAAGAGAGCATCACGGTGTTTGCAACTAGTTTCTACCTTTACAGCAGCTGCAAGTTTTTACACAATTTGCCTTCGTAATTGTGACTTAATATAAATGCAATAAATAACAACAGCTCCACATTGATTGTCTTTACTCATACTCGTTTGTCAATTCTAAAGGTTCAGCCGCGTTGGTCACGCATGGTTCGTACTGCCCGGCTGTGTTGGGCGGAGAGGAGGAGATGCAGGAGCACATCATCAGCTGCCCCCTCTGCTCGCTAGTCTGCTCCTCCCAGCTGGAGATGCAGGAGCACCTGCTCTCCTGCCACATGGAGGCACAGGAGGAGCAGGAGGCTGGAGAGGAGCAGGCCTCCACCTCAGACACCGTAAGGAGCAATGTTAGCCCTCAGCTGTTAGATACTTAAAAATATTTCCACCTCAACTCACTTGATGAATAGTAGAACTAAAGTGACTCAACACAAACATTTTCAAGAGTTAATTGATTATTAAATAATCAGTTATATCATTATCAGTAGTCATACAAAGTAAGCAATTTGACGACATTACTTTGAAATTAAATATTTGTTATATATAATATATATAATTTGTAGTTTTTATCGACTAAACTCAGGGGTGTCAAAGTGATCCAGTAAAGGGCCGAGTTGCTGCAGGTTTTTGTTCCAACCAAGCAGAAACACACCTGAATCCAATCATTTAATCACCTGAACTGTCTTCACTCAGCTGATTAATTATCAGTATCACCTGTGCTCCTGCTTGGTTGGAACAAAAACCTTCAGCCACAGCGGCCCTTTACTGGATCAGTTTGACACACCTGGACTAAATGATTAATTAGGCCATCAGGTGACAGCCATGACAGAGCATATAAAATTTTTTTATATTTTGCCTTACAACTGACATTTAAACATTTTACAAACCTAAAAAATGCAAAGTCCACCACACCCTGGGCCATTATATATATACCATATATTTGTAATTCATATTTTGTATTACTTATTGCAGAATAGCCTTTTAGATCGGCCTGAAGAGTACCACTCTGCATTTCGAAGCACATGCGGGATGAGCATGGGACATATAAAATGCTCAGGTTACTAATAAAAAAAAAGTTTTCCTATCATAACAATGATTTTGAGCTGCAGCCTGATGAGGGAGCACTTGAAACTGTTCTGAACCGAGGTCTTTGAATACTGCAAATGCTAAATCGCCACAACAAAAGTGAAACTACATTTTCATCTGTAGTTAAAATTTCAGTGTTGGACTAGAATGTTGCAGACTGCACTCACACACATGCAAAAGCAGGCAAGTGACCTTCGCCTGCTGAGGCAATTTGTGATGCAAAGATGTGAATTTGCTTCGCCTCCCAGAACGAAAATTTTATTCACCTCTTTGCCAACATACAAAAGAAGTAAATGGGAAATTAATATTTGCCAATGTTGGATTTGTGTATGTGTGACTAATGCTAAACCGATGGTAGTATTCTTTAAATATTAAATCAACACTATATCAAACAGCTGGCCACACCCCTATTAGTGATGTTACTACTGGTTATTTGCCTCTGACAGTTGATGGAAAACTTCTGCTTCAACATCCGGGTTTTTGTTCCAACCAAGAGGAAACACACCTGAATCAAATCAATCAAATCACTTCAGCTGTCTTCAATCAGTTGATTAATTATCAGCATCACCTGTGCTCCTGCTTGGTTGGAACAAAAACCTGCAGCCACTCTGCCCTTTCCTGGATCAGTTTGACACCCCTGTTTTAAATGATTTCAAATATTTAATTTACAACCTCTCTTTTGAACCAGGTGATTGTAGCAGATCCAACTGGCGATAAAGGGGAAGACTCAGTCATCTCAGAGGAGCAGTCCCAGCAGGTGTTTGTGGCTCTGGCAGGTGGAAGAGAGGGTGTGGCATCAGCAGAGGTGGTGGAGGTCAACATGTATGACCTTCTCAACAGCTCGGTCACCTTCATATGTGAGGACAAACCATCAGGTCCTGACTCTTAACCATGAGCCCCTGCAGAGTATTCTGGAACGTGAGTTTATCTACAGGGTGACTGGTGAGGGTCACAGAAAGGCAAACACAAAGGCAGAAAAGCAGGCCTAAGCTCCATCGGGCTGCATTGTGTATCCTTACTCTCTCGACACCTGAAACTAACTTTAAGTTAAAGAGAGTGAAAGTTGTCGACCTTGGTTAGTGTTTTATGAAGCTGTTAATTGCAACTCTAATTGCAAACACCATTCACTGATTAAGACAGCGAGATGTGATTTTAAGTGTATTTATTGAAGGATACCATTTGTTGCACTTTATATTTTTCTTATTATCAACAAATCCAATGAAAAGACCAGAACCAACTCTGTTTACTCTACAAATACAATGCGGTGCATCCAGCTGTCTGTAGCTCTGAGCCCCAAGTAACAGGAAACATCTTAAATCAAGGCTTGTCTGATAAGATATGGGGTAGCTATTAGGTTATATCATTGTACTTGTTTAAAGCTTTCTTATTGATCTTAATAAAATATAACTTGTTACTGAGGTTTTAGTCTGTGTGGTGAACACTGGCACATACATAGCAGCTTTCTCAAACTGCTTTCTCAGAATTCTCATATTAATCATCTATTCCTCTTCATCTGTTCACGTGATAAGAGACAATGACCAAATGGAATTCCCCGTTTTATTACCAAACTTACATCACAGCACAGCAGTCACTTATTCCTATGGACAGAATATAGTACAGACCACATTAGAACTAAACAAAATAATAATAACATGAATTGAAATGTAGTTATTTGTCTATTACAGAAGGTTCACACAGTCAAGCAACCTGCTGACAAGGATCAGATCAATACAAACCCATAGCTTACATTCTGATTGCTTCATACAGCACAGGCCTGAGTAGCACGTTGCACAATGCATATATTTATTTGTAGCGGGTTGTGCTCAGTAGGATCTGAAAATGTAAGTTACAAAATTCAAACTGCATCTGAAATTTAGATTGCTTTAAATTTTGATTTGAACTGTTTCATCAAGGATACTTAAATATTATTTTTAATTTGTATACATTTATCGTAGTACATGTAGGGCTGCAACTAACGATTATTTTTCCGATTAATCGATAAATGGTAAATGGACTGTACTTATATTTCGCTTTTCTAGTCTTTGCGTCATTTTTATTCCAAAATAGAACATTTGGACTGACGGAGCAAATAAGTGCACAAAAAAGACGTTGCTGCTTGAATGTTCTCTTACAATAATATTAAATAATAATAAAAATATATATATATGTATACAAGAATATATACAAATGCATGCTATACCAGTGTTTCCCATTAATTACAGTCTGTGGCGGCCCGCCATAATCTAATCTGCTGCGCAGTAGTCTCATTTACCGCGTTACATTTTCATAAAACTATCGAAAGTGTTTTTAAACGTTAAACTTATTTTGTGTTGTATTAGTTTTGATTAACAAGTTACGAACTTTTTTTGTTTTTTTTGTTTTTACAGTCTATGGTTACGATTTACTGCGGAGTGAACCTTTTACATCCCACTTCTCCGCTTCAAAACAATGCAAGCATGATAGAGAAACATGGCCATCTATCTACATCCGTCCCGCCCCCACATGATCTCTACGTGTGTGTGCTAGCTGAACTAAACACACACAACCTGTACAGGCCGGTAAGACAAAGCTCTGCCGGTGAAGTAAACGGCTCCACGTCATGGCGAGTGATGCATAAATTGCGCAACACAACAAATCGATGATGAAATTTGTTGCCTTTGCGTTTAATAATCGATTTTCATCCGTTTTATTGATTCGTTGCAGCCCTAAGTACATGCTTCTCATCTGAGCTGGAGTGAAACCAGATTGAAAATTGCCCACAAAAGCAGCTAGAACCGTTGAGAAACCCAAATTTTACAGCTGAAATGTCAAACCAGGCTGGAAATCAACCCCTGGTTTTTCTTACAGTTTATCAGCATTAAACACATTCTACATCTGATGAGTACTTTTGGTAAAACTTTCACAATTTCTTACATTACAAACATTGCAGAAACCACTGCTTGCAGTCTTAAGGCCATCCAGTGATTTGCAATGGACTTAGTAATATGTCAAAAAAGAAACACTGCTGATTTGTATTTGCATAAGCTGCCTGTTAGTAAATAAGACAGAGAATGAGTCAAGGTGCAGGAGAATCAGTACATCCAATAGGTCTTTGTGCATCAGGTTTTAAAAAAAATGGTCCACATTCAACTCTCTCCCCACGGTCTCTCTGAGTGTCCTGATTACTGCAGCCTGAGATAACAGAACATGCGGCTACAGAGCAATGTGTTCGGGACTTTCTTTTCCTGAAGTGGACCTGTCAGGAAATACTGAGTGGACTGGACAGAACCCAAAGCTGTCCAAGTATGATGACAATGGTTCTAGTTCAGTTAGTCCAAGTGGTTGATGACATCTTTGTGAAAAGAAAGCTTGTGTCTTTGGCCTTGTATGACAAAGCAACATATGAGTGTTCAAGTTCATTTTTCCTATTGAATATAAAAGCAAAGAAAACACACAGAGTACGGCAAGCAAACAACCATTTAAAAGAAAGGGGACACATGTACACACTGACAAAAATGAAAAGTAGCTTATGAACAAGTGGTGCTTCATGTGTAACACGTCATTGTTAGGTTAGCTGAAATTGATTCAACAGGGAAACCAACATCAATGATAACGTTATAGCAAATGTTTTCCAAAGACAAAGTATTAAATAAACTATTTTCTTTCTGTCCTGATAAAAATGTGATCTGGTTTTAATGTAGCACTTATCAGAAACTGATGAATGTAAGTCCAGTAATCCTCTCCTTTTAGCTCTGTTTTTGGTCTCCACCATCTAGTGATAAAACTATCTGCCTCATGCAGAGCAGGTAGTGTACAGTGTGTTTAACAAAGTCAGTTTTTTACCAAACAGTAAATGTGCTATAAAGCCAAAACGAGGAGCTATAGGAGGCTTTGTAAAGCTGGCAGATGATTCTCTATTACTGTGTTACTGCAAGTGGCTGTTTTACTTCACGTCTTCATTTGATTTAGTTTAATTATAGAAAAAATATTAATTGATGGAACTTAAAATGCTTTATGTAGCACCTGTTAACAGCTAAGAGACAACACAAAAATATATGTATAAATAAATAGAATTTTCAGGCTGGTATATAATCATGGATGAAGCCGTGTCCTCACACAAACAGCATTAGGATCCTCAAATCCTCTCAGGAACCTACATACACTGTCTCTGAGACTTTTGATTCAATGCATGAGTAGTGCAAATATTCATCTGGAGATGCAATGGACGAACGACGTTTAGGTGTCCACCAGCTCCAACTATTGGATTGCCTCCAGTAGTTTGTTAGGGTGTCCTGCTCCATGTGTTTCCATAGCATCGTAATCCACATATTGTGCATAGAGTCATTAGATTCTTTTAGTAGAATTTGAGTTTCTTATTTCAGCATGTGTCACTCCAGATGTCAGCTTGATTGAAGTTGAGATCCCGGAGTAATTGGGCTAACACTTCATTCGTGCACACAGCATTGTCTACATACTTTCCAATGAATAACTACTTTACAAAATGTATAATTTGTACCCAAAAGGGATCACTTAATACTAAAAATACTTGCAGAAAAAAATGCAGTAACTCTCCAAATGAAAACACAGCTGCTAACCTGCTGTTAACACTCTGGGTTTTGCCCTTGATAAAACTTCATTTGAGTGCAGAAACCAAACTAGCTGTGTGCAAATAAATCATTTCAGGGTACAAATTGATTGGTGATCCTTACTGAGAAAATGTATGTTTTTGCATGACTCTGTTCTTCTGCCAAATTAAAATCCTCTGGCTACAGTAAAACTTCTCTTCAGATACCTGCGTTGAGAGAGACACTACCAGACAGGACTACCAGCATGTTAAGCTGTTTGTTTTAGTTATTTTATCTTCAGAAGCGGCTTTAACAGAGAACTCCGACCACATGGTGAATCCAGACACTGAGGGAATGAAGACAATCTGCCTCATGTTATACGCTTTCTAGCTGGTGATCTTCTTGCGAGGCAGGAAAGCATTGGTGATCTGGTTCATCACCACTAGGGCAGGGAAGAGGGGCAGCAAGAGGAAGGCCCACCAGGCCAGCCCTTTCACAGTAGCCTGGAACCAGTCTGATAACATGGCGGACACCACAGTCACCATGGCCAACAGGTAGACCACCAAGCCACAGGTGGCGTGGTACAGCTTCAGCTTTAGCCTCAGTGGAGAGGACAGACGCAGTAGCTCGGGGAAGACGACAAAGATACCACAAGCAGCTTGGAGTGCGGTGGCAGCCAAGGTACAGACGCCCAGCAAACTGTGCCATGTGACCAGGTGGGGGAGCTCGGAGACGTTTTTGCTGGCCACCATAAAGCCCAGCCCAGTGGCTGCAGCTATCAGGACCAGAGCCTGACAGAACCAGTGGAAACGGACTTTACCCTTCCGAGATTTAAAGCAAAAGGGGGACCCTTCCGCTGAGAAGAGGAGGATACCTTCAGTCATGCACAGGCAGTACTGCAGAATGAGAGAAAATACAGAATAAAGGCATTTTCTTTTTTCTACGGAGCAGGTAGGAGGTGCATGTAAAGCAACACAAGACAAGGTGTTCTAATGAGGATGAGGGAAAGGAGAAGAACAAGTACAAATTCACACGAAAAGTGAGTGCACACAATATTTCCTCGTACAGGACAACTAATGTAAGTATGGTAGGTCATAGTTGGAACCCAGAGGTTTAAAACCAAAAGCCTAGGCGATATGTTTTCACCACTGTTCAACTTTTTCTCTTCCAAATATTTCAATAGTCTGACTGTTTTCCCTGTTGAACCATTATGCATTGACTGCATTCCCACATCACAATAATTACTTTAGTGAGATCA
Source organism: Serranus cabrilla (assembly GCA_903364295.1). NCBI lineage: Eukaryota > Metazoa > Chordata > Actinopteri > Perciformes > Serranidae > Serranus > Serranus cabrilla. The sequence goes on from CAFUXE010001281.1 coordinate 302,575, forward strand.
ATGGTAATGTTTTAGATATCTAGCCAGATCGATATTTTGATGTAAAGATCGATTCTAAAAAACACACTCCCAGATCGGAAGTATGGATATTTGCGGATCAATACGCACATCCCTCGTATTAACCACGGGTTGCAATTTCAGATGAGCCTGCTCAAGGTATTTTTCCATGAAAAGAAAGGCAACCGAGGTAGAGAGCAGTGGTCAGGTAAAAGAACCAATACCACAAGGGCCATGCAGGATATGATGTCAAATAATGTAGGTTGACGGTGCTCATATCCAAATAACTAAGCAATATCACACGAGGGTGATGAGTTGGTCCTGGAATATCTTCAACCGTGGAATGCGACTCGTCCATTCACTCGTTTGTAACTGATCGGAACCAATTGAGGTATAAAGACACTATTTTAAAGAGGTACAGGGATGAGGGAGGTGTTGGGTTATGAGGTTATTGTCTCTTTTGTTTGTTTGTATTGGTTTTTTTTTCTTGTTTTGTTTTGGCTTTGTTATAAGTAAGTATTTATCTAAGTAAGAACTTATCTAAACAAGCTGTAAGGAAGCTTGGTATTGACCGTTATTATTTAAAGAGAAGGGGTGGGAGCTTATAAGTTATGTGATGTGATAATGTATCATTACTGATCATCATGCTGTACCGCCATGAGCCATGACAGAAAAAAAAAAATGACATCGACCTGTAAGCTTCTCTGCTAATATATTCCAGGTCGCTTTGTAACACAACACAGACGTTAGTGTTCACATCCCCTCCTCCCATTCCCTGCTATCTATTATTCACAGTGGAAAGAAGATGGAGACACAAAGGCTAGAGGGTGTGTGGGTAAATGTATGTCAAATGTTTACAGTAGAGTTAATATTCAACGAGAGAAATCATATACTGTGTTCTTTTGTTTGTTTTTCATTTCATTTGTGTAGATATCACATGATCCATGTTTATTTGTACTGACAGTGTTGTAACTTGGTTTGCTTTTTATGATCATTAGATAATAATGTGGTGATTATGAAAATTTTTTTATTTTGTCAGGTTTAGGAGCAGGGTTGGATAAATGTTCTAAAGCTACATGGGGAAAATTGGAGTTTCGGGCCCCTATTCCCCCACTCTATTTATTCGTAATATTTAACTATAGATCTGGATTCGGTCAAGATAATAATACATTATATTTATATCGCACTTTTCATGAACTGTCATGAGAATGAAAATAATGAATCTAATAAGTCAGAGTTAAAGACAGATCTGATGCAGCAAACAGGGAATCTGTTAATCCCTAATTATAAACACCTTGAAGTGTATTGACCTACTTATACCATGGTATGGTCAATAGTTTTACCTAGGCAACAATTTAGTTTCCCTGGAAACCCTTGAATGTTTGACTAATGCCTGGAACTATCAGCACTAACCCAGGACACAAATCTACCCTGCTAAGCTCTTAGAATCCTTTGGCTCAGTTATGAGCGAGGAAACATTATGCAAGCAAGATTCAAAGTCAATCCGTGGGTTTGATAGGATGAGTGACGTCCAGCGCAACTCACAAAACTCAGATCAAACTGAGTAACTCTGTTACTGCATTGCCTATTTCTCACTTCTAATGTTATAGGAAACACATTTTAGTGACTGTTTACTTGTAATATGAAAATGTTCATGACCAGGTCATCATGTTTGTCCTGCTCTTGGTTGTCTATCTCTGTGTGTCTACCGACCTGTCAAGATGTGCCCCACCTCTATCCCAATGTCACCCTGTGACCCAAGTTTGGAAAAGTGGTTAAGGATAATGAATGAATGAATTATTGTGAATAGAGGCTATGAATAAATCTCAATTGCTATGGTTACTACGAGCCAGTGCACTTATATAGAACTGTGAACAGTTCAACAGGTGTCCATTGTCTGGAATTAATAGACAGCCTGAATCAAAATTGAGAATTTACCATAGGGAATTTACCCATGGCATGAGATTTATTAAAGTGATGCTGTAGCTAAACTTAGACCAACTTAAGGCAATTGTCACAGAGTTGATTGGAACTGGCAGTGTACAACCCCTACAATGTTTGTTTGAACAGAAACTGTCAGAGAGACTGATATAAGCTACACACTAACTGACATCAAAAGACAGCTTAATCAAAGTAAAGGATTGAGAGGACAGCCGACTGCATGTAAGCTCAGACAAACCAAACTCACAATCTGTTCACAATGAGAAGACGGTTCACGGTGTGTGTGTGTGTGTGTAAGTGAGCGAGAGATGAAGAAGGTGAAGTCATATAAGGACTGTAAACTTACTGCAACAGACATACACACTGGATGCCACGAAAACAGACCTGGAACACAGAGAAATACCAGTAAGCTTCTTGAGATTCAAATCTATTCAAAATAAAACTAGTGCTCTACCCAACTGCCAGAAATGCACTTTGATCATTTTGCTGATTTTCAATTGTTTGATATTATTTTCTAGATTCACTTGTCTCTGCTAAATGTGAGGATTTCATTAGCTGTTTCATCTCAGTGCAAGTATCAAAGTGGACATTTATCCTTAGACATTTTAGAGATGGAACAATTATATTTAAAAAAAACAAAACAAAAAAACAAACATAGATCAATTGGCAATTAAATAATCACTAGATTCCACCCTAATAAGAATCAATAGAAACATTACACAAATATCCCACACCTCTACAAGTCTCTAATATTGAGTATTATACCTTCGATAAATACCCTGTGTACTGAACCCTTAAATGCCGGACACACTGATCCAGTAGCCATCTGAAATAAGCTATTTCGAACTATTCATTTCACATTACTTTAACAGATTAATTTTCAAGTTTCTAATATGAAATTTTCAGGGAGACAGGAACCTGACATATGAAACTCGCTTTGTCTCAAAAGTCATTATTCACTTAAGTAACCTATTTAACTAAACAAATTATCGCAATGAATTAGTCGAGCCTAAACAAATAATTTCCGTGAACTATGACACTAGGTTTTGCGATGAAAGCGTGTTTGTACGATTTTATTTGACTAATAAAATTGTCTCATTGATATTCAGATATCCCTATCTACTCACTGGTTCCGGGTCTGGACAGCAGGGAGATGATGAGGGTCAGGCCAAGGCCGGTGACATGAGCGGCTATCACCGCCGCCCTCCGAAGCCACTCATACAGCCAGAAGTCCTGCATCCCCAGCCCCTCTGCCACCGGGCTGTACTCCACATCAGACGGCATGCCGCTGAACCACCTGCCGGGCTACCTGCCGGCTCCAGAAACTGTGAACGGTGCGTGTGTTCTGTCTGAACACTGCACGAGCTCCATAAGCATTTAGTTAAGGACGACGAACGGGACAGCTACGCGATAGGGTGCATCTTATGTTCCTTATTTTATCGCTCCTCGCTTGAACCGGAAGTTAATCAGCGGCGCCATCTTTACGACTGTCCCAAAGCTCTTCTTGTTTGTGGGCTGAGGATCGAGGATGGAGGATCGAGGAGGAGCCACGAGGGAGGATAAATGAGAGCATCCTTCGCGGAAGTCATTCTACCAGTCGACACACCCCCTTACTGCATATCAGCTATTGATTGGATGCTGCAGCTGCTCGGACTGGTATTATATATCACAACATTACTGCAGATTCATATCGGAGTGAATCTTTAGATAAAAGATTAAACTCAAGTGTGTTACTTACAAGTTTTATATTTTATTTATCTTCTGATCCACCATTAAGTAAAAAAAAAAAAAATCAGTTTTATTGTAGAAAGACCACAAACATCTTTCTTTCTAGGTTTTTTTCCTTTCATGACCTGTTATTTTCCCAATGCAGATTTGTTATTGTAGACACTATTTAAGAAATAAAAAGTAAGAGTCTGTCTGTCAGTCAGTAAGAAACACTTTTACATCGTTTGTCGTTTTCATTCAGTGAGGCTGATCATTCCTGAGAGGAGGATTTGATCTGAGTTACATCATTTACTAGCCTGGGTGCAGCCAAACTTTAGTCTCGCCTACAACATTTTTCTGCGGGCAGTTCGGTCTTGCACTGCTCCGTTGAGGAGCTTCTATGCGATGTATCAAAAAAACATGAATGAATTGAACCAATGAACTTGTCAGGGCGTCCTTCACACGATGATGGACAGATGAGCGACAGTCACGTGACTTAAGAGCGCTTGGGTTTGTGTACAACGAACACGGCTGCCGCTGGAGAGGAGAGGAGTTTGATTTGTCAGCTGGCCCCGATGGTCGCGAAGAAGTTGAGACACAAGGGAAACCCGGCGCTCATTGTGGTTTCACTTTTGGTCGCACTTATGGAGGACCTGGTGAAGGAGGCGACTGAGACGGGCATCACGCAACTCGGTGTGCAATTTATGACAAGGATAGTTTACATACACACGCAAACAAATAAATAAACGCATTCCCGTGCCCCTGAGCAGGACGCAGTTTACAGTATAAATACAGAATGCAGGTTGTTATCCATGTGCAGTTGTTTGTTAAAAAGGTAAAGATACCAAAACTCTTTATTATTATTAGTGCATGTCTGTATCTGTGCAAACACATTCATTCATTCATCTTCTGTAACCGCTTTTCCGGATTAACCAGGGTCACGGGGGGCTGGAGCCGATCCCAGCTGCATTGGGCGAGAGGCGGGGTACACCCTGGACAGGACGCCAGTCTATCACAGGGCTGACACATAGACACAGACAACTATTCACACTCTCA
>CAFUXE010001281.1:316820-332660 GCA_903364295.1 Serranus cabrilla
GGCCGACTGTAAAAAAAAAAATGTTTTATCTTATTGCTTTCAAATATTCTGATTCCCTCATTGACAAACCAGCACAGACAACAGGTGAGAGGAATTACTTGTAACCACTGAGTAAACACCCACAGTGACACACCCACCACTCAAGTGCCAGCAGAGTGTGCACGCCCCCCTCACATCAATATACAGCACTTAACATGTCACACTAGTGTTGTCCCAATACCAAAATTTTGACTTCAATACGATACCTGCCATAAATACCTCGATACTGAACCGATACCACGGTGAAAATCTAAAAAATCTGGAAAAGAGACAAATAATGGTCCAGCTCGGTCTCACTATGGTTTAATTTTCAGCAGCTTGCTCCTTTCCTGCTGTTTGAGCAAATGATGGTAATAAATTAAGCATAATCTCTTCTGTTAGATTATTGGCTTTTGGTTAACAAGCTACTTTTCTGTACAATAGCAACGTTTGAAGAGTGAACACATTAATGACTGACTTACACATTTAAAATACTATTTCTCTTTTTTATTATGTACAAAACATGCCACTACATGGTACATGCCATTACAGTATGGTGGAATAATTATCTTACGTCAATATTTAACGAGTTTGATTGTCTGAGTTTGACTTTCTGGTTATATTTTTTCTTCATTATTCATTAAATAGTTAAGTAATGTAATTATTCAATTGACTAAAAAAAGATAATATGCTCAGTAGGACTCAAAACTCTACCAGGTGTAAAGAGCAGTCCTAGGTGTTTAATTTAATAGGCCTGGCCTACTAGTGTGCAGGTCAATTCTGGGCTCATGTTCGTCATTTTTACTGTCCCTGAAATATGTTCATAGGGCCATCTGATGGAGCCAGGGTAAACTTTCAGAGTTTAGCATTCTGGTGGTTGGCTATGGGCTCTACTGAGTGCATTCAGGTTGCCTATTACACCAAGAAATAGTTATTAACAAAACATTACATTATCATAAGCTAACTTGAGAAGGATAAAGGCTGTCGCTACAGTATGCCTCGAAAAAAATTCTATGTTGGAAAAAGGGTTGTTTCATACACTGGATGAGAAAGGGGCTGTTTGTGCAGGACTAATGGTGATTTCAGTCACGTTCGCTAACCTGTCGGTCTTTGAATTATTTTTGAAGCTCGGGATGTTTATCAGCGAGGTGCTTTGCCAAGTTAGACGTGTTCCCTCCCTTCGTCTGCACTCCTTTGTAGCATGTCTTACATACCGGCTTCAGTGTGTCTGTTGGCTTGACCTCATCATCTGCGAGGTAAGCGAAATAATTCCAGATTTCGCTTCTCCCGTCTTTGTGTTTACAAGCCGGGGACGGTCGGCAGGAGCTTCCAAACTTGTCTACTTTGTCCCTCACTCACTCGCTGCAGCTGCTGCCTCGCGCTGCTGCTGTGTCTAGCCTGAGTGCGTGAGCTGAGGAGGAAAGGCACGCCCACTAGCCCGTGCGTGCACGGAGTGCGACCAGGGAATGACAGACGTGGCGCGGCTCGCTGCACAGACACAGAGCGTTATTTTAAGAGAAGTACCGTTACTAAAAAAATTAAGTATTTTATCGTTTTTTGTGTGAGGGTATTATGATACCCTTTTTAGTATCGTATACCGTGCAACATTATGTCACACATAAACACACACATATGGCTCCTACAAATAATGTAACTACATTAGAGAAGGATGGTCTACATTAATGATTATTGTAAAGGATGTTATTTGTGGTTCAGTTATACTGTATTGCTTTTTACTGAGAGGTGTGATAATTAGCCTAGTCTTAATGTAATACATGGGATGGATAAAATAGGGATAAGTTGAAAACAAATAAACTAATTATTACCTTTATTACATGAGGATTTATTGCAAGTCTGTTGTATTTGACTATTTTAGACGGATGTATCTAATAAACTGTGTACATCAAGTTATTGATTTAGAATCTTTAAAAAAAAAAAAAAAGATTATGAACCCATTGTGCAATTTATTAGCTTTAACTAGGGCTAATCCCTCTTATCTGACTCCATAATTAGTGGGCTGGACATGAATTTTGCACTTTAGACAGAGCTACCACTCAAGATGCTTACATCTCTCACACACACACACACACACACGCATGCACGCACACACGCAGGCACACAAAGATTTATTTAAACCATAAAAAGCACCCAAATAAGTGATGTTGGTACAATAGCAGACCCACACACAGACAACAGCACTCCCATTCTGAAAGAAGAGACACTGCAGCTTTTTTTTTTTTTTGCACTGCATTATTTTTGGTGCACAATGTTAAGAAATGCCCCATCTGCGATCATACACATTTGCATATGCATCACTAGCTAGTTAAGTAAAGGTCACAAACCTGAAAGCAGGGTGGCTGGCCAGAGGTCTCCTGCAGTGTGGAACCCCAGCCTGCTCCTGCCTGGGGGCCTCTGGGCTGGGGGATCGTCCAGCGGAGGAGCCCCCCTCGACGGATTGGGACCCTTTCTCTCGAACCTTGGTCTTCAGTTCTGCCACTAGCTGGTCAAAGTTCTTGCTGCGGCCCACCACTTTCCTTCGCTGGTGGATGGAGTGGATCTGAGGAGCAGAGCACAAGACGCATACAATTAGATACAATTCTCATTTGACTGACATCATTAGAAGAGGTCTTTGTGTGTAAAGTTATTATGGTGTTATGCCTGATCTGACTTATCTGACTATTTTGTTTCGCTTAAGGCGCCTTATAATCCGGTGCGCCTTATGTATGAAGTTAGACGGTCATTCACCCGTTAATTGATGTTGCGCCTTATAATCCAGTGCAGCTTATGGTCCGAAAAATACTGTCGTTAAAATACTACATGACATATTTTATCACTAGTGCGGGTGGAAGAGAATATACAGACACCTACTCAGAGTGTGTTCACCTATAGAGCAGATGGAAGATACAGGCTGTTTTCCTGCATATCTTTCCCACAACTCCGGTCATTTCCTGTTAATCAGGTCATCCTGTCTGTACTTGGCTGGATGTGGCCTCTCACACTCACTTCCTGCTTCACACACTAGCCACCACATAAGGACTCTTCCTGTGCAGGAAGCCATTTTTAACACTATAAGACTATAAGTCAGTGCTCATCAGTAACACGGAGCAGTGACCGGTTTCATTCATTTGAAAACATTGACTCTGATCTCACATTGCTGTCACACTTAACTTCTCCGATGGTGCTTTTATTTTTTTCAATGCAGGACTATAACTTTATCCTTTACATGAGATAATTTATACATTTCAAACAATATCACACAGTTTTATGTGCTGTCCTGTGATTTGCTTGAGATGTAACCAACTATCAGGTCATCTGATGATATAACATTTAAAAATACGGATAAAATGTACAATGTAGAGAAAAAAATCATGCAAATACTTCAAACAATGCACAGCATCTATGTTTGAATAGAAGATCGGTGACCAATTTTTTTTTTTCAAAGAATTACCATCACCTATGCTACACTCCACCAAGAGCTTAGCCATGCCATGAAGACTATGAAGACAAAGAAGGTGAATGCGCGGTTTCCATATTGGCACAGTTTGAGTTTTCTTAAAGATGAACTAGGTGTCTCATCTCATTACCTGAAAAGGTGACCGTTCCAGTTAACCATGACAACGTGAGGTGGGAGGAGCATCTTCCCCTCCTCCCACCTTTACTTCAGCTCAGCTGTAACTTATAATTCTGCACGGACTGTCAGAGTGGCTAGTGGCTCCGTTAGTCCTTGTATATCGATGCTGGCGGCATGCTTTTTAATTTGCCAGAATGTGTCATATGACAAATTCTTGAATTGATAGTTACAACATTTTCACTGCTGTCATGTGAATTAAGTCCGTGAATATTCTCATTCATCCAGGTCATAGTTCTATTCTGGGCAAATCTGAATCGTAGTGAGGGCTAGTTGAGACTTGTTGCGTTCGAACTGATGAAACGTCTTCCCAGACAAATACTAGTCCAGTTGCCTACGATTCAGATTTGCCCAGAATAGACATGTGAATTAAACAAAGTAAGCATGCACATCATGTTAATTATTTGGTAAGCTGCTAGTTAATGACAAGGTTGTACTGCTAGGAAACAATGTATTAATATTCTGTTTTTTGGCCAGGTTGTCTGCGTGTCTGATTAAAGATGGACAGTCCACTGGCTTGACAGCTGAAAAACATGCAGAGGTAGACTGGTTCAACTGCTCGTTAACACAAATATCTAATCAGCCAATCACATGGCAGCACTTCAATGCATTTAGGCATGCAGACATGGTCAACACATGCTCAAGTGATGTCAAAGGCAAGCATCAGAATGAGGAAAAAAAAAGTGATAAAGAGAGGTCAGAGGAGAATGACCAGACTGGTTCAACAGTAACTCAAATAACCAAGGTATGCAGAAGAACCATCTCTGAACACACAACACATCCAACCTTGAAGCAGATGGGTTATAACAGCAGAGGACCACACGCCACTTCATTAGGTACAGTGCCTGCGAGCTAATGATACAGCTATGCTGCTATGGGACAATAACATCAGAAGGTTTTGATTGACACCTTTTTTCTTTTGTTTTGGTGCCGACAGGCCATGGTGCATTCAGGCACACCTTGTAATTACGGGAGAATCGATATATATAAAATAAAACAAAACAAATCGGAGAGCTTTACTGGATTAGGCTGTATTCTATTATTCATACCAAGCATTTTAAATTGGTGCATGGACAGTACACGGTTAAGTTGTATAATTTTTATCAAATAAACTAAGATTGATAATAAACCCTTTCTTCTGTTTGCTTGCAACTATAAAGGTACAACGACAAAAATATTTTCCAACTTGTTTGATGTTGTCTAGGTTAAGAGAACAGAGGAAAACATATGAGGTTTAGTAATTGTTTTCTGTTATTACTGAAGGCTAAACATCATCAGCTTTCATAGTCATGGTAGAACCTACTTTCCCACTATGATTGGTTAAAAAGCAAAGGTGACAGGATCGGATACTGAAATTAAGCCTTTCAAGCTTTTACTGAACTGAACGGAGAAAATATATAGAAGAAAAAAGATCAAATGAAAAATATAGACATGAGAAAGAAAAATGGCAAAGTGACGAGAATAAGAGGCGCGAGAAGTAAGGCTGGTGAAGTGGAGTGTGTTTGGAGCTTACATTGCATGTCAGTAGGCGAGTGCAGACCTTCTTCCTGTCAGGGTCAAGGACACCGCAGTGTTTGTCCAAGTCACACTCCCTTTCTGAGGAAACACAGAGCATGTCAGCTATAACATTATGCAGTCAACAGCAAATCAAAACATATCAACGTCTCTATATTCCCACAAAGTACTGTCAGTATTGCCAACAACCACCCCACAAAAGTGACGTTTACACATTTTATACAGCATGTGTTCATACAAGCTGGAATTATGGCCGCCTAGGTGTTTTTGATTGTTCGACACACAGGAGGAAATTCAGCGGTCTGTCTTCTATTTTAATCAATACAGTCATCTAACACAGGCTGCATAGCGGCATGCGTTTCAGTTGCACTTTACACACATAACCACAACCTCATGGGTTTTTATATTTATCGAAATAGTTCTAGATCTCTTTACATACATAGCTATAGTGATTGTGCATTAGCTCTGAATGCTACAAAAATATGGGTGACAGTAACTGTGCAGCAACTCCAACATGCTTCCCCTTTGCAGACAGTGTTTTTGACTAAATGGTACTAAAAGTGATTACCTTGCAGTGAGAAACATGCTGTTTTCACTTCACACTATTTTTACAGAAGAGTATAGAGGAATAATTTAGGGTTTTTCTATAGGCACATTTGGCCAAGTCAATCCATGCCGCCTCAATTTGCTTTCCAATTACCAGTTTAGCACAGCAGGTACAGCACCACACCCAGCCAACCACCAAGTGAGATACTGTAATGTCTCACCCACCACGGTCAACCCATGACAGAAAAGCTTCTTATATCTTATATTCTTATATCTTCTTATATATAGAAACCATGGCAACTGTAAGAAGCACTGGGTGTGTTGTGTCAAAGCAGAGTTTGTGAAGAGAATGTCACTTGACGGAATGTTTTTTTCTTTGTAAAGGGTAAGTTTCAATCTTTAATTCACTCTCATTTGTTGACTATCTTTCTGGTCAACACTAGCTTATACCAACCTGCAGTGTATTTAATTATTTGAAGGTAAAACTGCTGGCTGCTACGGGATCCTAATCTTATAACAGTCCTTTGAAGCAATGCACTGCACACAAACACACAAACACACGACACGACTCGTCTCGGAGAGGATCTTATTCTAGTACCAGTACTAATGAAACAGGTGAAAACGTATCAAAATTAGCCTTCATATTAAATTATTGAAATCCAAAGCAGGGTTAGAAATTTCAATAAATGACTTGCATGGACCACATGGCCTGAGTGTGGTACATTCCAAAAAAAAATAGGGTACAGTGATCTGTCGATCAAACTACGTGATAAAAATTCATCCTTCAACGGATGATTCTTTCTACGTTTCGAAATCAACCCATTGTACTCACTGGAGGCCACTTTGTTGTAGGGTCTGGGGATCCGGTGGCCTGGCACCGCAGAGGACAGAGGGGAGTCCTTCCTCTGGCTCTGGTTGGGCGGCCTGTCACTGGGTGAAGGCCGTCCAGGCGGGGTGCCTCCGTGCGGCCAGGGCGGATCTCTGAGTGATGGAGGTGGCGAGCTCATTGGAGGCTCCAGAGGCGGCGGCTGCTTGAATACTGATGATTCTGTGTGGCTGTTGTGGGAGGACTTCTCCAGCGGGGAATGTCTGGGCGATGAAAGAAGAGAAGAAAGTTGGATTTAACTTAAATAATTGTCATTTTAAAAGAGCATAGACATAGTACAACAATGTATGACAATTTTTTCTTAAAACCCACAGTTTTCTCTTGAATCTCACATTCCACAGAGTTTTCTTATTCAACATTTTTTCTATGCACACTAATGACCACATGTACGCACATTTGAATGACGACATGTATTTTCATTATACCAATGTTCCATCTCAGTTGCAGGCAGCTTAATACTGTGGTTGTGTTGCGTATGACTTTTTCTTCATCTATCTTTACTGCTTAAGAAATAACATCTCCCTAAAAATCCCACTTAACACGTTTACTCTTTGGTTCTTTGGATGGAGTAAACAAACAATGTGTAATATGTTACTTAGAAAGCTTAATGTTACAGATGCTGACGAGCAGAGTTTTACCTTTTGTCGGATTAGCCATTATCCCTCCATTTACAGTGTTTATGCTAGCTAGTGTTCAAGCTCTAGTTGAACCTTTCTTCCCAACTTGCCCGACTCTGTACTTACCGGACTCCATCCTTGGAGGTCTTGGAGTGTCTGTACTGAGGTGGAGTGGAAGGCGATGGCGGGGCTGTCCGTAGCTGCCCGACCCCCTGGCCACGACCTTCCCAGGATGAAGCGGAAGCAGCATTGGTCCCATGGGAGGGAGAGTGGCCGTGGTGGGGCCTCGGCTGTGGCTGGGGTGCAGGGGTAGGAGAGCGCAGTCGGGCATATAACTTGGCCAGAGGGCCATGTCGTCGCTCGCAGTGCTTTTCAAAAGCCTGTGGCTTCACAACTTGGCCACAATGGCTGCACACCACCAGGTAGAAGTCATCATGGCCGGGGTAGAGGCCAAAGATGGACATGTCTTAAAGGAGATGGGAGACGAGTCATTAGGAGAGGAAATATACGGACACACACTGCAGAAGAAGTAACATGACAACTAGGGAACGGGATAAAATATCAATAACATGAATATATGTTATTACTTCCTCTCGCAATACATTATCGATACACTGGGGCTCAATATCTTCTTTTTATTAAAACATGAAGACACTCTCAAAGAATTCCCTCTGCAATTTCACTTACCAGAGTGAGTTCTTAATGACGCCTTGTGGCAACACTTTTTTATCCCTCCTTTAAATATTTGTAAGTAAAAGGGTGATGATGACTCTGATGCAGCCATCTGTCTCTGTAGTAACCACTCTATAGTCTCACTCAATGTGCTGCCACAGTCTCCCCACTACCTCCCACTGTACCGATGCAAAACTTTCCCGAAAACAGCCGCTTAAATCTTGCACTGGTGAGCTCATTTGGAATCCAGAATATGCGCAGTAGTGACAAAGAGTGGAGACAGTAAGTATCGAGTTCTCAACTAACCGATCGCAAGTCAAATACAACTTTCAATCATGACCTTAGGTCCCAGTTTAATGGAACACAATTTCTTATTAAAAACTAAACAATGAACATACAGCAGTGTGATAAGAACTAACTAAAATGACACACACATTCTTTTGAGTTTTTGGTGTGGCTCATGTTCCATCCACCTACATAGAGGGATGGGATTTATAACCTATACTGCAGCCTGCCAACAGGGGGCATTTGGGACGTTATGGGGGTCTGTCCTGTAGTCTGTCTTTATATATAGTTAATGGTACTGCCCAGAGCACAATTTCACCAATTACAGATCAAGAGAAAAAGCCTAACAACACCAATGAAACACCACAAATGCTAAAAGCTGCTCCTTGCCATACTGTGATACATAAGAGATAGACACAGTTTATAAAAATGCAGCACAAAGAAGATACAGACAATTCAAGAGCTAGATATACAGTGGTGGAAAAAAGTCTTTGGACACCCTTGAAATTTTACACAATCTCAAATATGACATTTTTGGAAAAATATTTGCGTTTCAAAAGGTGTGACTGCATTAGACAGACAAAGAAATACAAATGATATATTTTCTTATTGTTTACAAGAAAAACGAACAAAACTGAATTCTTGAAAGTTTCATTATGTCCGCCAATCAATTTTAAGTTTTTAATGGCTTTTTTAGGATTTGTTTAGCATTTTGTCTGTGACTGTAATAAAGGAAATTGCACTTGAAGACCCAAGAGTGATTCTTAATGCAATATTTCACAAATGCATGAGGTGTCCGAAAACTTTTTTCCACCACTGTATATAACCTGCCAATGCACATTCAACCTGTGTTGGGCCTGTTCATTCGAGTCAGTTGTCAATCTGCGTTTTTGGTTCAAGTGATTTCAGTCTGCAGTAAAGTTCATACACTGTTAAAATGCCTGACTACACAGCACAAATAAATATGCTTAGAGCCTACTACTAAGGATTGTAATCATTTATTTAGCAGTTAACCAGCAAGACATTTTGACTGATTAAAACAGTTATAATTTGATATTATAAAGTAAAAGGTGAATACAACTTATGGGGGCCTAAGACCAAGAAAGTTGCATTGTAGCTATATGTTTGTATCTGACACACTCTGTGTTGCTCCATAGATCTACATTGTGAGCACCATCAAGCAGTTGATTGTAAGACCCACAAAAGAAGCAAAAAAAAAAAGGTATTTTAAATGAAATTTGCTAGTGCAGAAGCAAGAGCCAGGTGACACATGCAACAATATTGATGAGGACTAGAGGGTTTAATCGGCCATAATACCAACACAGAGTCGCAATAGTCACCACTATTTGGTGGCTGTATCTCGAAGCTAAACTAATGGTGGAGAGAGGCTGTTCTACCTGGCATTAAAATTCATCTACCCTTGGATCTTGAGTTATCACTTGTGCTCTGATCTCACTTTTCTGCTCTATATGCAAATAAATATGCAGTTAACATGGCCAATACAGCAGCTGTTGCAACATATAGTAATATCCATAGTAAAATTAGGTTGGGTTGTGAAAGAGAACATACATGTGTGTGTGTGTGTAAACATGCGCATGCGCGTTTGTAGAAAGTACTATACATGTGTTCATTGCGGCTGCTGTTGTTAATTGATTGATCTAATGTGTGTTTTACCAACCAGCAGAAACATAAATCGGCGCCCCTGATTGTCAGGGTGAGCTATACAAATTCCAAATGTACGTCTTTCCTAAAATCGTTTGATTTTCCCCCCAGATGAAGGTTGTTGATTGAATGACGATAGATGGCACAATGACATACCACATGCCGCTGTTTGGATGCATCGCGCGATTCAGAAGCATTCGGACGCAATTTAAAATGTTTATTTTATTTTTATTATTATTATTTTAACACGTTCTGCAGAGAAGGGAGACTAGTGTCGGACTCTGGTTGGAATGAAAGGGAGAAAACATGACAGAGTAACACGGCGAATATCGCTTGTATATAGATTTATTTATTTTTTATTATTATTTATTTTTTGAAGATGTTAGTTTGGGCGGCAGGAAAGCGCTGCGGGAAACCCTGATTTTATTGAAGACTTTTCAGATAGTTTTTGATCAAGAGTCTAAATTAAGTCTCTTTTTGGAATAATACGGGTTACAAATTCAGTGTAACATTGGGATTTCGAGGGAATGCAATTTTCTTTGCATGCTGATTATTCCTAACTTCACCATTTATGTTCTAAATATTTGATTTTTTTATCTACATGAAGGTATTGATATGATCACAAAGCATACTTGCTAACTGGCTAGTCCACTATTATTGCCTTGAATTGTTATCGTGATTAGGATATGTAGCAAACCAGACCACTTGCTTTGATCTAACGGGTGTGCATATGATTTGCATTCTCCTGTAGCACTGGGACCCAATATAATAGGATTATATAATAACTACAATGTAAATAATTATTGCGGCAATAACACAGTCACAGCTTGTTGTTGAACAAAGTAGGGTAGGCCTACATTTTAGGGAGACCTGTTGGTCCTGATTAAAGCCCAACTGGATGGTTTTACCAACTCATATATGCTCTCTCCCTATGCTTATCAGAAATTATTTTTTCTAGTAGAGCTAGTAGTCTCCTGAGTGAAAATCGAGGCAAGTTTTATCATTGACTTTCTGTTTAATGACTTTGCTGTCAGGCATTGCTATAAAACATAAAGCAACTAATGTGAATTGGAGAATAGAAAGCCATGCTCTGTGCAGCAACAGGATTCTTTTAATATATCAAAATCAATCCAGCAAACATGTGACTTGATGGTTATACAATGGGTACCCTACATTTGTTCTGCATTGACTTAATATGCTTCCAATATGGCGTTAACGGATGGTGAAAGCATATCTGCTGGCCAGTGAAAGGGTGACGCATGCTACTTACCAACATGGCCACCAGTGGCAGAGTGTGCAGTTCCTGGATTGTAGCTAGATTATTAGAACAACCAAATCTGATTGACCTGATTTTCTCTTTTTTTGCATTTGCCCAGCTCATTACAAAATAAAGGTGCACGTCTATTTGTACTGTGAGGGAGACTGGTTGAAGCACTCACACAGCTCCATGGCTAACCCTAACCCACTTATGAAAAAGTTTTTAGGAATTTGCATTACTTGTAATGCCTTACTACCCACTCCTGTGTAGATGTAGCTTGGGTGTGAAAAGGTGCACATATTTACACAGATGTACTTCTTTTAGGGGCACACACAAAAGGGGGAGTGTCTGTCTGACAGCTGCTGCTACAGACAGCCAGGCTAGGTTCCAGAAGGTGCCCAATCAAAACACTACCGAGCTTTAATATTCGCCCTGGGCACTGTAACCTAGTACCTCGATTGTCTATTGGAAAGACCTGATACCAAAGAGAAGCGGAGGTACAGGTAATTGAGGCATTACAGGTTGATGTGTATACACAGTACTATAAGCACATATATCCCAAAAAACAATAGACCTTACAATGTCCTGTGGATGAACGTGTACAGACTTACCCTCCTTATTGAGTGACATGGCCTCTGCAGACTTTTTGCCATTCTTGCTGCAGTCGTCCACATCAGGCCCTGTAACATCATGGATTACATATGTTCATTAAGCCCCCTGAGATGTCAGATGTTTTCCAAAAGTTGTATGTCAGGTTAGAAGAAGCCTAACCTTACAGCACACATTCTGTACATAAACAGACCCTAAAGCTGTGTTATATAAAAGGACTGATATGCAGGTCAACTGCTTCATTGCTGACCAATTTTTTCTAATCATGTTTGTCAGTATTCTAACAGCTAAGTAGCTACATTTGTTGTGTGGTGGAAGGGGACATTATTTGATAGTTGTGTAGCACTTGGAGTGATGCCAGACAATGTGAGCGTACATACTTAAAGATGGGATAGGGCAGGAGCAGTTTGTGGCCAGAAGTCAGATACATGAGATACCCTGTCGCATACTGACATTTTAGCATTATATATGGAGGCGGTGACGCTGGCAATCAAAGGAGAACATGAAATGAAGCGACAAGAACACAGAGTAACGTTAGCATATCAAAGGCTGGGCCAGCATTTATATGGTGGCAACAGCATCAGACTCCTCCTCCGTCACCGGTGTCCACTCTCAATCCTCCTGCTGCTAGCATTAACATGCTAACGCTAACAGGTTCGTCGTCAACGTCTAGTCTGGCTTGCCTGCTAGCTAGCTAGCCTAGCTTTCCACGGCAAGAAGTTACTCGCCCAACCATCCACACTAGCCTCCTTCCGTTCTGATGCCACGGCTGCCCGGCTGGTTTCACGAAAATGAAACGCATCCATTAAACGCTGGCAGCTTGTTCCATGGTCACAGCTATTCGGTGCATGCTATAATGACTACACCTTAAGAGCTATCACTTATTTTTTCCTGAAGACAACATATGCAGTGAGACCTAGGGGAAAGCAACATGTTACCCACCCAGCACTAGGACCCGGCAGGGTCTTTGTTTGGGTAACATGGTTAGCTCTGTCCTCCTTTTCCACGAAAATAAAGCCCGGTGCTTTGGTTAAATGGCTTCGTAGCTACCAATGTTTGCGTCAGTGTGCCTCCTTACCGTCCGCCGCTGTCACACCGGACCACTCGGCCCAGGCACTCCAGCTTTGACCCACGAAATCATCGAGGCTAGGCACCCGCCGATCCAGAGCAGCCATTACTTTTACTGCGCGTTCACGCACCGCCATCATCACTGCGCGGCAAGCAACTTACGTCATATCTCGCGCTCTCGACAAGATAGGAACTTCCTGCGTGCGCGTTCTTGGGACACCCACACACAGAGAGACCGTGGACTGGTACATAAAATCTGTAAATTATGTCATTTTTCTTTTCAAACCACTTTTAAAAGAAGTAATACTGTGCTTTCTCAGTCTTAAAATACAAATATGCTTAGAATAGATAGCAGACAATCAGGAAAAGATAATTCTATAATTCAAATGCCCTATTGAAAACTGCACTTTAAAATGCAGACTGAGTAGTAGTCAGCCTACACAAAAGACAACTTTTTTTTTTCTACACAAGGATCTGTAGAACTATAATCACCTGCCCCTTTCAATGCATCACCTATGAGGCAAGGTCATTTGTATACCCTTTTTTAAACTCAAAGATGATTCAAAATGCATTCAAGCCACAATAAAAACATAAATAAATTGGACAATTACAATATATAAGCAAACATGAACAAGGTGAACTCTAGGGCCCAATTCAATAACAGAATTTTGCCACAAAAATCTTGTAATGATATCAACCTGTTATAGAGCCCCACTGCAAAAAGTGCAGGTTAGATTTTAGTTTTTAGTCAGGAGCTTTATTAGGAATATGCCCCATGTGAGCACAATATCAAAGAAAATAGCTTAGTTCTTAAAACCAAATTTTGACAAATGGTCCTTATATAAGACATAAATAGACATCAACATTGGCTTACAATCAAAAAGAGAAAATCTGTTGAAAAGATGCTTGCCTCTCTTTTCGCTTTTCCCCTGTTGGTAATCTAGTTTTTGTAACTGACGTTTAGACTTTAGTTGAATTGCATCTCTAAATTTGAGTGCATTGAGGACTTCCTTTCCTAACAATCTTCATAGCTGCTTAGTTAGTTAATTATGATCTATTAGACTGCTTTAAATTAGAAATGTTTCTAATATTCAATCACCTTTACATATTACTATGTACTACCACCAACTGTAGCCTCACATGATCATATTGAGCAAATATTTAATAACATATGTACAATGTGAATATAAATTTCTTCAAATTGCCAACATTCCCCACCACAAGTACATACTATAAGCATAGCTGTGTCCTCTTAAGAGGTCTTGGTTTTTAGTCCATTTTAAACAACAGTTCAATTAAACTATGTCTGAACACTCCTCCTCCAGTATCTCACAAAAGTGAGTACACCCAACACATTTTTGTAAATATTTCATTATATCTTTTCATGGGACAACACTGACGAAATGACACTTTGACACAATGTAAAGAAGTCAGTGTACAGCTTGTATAACATTATACATTTACTGTCCCCTCAAAATAACTCAACACACAGCCATTAATGTTAAACCGCTGGCAACAAAAGTGAGTACACCCCAAAGTGAAATTGTTCAAGTTGTATCCAGTCGGCCATTCTAACTCCACTACTTCATCTGACTCATTAGTGTTACAAGGTCTCAGGTGTGAATGGGGAGCAGGTGTGATTTCTCTCATACTGGTCACTGGAAGTTCAACATGGCACCTCATGACAAAGAACTGTCTGATGATCTGAAAAAAAGAATGGTTGCTCTACATAAAGATGGCCTTAGCTATACGAAGATTGCTAACACCCTGAAACTGAGCTGCAGCACGGTGGCCAATGCCAGACCAAAGAGCAGTTTACCAGGACAGGTTCCACTCGGAACAGGCCTCACCATGGTCGACTAAAGAAGTTGAGTGCACATGCTCAGTGTCATATCCAGATGTTGTCTTTGGAAAATAGACTTATGAGTGCTGCCAGCATTGCTGCAGAGGTTGAAGGGGTGGGGGTTGAGCCTGTCAGTGCTCAGACCATACACTGCACACTGCATCAAATTGGTCTGCATGGCCGTCATCCCAGAAGGAAGCCTCTTCTAAAGATGATGCGCGAGAAAGCCTGCAAACAGTTGGACGAAGACAAGCGGACTAAAGACGTGGATTATTGGAACCATGTCCTGTGGTCTGATGAGACCAAGATAAACTTATTTGGTACAGATGGTATCAAGCATGTGTAGTGGCAACCAAGTGAGGAGTACAAAGACAAGTGTGTCTTGCCAATAGTCAAGCATGGTGGTGGGAGTGTCATGGTCTGGAGCTGCATGAGTGCTGCAGGCACTGGGGAGATACAGTTCATTAAGGAAACCATTGCTGCGTTCCGAAGTCAAGGAAGGATCCTCAAACGGCTAATTTTGAAGGACACTACGTCCTCAATATCCACTGAAGGACTGTTCCAATGTCCAGGATCCTCCGTCGGACAGAGTCCTTCTTTTGCCGAAAAAAAATTCCACCGGTTTACTGGGAGATTTAAAAAATGGCGAGTGCAGAAGCGGCAACACGGGCGGCACAATATGCATTTAAATGTAAATATTTTCACACTAAAATCAATATTTATTCAGTGTGATAATAGTATTGGAAGGAAACAGGAGCGCTGTAATTACACTGCAACAGACAACAGCACCAATATCCCTTATTGTTTATTTCATTTTTATTTTTATATATATATATATATGCTGCACACCTTTGAAGACCAGTTCCAGTTGTTAGGTTTGGAAAAAATGAGCACTTATCTACACCATGACACTAGTAATAAATGCTGCTTAAAGTATATACCACACAAGGCCTGAAACACAGATTAAATATGTCACACATACCAACAGGCACCAGCACACAGATAACAGAGTTTCGAGACACACAGTAATGAGGGAGGGAGTACACAGCGCACACACTTTGTTTCAGGAAACACACACAGATAAACACCCCTACACATATTCACATATCTGAAGGCAGATGTAGCACAAGAAGCCCATTGAAAGCTACATCAAAGTCATAAACCAGGTGAAGATGACCTCAGACATGAGATAGAAAAAGCCAAATATGGGCAAGTGTGGGGCTAGCTGTCTTC
>CAFUXE010001281.1:333289-346821 GCA_903364295.1 Serranus cabrilla
TTGCAGCTAACTGCTTGCAGACTGTGATTTCTGAACAGATAAAGGTCCATGTACATGCTCGCTCTTTCATTACTGTCATATTAAATAGTTAAAAGGATTTTACGCTCCTCTCTTCTGTTCTACAAAACAAACTCGCACCAACACAGTCGTGTTATGCCAGTGATAGGAAGGACTCTGGCCTTGTATCTGTCTCTGACCCGATTCTGAAGGAAGGGTCCTATACCAAGGAAGGATCCTTGACATTGGGAAACAGGGGTGTTCTCACTTTTGTGAGATACTGTAAATGCCATTCCTGCTTCAGACTTTCTTACTGTCTGCACACAGCAGCTGTGAGTCACTATATTTTATATTTACCCGTGTCTGACCCATGTCATTTGTTATCAGTAGCATGATCGAGGGACAGGACCCCATATATACAGTATGCTCTTGCACCAGTATTTGTAAATTCAAACGTATACTCTCCACAGGACAAAAACACTTCTGTTCACTAGAGTGAAGCACAGGGATAGCATTTTCAGGAGTGATCAGAAGTCACGGGTCCACATACGTGATCACTCCTACCCCTTTCTTAATCCCCATAAGTGATTAAGCCTCACACAGCTCGTCAAAGTCGCACTGAAACGCAAACATGATTCACCATAAAGACATGATGTAAATCAATAATTCATGTACACCAGGTGTCTGGGATCTTCTACTGTCACCACATATGCTTGAATCTATCACTGTACATTAAACTTAGGAAAAAGATCTGTCAGTGGGAATGAAATGCCACATCAATTTGAAATAAACATGATTTGCATGGCGAAAATTCTGATGATCAATATTCCATTTTAATTTGAGATACATTTTTAGCACTTAAACTATAAGAAACCAGGTTCATTCATTCATTCATCTTCTATCCTGCCTATCCGGGTCAACCCGGGTCACGGGGGGGCTGGAGCCGATCCCAGCTGCATTGGGCGAGAGGCGGGGTACACCCAGTCTGTCGCAGGGCTGACACATAGAGACAGACAACCATTCACACACTCACTCAAACCTACAGAAGATTTAGAGTCACCGATTAACCTGAGCTGCATGTTTTTGGACTGTGGGAGGAAGCCGGAGTAGCCGGAGAGAACCCACGCACTCACGGGGAGAACATGCAAACTCCACACAGAAGGGCCATGGGCGGGGATCGAACCCGCAACCCTCTTGCTGTGAGGCAAGAGTGCTAACCACTACACCACCGTGTGGCCAAGAAACCAGATGGTATTAAATATTTTTGGTATTATTGAGTCATAGAGATGTCTAAATTCCAATTAAATCCAAGATAAATACCATGTATTCAACATCAGAGATATGCTCAAATCCAAAGAACCTTGTCTGTATGGTTGGAAAGTCTTACCTGTGTCATAGATAGGCCAAATGCATTTAGTGAACTGTACAACCCTTTGATCATGCTCAAAGATCAGTGCCCAAGGGTATGGACACACTGTAGTGTAGTGAAGTATTGTTTTGGGCGGCGGTGTCTGTCTATCTGTCTGTGTACGCTGCATATACATCCTCTGGCCAACAGAGGGTGCTGTGGGGTGAAGTCTGCCATCTCTTATTGCCTTGTTTGATGTTGTGGTTGAATGGCATCAGTAAAATATTATTTGCCTCACAGCAACCTAAATGAAGTGACTGGAAGCAATACATATGTACCAGGACGGTCCAATGTTTGCAGAAACGTATACTATCAGACAGACTAGATGAGAATCTTTGGCTTGTCTATAAATGTCCATAAACCACAACGGTGTGCAGACAAACTCATTAATAAACTCTTTTTGTAATGTAATTAAAAAAAAAGAGACAAAATCCAGCAGTTACAGCTCTCATGTTTTACACTTGTCAATACAGTTAAGTCATTGTTTCTTTTTTGCACAAAGCATAAAATACAAGACCAATTTCAGTAATCCATTACATGTACATCCCACATATTACTATGCTCTAATTAAACCGTTTTAAAATAGACAAATCATCTAACAAAGTATGTCTTATTTCAATATGATGTGGAAAATATATATTACTTTACTTACAGTGACCAAAACAGCCCCTCATTTATTCCCTACAGAGCCTATGGTGGTGAAAAAAAACTCAAAACAATTACTTCATGGAGATCAGCAGATCCCTCTTAGTGCAATGCAAATAATCAATGTAGACACAGATTGATCAACAGTGCTGTAGTTCAATACATAACCTTGTAGTGTAAAGCATTGGCTGTAAAGTTACGTGTAGGGCAGGATGGACAGGAGCCATAAGGAAATGCAGCAAGATTACATACATTTGGCGACCACATCTTGCCACTTTTGCTACCTAAACTATTTATTATCTCACAATGAAACCTAAAGCTACTCAGTGGTACAACACACTTAACAGCAAATCGGACATTACAATAAACAAAATCAAGCAGAAGCTGCACGAAGGCACTTTTCCATTGGGAAATACAAACAGAAACCCAACATTGGTTTTAAAAATATGCAATGAACCAATTACTGTAGATAAAAATACATATGTACTGTATATAAATATCATCACTGCCAGTCACCTTTTTGTAAAATATCATTCAACCAAGTCTTAGTGTTATGGAGTAGTGTAAATGTAACATTTTGGTCAAACAGGAACTAACATGGTTTGGCCGAACAACTTTCAGTCACTTCCACTGTGAACTCGTGTACAACAGCTGCTGGAGTAAACATGTGAAGAACCTGCCTTGTTCTGGACACAGGCTGAAAATAAACAAGGCTGTGGAAAATGTTGTCACCCAAAATGACACTTTCAAAATAAAAGTATTTGCTTCCCCTCTCGAAGTAGAGAGAAGCGCAGTGGATCGTAGTGTGATTTGTCTTATTACTTAGTGTGTTTTTCTTTTTTATCCCAAGAAAATCAAAGTCTGCTGAAGCGGTGATAGTAAAGTTTAGCGTTAGTGTGCATCTGTCAGTAGCTTAGAACATTGGTAGGGAGATGGCATGGCCATTATTTTAATTGTTGCATGGTCTGAGGCAGAGCTCAGAACATAAGAGAACAAATGCTTTACCGATTATAGACCAGGAATTACTTGTTTCTTTAAATGGCGGGAAAAGAGCATTTTGACTATCAGGCTAGGGCTCAAATATTTAAACTGATGTGACGGACATGTGTAGAGTTACAGTACTTCACTTGTACTATATCGCTTCCTTTTACAGATTTGAAAATGGAATTAGCCCCAGAACAATGTGCCAGGTGTGCATTTGCTCCCACCTAAAATGTTTGTTTCCAGATTTCGCTTCACTTATATTTAGTGGATGTGAGGGCTATTTGCCTTCACCTTATTTAAATTATTTACCTTTTTCCCTGCTTAAGACCAATAGAGATTTTTGGCTCTTACGTCACAATATTATGACTGGGTGGCTCCAATCAAGGGAGGACATTGTGCTCAAGTGAAAGCAAATGCACTGCAGGCCTGCTGTTCTGAACACCGAATACATACAGTGATGACAGATTTTAAAAAAAATCATGGTTGCTCAATCATTTGGGACTACATTAACTTGAGCCGTAACTGAAAAATAGCTCTGAAACGTGCTGGCCATTCTGCAGGATAACATCAGAGACCAGTGTTGGGCACAAAGCGTTTCTGCTGTGGGCACAGGGTTATGCTTGAGGACCCTCAGGGATGTGGCTAGGGCCCAGAGACCCCTCCTTCTTCCATGGTGGCTGGCGGGTTGGGATCCTTGTGGAAAGGGGTCTCCTTGTAAATGAACCAGCAGTTACCTGCCCAGAGGATCAAGTTCAAGAAGCCAAATATCTAGAGAAAAGATTGAAAAACAGATGAGACAATAAGTGACAACAAATATGTATTGTCTACTCTAAATCTTACAGTGTTTAGTTTTGTAACACTTTTATTTTTAAAGATTATTTTCATTTCAATTTTAACTTTTTTCTATACATTTATTTCATTCCATTTATACATGGAAAGGAATGTCAGTTTTTATTTTAAACACCAGATGGCACTGGTTATACTTTGCCACTAAAGCACTCCAGTTTAAAACAGCCCTGCAGCTCTCCTTAACCCTGGAGTAATCAGGATGAGTGTCCTAAGGTTAGAAAACACTGTTTCGAAACACTGTTTGAACACAAGTTTTATAACCTAAAACCAATTCGGCCACACTAAAAAAATTTGGGGTCTGTTAAGAACTAAATATAAGATCTATAGCAGCTCCACTACTTTACCACGACTTACCACAGAGGCATTGAGACGCCCCATGGAAGGAAACTCTCCTGGATGACAGATGTCCTTGCATGGCTCCACTAAGTGCTCTGGGTTGGTGGCCCATTTGACATCAGTCAGTCCTTTGCCCCAGGCTGAGGAGGACACAAGCCACAGGAAGGCAAAGGCAGCAGTAACCACAAGGTCCTGACAGGGAGTACAAAGGAAACACTCAGCATGTATCCAGAAGGTTCTTAGTTAACATTCTCTACTAGATCAAATTAGCTACTCTCATTCCAAGAAAAAGTTCATTTTTGGGATGTATGTTTTATTATGGATTTAACAGAGTAACATGCACAGGTGGCTTGGCTATTGGCCAACCAAAGTAAAATGTTTCAAAGTGAAAGGTGTTTAATACGGTACATGATTTGACTTTTCATGGAGGCAAAAACCAAAATCAAAACATGATGTTGCCTCTACCAATTCATTAAAATGAATGAATTCTTAAAAATGTTTTTAAAAAAAATCTGCTGAAAGCTTATATATTAAATTATATAAAACCTTCACTTGGCTTTGGAAAGGTTATTTTACAGGTTACATCCTTGTCCGTTTTTAAGCCAGCCTTGTGTTGTTAACTCAAGCTTGTTAAGAGTTGTTTGGTGAACAATGGTAATGGAAATTGGATGGACTGCACTTATATAGCGCTTTTTCTAGTCTTTTCTAGTACCCTACACGGTGCCCTAACCCTAACCCAAACACCGATGAACGCAGCATCAGGAGCAATTTGGGGTTCAGTATCTCGCCCAAGGATACTGCGACATGTTGGCTACCACGGTCAGG
The DNA here is from genome assembly GCA_903364295.1 of Serranus cabrilla. Taxonomy (NCBI): domain Eukaryota; kingdom Metazoa; phylum Chordata; class Actinopteri; order Perciformes; family Serranidae; genus Serranus; species Serranus cabrilla. The sequence continues at coordinate 338,334 of CAFUXE010001281.1, forward strand.
GATCGAACCACCAACCGTCCGATCAGTGAGCAACCAACTGAGCCACAGCCGCCCATAAAAAAAGGACAATTTAACAAATTCACATAATGATGATTCCTGGGGCTCTTTGACAGCTGATCTTAACCATCAGCAAGGGACAGCCCTTGCTTAGACCACTGTGCTTTTCCTAATCTAGGACCATTCAGTCCTGTTTGACATTGTGAGGAGATGAGGTCACACAGAAGCAAAGAAAGAGAGTCAATATACGCAAATGCAGGCCTGCTGAGCTGATATGGGGGCAGTGCAGGAAGTGACACATATGGATATCAGTTACTGGTTTGTAAGTTCCCTTGACAGCCAAGTGGAGTCTACCACACACACGTCTTAAATGGTTGAGGCTGCAATGTTGCAAGTCCAAGTGGTAATGCAAAGATATACATTTTAATTAACAAAACGGAATCCTGCTGTCCGTTTTATTAATTACTATTTAAATTTACAATAGTTTACTTAACTTTATCAAACTGATTATGTTCAAAAGAGAAGGCGACTGGGATAAATTCCCTCCATTGATCCAAGAATGTGTTACAAACTAGAGGAAGACTGATATTTGAAAATATGATTTTCAGCTAATTTGAAAAGATGATGACAATATAGCTGTATAAACCTAACCCTGCTCTTACATTTTAGTGCCAATACATGTTGATGCTTTGCTACTGTACTCAGTGCTCTTGTTATTAATGAGAGGGTGCCCTGGTGACTTTCTAGCGAACTATAACAGTACTTTTGTGGTGCATGCACTCAGCTTTATATTTATCCTGCCTGCCACAATCTGCTCCTCTTATTATGGCTACAGGTTGACTGCAATAATCATTTAAATTATGAATAGTATGTAACAGATGTACAATATAACTTAACGTTACTTCGTCAACTGAAAAACATCATAAACAAGCAAGTGGAACTCTTCTATTGCTTTTTGGTAGGCTAGGTGTTGCTACTTCTTGCTGTTCAACGTGGGCATAGGGAGGGTCCATTAGGCTGATCACTTTTTGCATTTCCCTCTTAGCACTCAGTGAGGATACATCAAGTAAAACCAGACAGGACTTTGACAGAGTGGATTTTTATTTTTTTTCTCTCATTTTAGAAAATCTGTTTAGGAAACTGTCTGAAAATGCTAAATGCAGCTAAAAGAACTATTCAAAGATTAATAGATACCTTGCAGATTCCAGAACAATTGTAACAAGGAAACAGTGATTCTAATAACACATTGATGAATCTAAACTCTCAGAGGCTATAGACAGCAGATCATTTCATCGATGAAGCCCACAAAGAAGATTATGTTTTTCATTTCGGTATTCACCATGGAAATGATTACAATGCCACAGTGCGTTCCCACGAGGTGCACGCGGGTCCCGGCGGACAGGCACGACTCGGCACAACACCAGGGAGGTGTCGGTGACAGGGCCCCGTGTGTGTGGGTTTAGTTCTCTAAGCATTCTCACGACTGTCTCCCTTGTTAAACATAATCCCTGTGTCTGCTTTAAAGTTAACCACATGGTTCGGTATCCAAACATCTGTCCAGGTCGCCACAGTTCTGACAGTATTGCCCTCCTGACATCACCTGCTGAAGAACAGCCCCGTCTCCTCAGTCCGAGCCTTTCCAACATGATTCGAGGGTTCCAGTGACATTTGTATATCATGATACGTGAAAGCATATCAATAATCACACTATAGGAGTGTCCCATGTTGAAATATTCCGTTATGAGCTCATGCTCCTTTTCCATCCTTCAAAACACTTTTGCGCAAGTCAAAGCAGGAAGACTCTCTCTGCCGTTGCCGATATAAACAGGAAAATGACCTTTTTGCGAAAATTTTTTTTGTTTTGTGAAATACGTTTGCGTTTTGTGAAATGTTTTGCGTTTCACGAAATTAATTTTTGTTTCGTGAAATGTTTTTGCATTCCATTAAATATTTGTGTTTCATGAAATATTTTTGCATTTATTGAAATATATTTTGTGTGAAACGTTTTGCTTTTCAAGAAATATTTTGCCGTTTATGAAATGTTTTTCCATTTCATTGAATATTTTCGCATTTTGTGAAATGTTTTTGTGTTTCATTAAATATTTTTGACCTTCAGGGCCACCGTAGCTATTGCACATGCAAAATTGAATTAACAGGTGTGACCAGCTTTTTGGGAGTTTAGAATGATTAGATAGCAAATCAGGCAGAAACCACCAGAAATGCTCCATGGATGATGCAAGTCTTTTTTCAGCACTTAAATGTAGTACAACGTTTTAAAGTAAAGCACCACATTAGGCAATCACATGCATTTAGGCACAAATTCCTGGTGGATTACATTGTAAATTGAACGCAGTATTTAAAATGATATTATTGTAATAAGTGTGGAAAAAGACAAAAGACTGCTGCCATGATAACCTTCCAATTACCATAGTAAAAGCCTGCTTTACTAGTATTATAAACCACTGTGCAGGGTTTTGGTGTTTAAGATATGGTATGTCGAAAAAGCTATTTGATGACAAAAGGATGTGTACTCACTATGATGGGACCACGGGTGGTCTGGCGGTAGATGTTCTGGTAGCCCAGGTAGAGGATGAGTGTGACGGTGCAGTAAAGGAACCCAAACACACCAACACAAACAAAGAACTCTGCTGAGGAGGAGAAGTCGCCCTGCAGGTAGGTCTGATTGGATGGAGTGCCGTCACATGCCGGTATCTTAAATGGGTATGCTGGCAACCTGAAGGGTGGTAGAAAGTGAAAGTCATCAATAACAGTTGCTGTGATGACTTGTTTTTTCTCTCTTGTGTGATTTCAGAGAAAACAAGTCCTCACCTGGGTTACTCTTCTATCCAAGGAATGCAAGAAGAAAGAATATGAAAGGGTTAAGTGGGACTTGTAAGAATGAACAATGAGTGTGTGTGTGTGTACATACTAAACAGAACATTTTACTTAACTACATGATTTTAGATAAGCTTCATCATTAAGAAATATCAGAGATTGGGACAGAAATCTGCTGTAACTTTTATGACTTTTTTTTGTCGTTGCAACTTGCAAGTACGTTCATTCTCTTCACTACCGTCGTCTGATCAAACAATGTTGCAGATTTTACACTGGTTTCCACAGATATTATTTTTATTTTTTTATTTTACAAGTGCATAAACTCAGTGCACGCCCCTAACAAATAAGAACAAATATGAGAGAATGCCGTAGGTCAGGGGTGTCAAACTGATCCAGTAAAGGGCCGAGTGGCTGCAGGTTTCTGTTCCAACCAAGCAGGAGCACAGGTGATACTGATAACTAATCAACTGAGTGAAGACAGTTCAGCTGATTGAATGATTGGATTCAGGTGTGCTTCTGCCACTCTGCCCTGTTCTAGATGACAAAAATACAAATTATAGTATATCCAAAAATTGTTCATAGTGTAGTTCACCCAAAAATGTCTAAAAATGCTGTTGGACCTGGGTAATAGTATAGTATATCCAAAAATATGAAACAAGAAACACTATATTATAGTGTGTCCAAAACTGGAAGAAAAAAAATGGCATACTATATTATATTTAAAAATGTCAAAAGAAAAACACCTTATTATAGGATGTCCAAATCTTGATTTTTGTCAAAAAATTATCATTCTGTAAAATGCTTACAAATGCTAAAATTGGCCCTGTTATACTCTGTGAAAACATAATACAGCATAATATGTCCAAACATGGTAGAAAAACAAGAACACAGGTGATCCTGATAATTAATCAGCTGAGTGAAGACAGTTCAGGTGATTGAATGATTGGATTCAGGTGTGCTTCTTCTTGGTTGGAACAGAAACCTGCAGCAACTCGGCCCTTTACTGGATCAGTTTGACACCCCTGCCGTAGGTAGAGCGTCTTTTGTTCTTAGCCCCCAGAGTAAAAGGAGGGGTAGCTTAGATCCTGTTGTCAAACTCGGGTTGGGGATGCGAAAGCTTTAGTTTGCCACCCTCTCTCTTATTCTCCAAGCCGCATTTCTGCATGGTGACTCTTGCCGAGCCGAAAAAGCCTTGTCGGTCAACAGAGTCTTCTCCTTGTGAGACAGACTAGCTCAGTTTAGCCACCTAGCTCCAACTTGAGTGCCTATAGTGCCATGTATCTATCAGAGGCCTGGAAAGTGCACCTGTGCAGTTGCAGGCAGAGGTCCATCACCACACACAGATAGTATCACACTTCTGGGGAGGGTGAAGTGGACATGTTGCTATTTCCGTAAGTGATGACTGTAAATAAAAGGCTTTAAAGAGCGGAGCTGGGCCAGCTGAAGTCATGCTGGACTGGAGATGAGATTCTAGGAGAGGTTTGACCAGAGGCTAGGGTTGGGCCAGTGTAAAAATATTCAAACCAATTTAATATTAATCTAACTGTACCAGTATAACGAATATTACCACTAGTTGCCGCACTTGGTGGTGGTAATTAACCAAAATCCAAAATGTCCTGATTGAGGTGTTAACAATTTTATTAGGGCCTGAGCATGAAAAGTGCCACATTCAATGAGCTTACTCAAAAACGCATTTGAAACATGCCTCTGGCGAGGCAGATCTTTTTTAACCTGATACAGCTCATGTGTGGGTGTGGCACAAAGGCTCGATATTGCAACCTAACAGTTTTAAAATCGATGCCCCCTCCTTTTAAATTGTCATGGAAGACAGACAGACTACATTCATATTATTTCAGGTTCTGTTGAAAAATGGCACGTGAATTTTGATCCTTTGCCATTAGAGAATAAATCGTTGTATCCTGACTCTTCACAATCAGAAGTTTACCAAATTTCACACATAAGATACTCTCAAGTATCATTTATCAATTCAATGATAGAGTCTCCTACTGGCACAGGAGATGGGACCAGGAAGATTTTGCCTTTTCAGCAAGGAGCGCGGTAACTTATATTTGCCATGAAGCAGGAAGCTGTTTTTAAAGGGGCTAGTCTTGCTTAAGAAGTCACGAAACGTTCAGCACACAGATGTGCTGGACTTTGCTGTCTGGTATGATTTTCGTGCTTGAGAGTGTCAACAAAAATGAAAGGCTAATTTTGATGCAATTTTAATTTACAATTGAAAATGGGTCACCCCTAGTGATGGTTTACAGGGATTCTATATAGTTTTATTTAGATTTTTTTTAGAAAGTTCTTGCATATTATACCTTTTATGTATTAGATTATAAATTAACATGCTCAATTGAAACACAATGCTGCCACATACGTATGTAGCCTACGTAACACATTATATCTTATGACGGATACAAATTGTATTGTCATTAGAGGCATTGTATATTAAAATCTACACTTGCCTGACATTTATGAACACCATAGAGCTGAATCTGTTATGATTGACCTAGTTTCAGCTAGCTTGCATACAAAGATCAAGAGAGGAAATGCAGGAAAGAATTAATAAACAAACATGATACTTGACAAAAAGTTACTTGGCAATGCATATTAGAGCTTTTTTATGTCAACTGTCAGCTACAAAAAATATTAAAGCCGTTACATTATGTGGAAGGCTATTCACTGAAGATAACTAACATTATTTTTCATTATAAACACAACAAATACGCTATGACGTTTCCAAAACTTTCAATGACTTTACTGATTCCATAAATTTTACAGGCCTGGAATTTATATTTTGAAACTCTGTATATTATTAGAACACATTTATTGTACTGAACATCATGAAATGACCCTGCATACATTTGTCACATCAAAGCTATCCCTTTAGTGATAATGATTTCAACCATATGGCACAGTCCTATTTGACAGAGGATCTAAATGCAGCTGCGCAATCGCTGTACTGGCTACAATTACATATTATTTACTATGACTAAAAAGGAAGAAGACCAACTCGATTTTAATCTTATCACATGATCAGGGAAATATAAAAGCTGCAAATCTGGTGCTACTGCTGCCATAAGGAGCAGGGTGTTGAATTTGATTTTTTAAAATTTGATTAATGTGGGGCGGTGATCTGCAAAAATTAATCGATTCAAATTCATATTATCAAAAAAAATAGATGGTGGGGGCAATGGGTACACCATGTAACAAAGAAACTAACTATTGGGGTAACCTTTTTTTTTAACAATGAGACATTGGAGTGATTTTAATGATAATTATGTCATTATATATATAATATCGGATAGGGACTCGGTATCAATTATTAAATGACTCAATAGGGACATACCTAATTATTGTATGATACTGCAGTCATCTGACAAAATGAACATAAAAGTACATCTTTGCAAAGTTTTCAGTATTCGGCTATATTTACACACAAAGTATGCCATCAAATAGAGTAGCTCGGAGAGAATTGAGGACAACCGTTCTTTTCACCAGATGTTGGCAGTAATCCACAATTGTGTTGTTTGCTAACTGCATTCCAAAATGTATTTGTACTACAGGCAAGGCATCAAGTTAAAGACAAACAGCAAAGGCTGGGAGTGCTCTTGCGCTCTACTGTACCTGAATGGGTAACCAAACACAGCCGATACATCCACCCCATCTTTATCTGGACACTTGACTGTCATGTGGGTTGTTCCAGAGTAACCTCCAGTGGTTGCAAAGGCAAAGATGGTGAAGACCTGTCAGGGCAGTGAAACACGCGCAGGTAAGAACATGGGGGTAAGTTTCCTCACAATATGATATTATATCAATTCATTGGAAAACAATCGGATATTTTCAAGATTTCAAGCTCTGTCACAATACAACTTCAATTCAAAGGTCTGTGATCAATATGAGATTAAATTGTACACAACTACAATATGATTTGACAATTGTATTACCGAGTTCCTCCAGACATTTAAAAGAAAAACAATCTAGTTTTTCTACCACAAAAAGATAAGTGGGGATTTAAAAATACAGCCATAGCTCAAAGATTTTAGGTATTGATATTTCACTTTATAACAATGGAACGTTGATCATTGAATCGATGTTGGGGACCAACCTTAACTTGACACAGTAAAAACTGACATTACTGGCTAATGTCTGTTTCATAGGCTTTGACATTCAGTAATATCAATTTATTTTATAAAGTCCTAATATTTGTAAACATAAAAAAAGACGTTTGAACTGTACTGCCTTTTAGGATGAAAGGTAAACTTCTACACATTTAAGACAATTTAATTTGATACAATGCCTTTTGATTAAGTAGCAGATGATATTATGGATAGTTATGGATTATTTTGAGCCTCTGTAGTAAATGTCTTCACTATCACTCTCCTCCCAGCAGATGTTACATCCTTTATCTACACAGAAAACTCCCTCCTCACTGCTTAAAGATGACGAACCCTTAAGCTACCAGGTCAAATGTTCAGCCTCAACAACTCTAGGCCTTACAAAAAGCCATTATATTATTAAAGTTTATGTAAAAGGCTATGCCAGTATGTTGACTAAGGAATGCTAAAAAACATGTGCTCAGCTGCTACAATGTCCACCTGTTTTATTTTCTCCGGTTGTTGCGTTAGAGAGGTAGAATAATGGCCCCAGACAATGGCTCCTTCCCTGTTCCCTACTTTCAGCAACATAAATGTGGGACCACACCCATCCTTAAACTTGGCCTTCATTATGAACTCAAATACACATCTGTAAAGTTTTGAGAGAGCATCTTGCACTGCTGTGGTGCTTTCACTGTGACAAAATAAAGTAGTAAAATCTGTCCACAGTGAAAGCCTGTTTTAAAGCCACCTCCAGCCAGTATTACTTCCTGGTTATTGGTTAACCTTCTTTCTCATAAAGAGAATGGGAGTGTGGTCAGTTGTAGCTAGACTGCATCGGTTTTCCAACCAACCAGGTAATTTACAGTAGTTTGGAAAACAGCAACACCAAAACACTTCCCTCTCTCACTCACTTTCCTCCTGTCTTCTTGAGGAGAATCACGGCTGCACGTGAGGTGCACAGCTGAGGTCCACTGTTTGAAATGTGATTTGGAATGTTTTGGGGAACTGCACCGTCTACCACTGGCTGCTCAGTTCCAGCACCCACACTGCAACGGAAACTTGACTTTTTACTTGTTGCTGGACATCTTGTGTGCTCCATGACGTCCAGCACTTTTAAAGACTGGCGCTGGTACACGGTGCAAACCTCCAAAACATCCCGAAAATGTATACACAGGCATGTTTAGCCATTCTACTGTGCGCTGTGGTCTGCAGTGTCTTTTGAAACACTTTCTTTGCCTGGGTTTGTCAGTCGGGATTGTTTTTCCATATTGCATAAGAATTCATGTCAGCAAATAGCTTCTCGTAAAGGGAGAAAAACAAGCTGATAACCTCAACTTGCTGACAGAAAGCAGACCCCAGCGGAAAGAATTGTCAAGCAGAGAGGAACCCAGACCATTTCCTCTAACCCTCAATATGAACTGACTGTGAAAAAACTGTGATGCCACTCGAGAGTCGTCAGACAATCAAAAGGTTTGAACAAGATTTAATTGCCACTAATCATCTGCATCTGGGAAACTACACAGAGACGACAGGGTGGGATCAATAACTTTCCT
>CAFUXE010001281.1:365610-378210 GCA_903364295.1 Serranus cabrilla
CATTATTTGTACATATTGCTGTGTAAATAAAAAATGCTTTTAATGACCAGCTGGATCAATGATTTACTGATTATTTTAAATAGCCTCCAAAGCCAATATGTTATGCTAGGTTTTGTCATTAACATCAGGTGTTAATACTTAAAAGAAATGTATAACATGTTTTTTTGTTAAACCTAACCCCTTGCAAAATATACTGATATATGAAACTAGAAGATGTAAGGAATACCAAGGATGAAGCAGGTGGCAGACACCACTCATGAGGGTAAGGACGTTGGATGTGCCTGCACTGAAGGCCCAACAGACAACTTGCCTGTAAGCTGTGTAAGTCACATTAACACTTAACAGACTTGTAGACACCATCAAATAGTAGAGTAGGTAGTGTAGATGGAAATATGGGCAACTTAAAATATAGTATAGAAAATTACTCAGATTCAATTTTAATATCCCTAATGTAATGTTTGGTGAAGTGTTGTAGTCCTCTCTCAGAGACTCAGGGCTGATTTGTCTGCTGAAGGAAGGAATCGCATGTTTAGATATTATAGTTGACTAACTAAATACATATTTAGAGACTGGGAAAAAAAGGAAAGGGCTACACGGTGGTGTAGTGGTTAGCACTCTTGCCTCACAGCAAGAGGGTTGCCGGTTTGATCCCGACCTGCGGCCCTTCTGTGTGGAGTTTGGATGTTCTCCCTGTGTGTGCGTGGGTTCTCTCCGGGTACTCCGGCTTCCTCCCACAGTCCAAAAACATGCAGCTTAGGTTTAATTGGTGACTCTAAATTGACCGTAGGTGTGTGTGAGAGTGTGAATGGTTGTCTGTCTATATGTGTCAGCCCTGTGACAGACTGCCGTCCTGTCCAGGGTGTACCCCGCCTCTCGCCCAATGCAGCTGGGATCTGCTCCAGCCCCCCACGACCTGGGTTCCGATAAGCCAGGGGTGTCCAACCTTTTTGCAAAGAGGGCCATATTTGGCGAGGTTAAAATGTGTGGGGGCCGACCATTTAGCCTAAATTAAATGCAAATAAATGATTCAATGAATTTTTATTACAAATGGCATACATTCACATAATTTCTTCAGACAGAAGAAAGTTTATCTATTTATTTATTTTTTAATCAAAATCACTATTCTACATTAAAACATGTTAACATTGGCAAAACTCTTGCTTCTTCTCGGGACAAATTTTCTACACCATTTTCATAACGCAGTCTTTAATAAATTCACCCTCAGTAAAACAGCTTCCAGTTGATTAAATTTTTCGCAGCGTTCGTTCTCAGGTAGCTTGACGTAGTTAGCATGTTTCGTCTGGTAGTACCTCTTGGTATTGAATTCCTTGAAAACAGACACAGTTTCTTGTCAAATTAGGCATGCACAGTTGTTTCATATGTCAGTGAGAAAATACTCTAATTTCCACTTGGAAGTGGTGGCCCTCACTGTCAACTTTCCCTTTTTTACTTACAGTAGCTATTTAAGAAATGGGGTAAAAAGGGTCACGGCAAAAGTAGGCTATGCCCACAGATCTACTACTATCTTCTGGTGTAATATAAAATAGATTTTTTGTATGTGTGTATTTTATTTCGTGATTAACAGTGCTGGTGGGCTGCATATTATTGATTTTATGACAGAGGCTGCGGGCCGGTTGAAATTTGAACATGGGCCGCAATTGGCCCACGGGCCGGACTTTGGACATGCCTGCGATAAGCGGTTAAGAAAAATAATAAGAAAAATAACATGGTTAGCAATTTTGCTCAGAGTTTTTTTTAAACTTTATTATTAGTTAGTCAACTCTTTTATTTTAAATTAATTTAAAAGAAAAAGAACAGGGCGTCCTGTGTTGTACAAGGGCTGAATCTCAATGTCAGGGCTCAACATGATTAGGAATGGGACAGCACTTTCCGGGGACATGTAACGATACCTTGACAACACCAAAACGTTCAGTACACACAGAATTGACTTGGTGATACAGCACTTTAAAACATGTAAGAAGTTAAAGGGTTTCAAAATAAAGATTGCATACTGTACAATTAAAAATGATATAATTACTATAATAAATATGTATTGGCATTTTGTGCAAATTCAGATCGATAAATATGCTGCATAATGCTACATTTGCACATTTTTCACAGTACAGACAAATATTGCACATTATGTAAGCAACAATTGTGGGTTTGTGACTATTTATTTTACTTTTCATACTTCCTTCAAAACCAAATAAAGGGGTCAGCCCGATTTAAAAAAAAAAGAACCAACCATTCACACTCTCACCTACAATTTAGAGTCATCAATTAAACCTAAACTTCATGTTTTTGAACTGTGAGAGGAAGCCGGAGTACCCACAGAGAACCCACGCACACACAGGGAGAACATGCAAACTCCACACAGAAGAGCCGCAGGCGGGGATCGAACCGGCTGCACCACTACACCAGTTTAATATTGGCAACATATACATGAGTAAAGTGCGATTATGAGGAGTGTTGATTTTCGGCTGCGGCAGAAAAGAGGGCGGCTATCTAGCATGAAAACGGCAAGAAGTAGTGGTGCTCCTTTTTGTAGTCCATCTTCTGAACATTGTAGTTTTACCGCGGCAGACTAGCGTCATCCGCATGCTGGTTCGTCGTCGGCCAAAGTCACAAGGGCATTCTGATAGAGCGCCCTCTGCTGCTCGGGAGGCGTTCTTTAAAGTAAAACCTTTGTTAGATAACTCTGAATGTAAATTAAAACCTATGCGTTTATATGCAAAGCAACGTTTATTCATCTGTTATATATTAAAATAGTGATATATATTAATTTAAAATCTGCTTATTGAATGTACAAGTTTAAAACAAAGAATGATGTATTCATAAACATTTTGTTCATTAAAGAATATAATAAAAACATTAGTTGTTAGTTGTAAATATTTCATTATTTTAATTATTTGGTTTGAAAACAATATTCTGTAATAAGAAAAATGTTTTTAAACATAGGTAAATAAACCTCACAAATTAAATATAATGTTAAACGTGTCTAATTTACCCAAGTTATATTTAGTGATCAGTCTGAAACAATGGAGATGAATCGTCTTACTCGAACTTGACATCTGAGAAACATTACATAATTTTATTTAATTTTTTATCTTATTTTACCTGATTTTACTTTGCTGTATTTTATTGCTTTTATTCATATTTTTTATTGGATTTCATTGATTGTATTTATTGTTTGTTGTAGAGCACTTTGGTTCGCCGAAAGGATTGTTGTAAAGCGCCGTATAAATAAAGTACATTTACATTTACATCGTCAGTTTAAAAAGTGATTTGATGAGACTTGACCTAAACTGAACATAATACATAAACATATCGATGAAACTCAATAACTACTACATAGCTGCAGTCTGATTCCCTTTGCACTGCGGTCGTCTTTTCCCGAGTTATTTCACATCTATCTTGACCTCATGACGTTTTCAACCGAAGTAAAAATATAAAAGAAAAGAAAAAATAAAGAAGAAAAAGAGGTTAGGAAAAGGTCACATTTTTGGACTGTTTGTCCTCAACCCGTCTCTGGCCACCACATCACGCAGAAGCCGGTAGGTTTCTACTTCCGGGTTAGTGGATGTAAACAGAAGGACGTTCCGCCTCTGGAGACAGCAGTAAAAATCATGACCAAACTGGAGCTGTTGAACGTGTTTCTGAACGACAGGCTGACTGCGGCCGCTGAAGAAATATTCCGCGCCGTTAAAAACACGGTGGTGGAGTATCAGAGCGAAATCCTGCGATCCAAAGAGGAGAACGAGCGACTGAAGCGGCTCCTCAATGCAGCCGTCCAGCGTCTCCTACTGCAGCCAGGTGATGAGCACAAGTTACGCCGTATATAATGTATCTTTATATACAGTCTGTGATGACGAGCAGCAGCCGCTGACAGTTCATGGTCATTGATATGCTCTGTTGTTGACGCTGTTAGTACAGAATTTGACGCCAAATATTATTTGAAATATCTCAATTTTTCAACGAAGCTTCTCTCATGGGTAGAGTTGTAGCTAACAACCCGGACGCTCAGTTTCATAAGATACATCTTTTTACTTTTGAATGGAAACTTTTACTGCATGGGAACTGGTTTCACAGCTGTACTGTTGAACCGTTAATACTGAAGGAAACAAGCAAAAAAAAAAAAATAAATAACAACAATATCCGCAAATATAACGTTAGTCTATAAAACCCGGGTTACAATAATCTCCAAGATACCACCGTTTATATAGCTCTGCATTATGGATGTGGTGACCTTTTATCTTAACCAATGGCATTTCTGTTTCTCCGTATAATAGAGATATATTGTGATAAATTTTGTGGCAAGATAATGGGGATTACAAATTGCAAGCAGTGTCATTTTTCCAGCATTAGAGTGGAAGTTTGAAAAGTGAATACATATGTTTTCAAAGTTACATCTGCAGATTTCTGTATGAAGTAGATTGAACAAGAGAAAATAAAGTGAACAGAGATTTGTTTCCATGACGGGGTTTTCCCAACCATTATGGGTCTTATCGATGTGAAGAACATCAAAACAAACTAAATTAATATTATCATGTCTTTTGGTAGTACTTTGTCCCAAGTTTTGTTTAACCTTTTGGGTGTTAATTTTTTATTCTTTTTTTCTATCCTTCTGGTGGAAGGCTGCTGCTTTATGTGTGCAAAATACACACCAATATAGTATGTATAAACACCTAGCATGACTATGATGCTTGTTTTCTTCCAGAACCTCACTCCCTGCAGCCCCTAGAAGATGGACAGTCCTGTGAATCTGAGTGGGGAAGGAGTATGGAGCTGCTGCCACAAATTAAAGAAGAACCAAAACTCAAAAACATTCAGACAGACTGTTCACAAGAAGCAGATGACTCAGGGGAAGGAAACTGCAGTCACGTTGAACCACTGCAGAGGTCACTTCCTCCACCAGCCAAACCTGTGTGTAGTAGACAAAGTGTCTCCCCTCCTCCGCTGACATCCCACGAGATTAAGGGAGAGGGTGACAGAGAGGATGGCAGGAAACAGCAGCCAGCCACCAGTTTACCATCCTCCACAACAGTTAATTCAAACTGCAGACTGACTCAGAGTGATTCTAGTGCCAGCACTGCGAAGAGTCACAGGACTCAGAAAACAGAGCAGCAGATGAAAGAGTTGCTCCGCTCAAATGGAAAACAGAGCGCACACATACTGCAGATCAAGAATGTCAGATCCCTGAAGCCGGCGCTGCCTCGCTCCTCTCACCCAAGCCAGAGCATTCAGAGGTGGCACAGCTGTAAAGAGTGTGGGAAGGGCTTCAGCTTTGCCTGCCAGCTTGAGGTCCACATGCGCTGGCACACCAAGGAGAAGCCGTACAGCTGTGCGGTTTGCCGAAAGAGCTTCACCACGGTCAGCATGCTGAAGAGGCACCACCGTATACACACAGGGGAAAAGCCCTTTCGCTGCCATGTCTGCGGGAAATGCTTTAACCAGTCAGCACACCTCAACACCCACTTCAGGCTGCACACCAGAGAGAGGGCCAGCTGGACCCGAGCACCACACATTAAGTGAACAAAGACTCACCACAACAATCTAACCTTACATCTGTAAATGCTTTAACCGGCCAAATTTGAGATTGCGTGTACAATAATAATGTTTGAGTGTGTCTCGTTTGTTGTGCAATAAAGTGTGGTACTGTATATTGAGATTTAGAAATCACAGATTATTTCTTTGAACACTAGCAAAGGACCTAAAAAAACTGACCTGCCAATATCATATCTAAGATGTGCAGACATGGGTTCAAGAGCCAGCAGGGACAAAGCGTCAGTGGAGAGTTTGATTCGAGTCTGGCATGAACCGCCCGGACAGGCTATAACAGCGGTACTCGCTTTTACTATAGGTTTTAGTTGAGTCAGTATGTGTTTATAGGGACTTGTCTCCATGCCAACGATACACGGACAGCCTGTTACTGGGTCGCTCTGCGAGCGCAATTTTAATGTTCTTCAGCTTATGGAAACCTAGTTCTGGGTTCTTTGCCCTGTTGGTAGTGCATTTCACCACACATTAGTTTTTATGTTATTTTTTAATTATTTAATAGTTTTTACTTATTTATTTGTATTATTTTTGGGGCATTCTGGCTTTATTTGATAGTAGTAGAGATGCAGATTGAAAGGGACAGAGGGGAGGACATGCAGGAAAGGGCTCTGAGCCAAATTCGAACCTGGGCCCGTTTAATCTTTAAAGGTATGTGCTCTACCGATAAACCACCAGGACTTCCCTACACGGCAGATTTTTCTGTTGTTAACTCGCAGATCGAATTGACAAAGAGGCCCCTTCACTCAATACAAAGTCAACAGAGAGAGATGAATTGTCTTCCCCGCTGGTTGGGCTGGGCATAAATGTACTGGTGGTCTCATCTCCACCCATTTCTTGAGTACATGGGAGATATGGTTTTATGGCAGAAGTAGTGGTGTTATAAGGAGCAGCAAAGCACATGCAATGAGGTTGTGGTGGCTGAGTGGGTCAAACAGTTTGAGGCGGAGGAGACAGGCTTAGGTGACTTATTTCCTGTTTTCAGTTACATTTTTCCACATACCACAATGTCTTTTAACAAAAGCTGAATGCCTACGGAAGTTTGGCAAAGGACAGACACTTTAAAAAAATACCTGGCAGGTGATTGGAGGAACCAGTTATTGGTAACACTATACATACTTTGAATACTTAATCTATTGTTACAGGTGCTAGTTCCTCCTTGTTAAATGAAGCTATAACTATGATTCTCTTTACTACTAAGTTCTTTTATCCTTATTTGTTATCCCCTTATTCCAAAACTTAACATCTAATTTCCCAGTATGAGTACCTGCATATAGTTTAAATCAAATCAAAATAAAATCAAAATAAAATTTCTTGGTTAATCCCACAGGGGAAATTCAGTTATTCTGTTGACTCGTGAACTAGACAGCCTGATGGCTGTAGGAGCGAAGGATCTCTTGAATCTCTGTCCTGCAACAAAGAGAGAGGAGCCGTCCACTGCTGCCTGTCTGATCCACGAAGGTGCTGCGCAGTAGATGATCCAGGCAATTCATTATGGTCTCGAACATCTTGACAGTGCATCTCTCCACCACCTCCTCCAGTGTGTCCAGCCTGGCTCCAATCACTGATCCAGCTCTTTTGACCAGTCTGTCCAACCGTCTTGCATCTCCGTGTCTGATGCTGCCTCCCCAACAGACTGCAGCATAAAACAAGGCAATCAGAGATGGCAGACTTCACCCCCACAGCGCCCTCTGTTGGCCAGATTTCCACAGGTTCAAACCCTCTCTTCAGCCAGTGAATACTGTTGGGGTGGACATCGAGGTGGTGCCAAGTTATAAGTATCTAGGTGTTTTCCTGGATAATAAGTTGGACTGGTCCCTAAACACAGATGATATCTACAAAAAGGGGAAGAGCCACCTCTTTTTCTTAAGGCAGCTCAGATCTTTTGACATCTGTAGTAAGATGCTGCAGATGTTTAATCAGTCTGTGGTGGCAAGTGTGCTGTTTTATGCTGCAGTCTGCGGGGCAGGCAGCATCCGACACAGAGATGCAAGGCGGTTGGACAGACTGATCAAAAGAGCTGGATCAGTGATTGGAGTCAGGCAGGACACACTGGAGGAGGTGGTGGAGAGATGCATCATGTTGTGCATGTTGTTGATGTTAGAGACCATCATGAATTCCCTGAATCATCCGCTGCACAGCACCTTCATGGATCAGAGAGGCAGCAGTGGACGGCTCCTCTCTCTCCGCAGCAGGACGGAGAGATTTAAAAGATCATTCGCTCCAACAGCCATCAGGCTATCCCACTGTTTAATCTCCCCAACATTTTCGCACATGCAACAGTTTCCATCATCTGAGTTCTCCACATGTTCATTGTGGGAGCTTGAGGCTCCTTCAAACACCTCAAAATTGTCCGTGCACAAGTCATTAGGCCAGTTTTTAAAATTCCCAAAATATGTTTGTTTAAGTGTGGTGCCATTGTTTTGTCTCATAGGAGACATAGTCTTTGCGATCTGGGAAGTTCACAATTCAGCCATTTGCCTATATAATCTAAAACCTTTTCCCACAGAGGGAATATCCTCCCAGTTTTCATACTCTTAATTGCAGTTCTAACTTCAGCTTCTGTTGTGGGAGTATCCAAACTATCCTTTTCCTCTGAGTATAGCTGTGGTAACTCCACCTTTTGGAAGAAGGAGTTCAAGTCTTCGTTACTAGCCGAACATGTGGAAGTATACACATGTTCATACATTTTTTTGAAAACTTTATTCATTTTGTTAGCTGATCATCTTTTCTAATTGCAGTAATGGTATTATTTGAATCCAAGCATTTTAGTTGTCTTGCCAATAATCGTCCAGTTTTTTCACCATTTTCATAAAAATTTGTTTTGAGCCTAAATAATGAATGAGTAGCTCAAACTTTAGTTGACAGATTTTCCTGAAACCTTCTTCATCATATTGTTCAGCTAAATGCTTCTCTAATTTACCAATTTCCTCTTCCAATTGTTGTACTCTTTTCTTACTGTCCTTTTTCTTCCATGAGCTATTAGCTATACACTTCCCCCTGATAAAACGCCTTGAATGCTTCCCAAACAGTGGCTAATGTTTCTGTTGTCCCCCTGTTAATGTCTAAAAATACCTTAATATCCCCACCAAGTTTTGCAGCAAATTGTTCGTCTTGTAATAGACCTGTATTCAGTCTCCATCTTCCAACTTTACCTTTATCAGAACGCAAATCTATATGTTATTCAACGGGTGCATGGTCTGTTATTGCTATAACTTCTATATTGTAGTCTATCACCAAATCAACAAGTGACCTAGCAACCAGAAAATAATCTATTCGTGAATAAGATCTGTGAGAATGAGAACAAAATATGTGTTCCTGTTTTTTTCGGATTTATGAGTCTCCAGATATCGATCAAACCCACTTCTTCCCGTAGGATATCTAATGTTGCTCTGTCTCTGGGGGATGTACCTATTCTGATTTTGCTGCAATCCAGATGATCATCTAATGTTTGATTAAAATCTCCCGCCAATCTCTGACCATCTACATCTTCTAGTATTTTATTGACCTCATGAAAAAAGGACGTATTTTCTTTGTTTGGAGAATATACGTTGCAAAGTACCATTTTAACTCCATTGATAAGTGCTTCCACAACTAAAATTCGTCCATGAGAGTCTTTAAATTTATTCGATACAACAAAATTCAACTTTTTGTTGACAAGGATTACAACCCCACAGCTCTTGCTTGATACTGAATTATAAAAACATGTCCAACCCAATCCCGTTTCATTTTTATAGCTTCATCTTGGTCTCTAAAGTGCGTTTCCTGAATATATGCAATATCTGTGCCTTTAGATTTAAGATAAGTGAGTATTTTTTTTACGTTTAATTGGTGTACTGCAGCCATTAATATTCCATGTTACTATATTGATATGTCCACAACTCATTGCTTCCAAAGAGAATATACACCTGCCTCCCTTTACCCTCATCAGATCTGAGCTGCCTTAAGAAAAAGAGCTATCTCTGCCCCTTTATGTTGATAGCGTCTGTGTTTATGGACCAGTCCAACTTATTATCCAGGTATACACCTAGATACTTATAGCTTGGCACCACCTCGATGTCCACCCCACCAGTATTCAGTGGTTGAAGAGGAGGCTTGGACCTGTGGAAATCTTTGATCATTTTCTTAGTCTTTGAGGTGTTCAGGAGGAGATAGTTCTTGTGACTCCAGTCACTGAAGGCTTTTATCAGATCCCTATATTCAGATTCCTGTCCATTCTGATACACCCCACATTAGCAGTGTTGTCCGAGTATTTATGGATGTGGCAGGACTCAAAGTTGTATTTGAAGTCCGCTGTGTACAGTGTGAACAGGAGTGGAGCCAGAACAGTCCCTTGTGGAGCCCCTGTGCTGCTCATTAATGTCCCAGAAACACAGTTCCCCAACCTGACATACTATGGCCTTCCTGTCAGGTAATATGTGATCCAGGAGGTGAAGGAAAGATCTACTCCCATCTCTGTGAGCTTGTTTTTGAGTATGTTGGGTTGGATGGTGTTGAATGCGCTTGAAAAATCAAAGGACATGATTCTCACATAAGTTTCCTCCAGATGAGCAAGGACCTGGTGAAGCATGTAGAGGACAGCATCATTCACTCCAATGTGTTGTTTGTACGCAAACTGCAGGGGGTCGAGCTTGTCTTTGACCTCAACTCTCAGTAGGTGTAGAATCAGCTGCTCCAAGGTCTTCATGATGTGAGAAGTGAGGGCTACCGGACTGTAGTCATTCAGTTCAGCTGGACGTTTTATTTTTGGTACCGGCACAACACAGGAAGTTTTCCACAGAGCTGGCACTCGCCCCAACTGTAGACTGAGGTTGAAAATCTTTTGGAGAGGTTGACACAGTTGGGCGGCACAGTCTTTGAGCAGCCTTGGACACACACCATCTGGGCCAGCAGCCTTCTCTGAGCAAAGTCTTCCCAGTTCCAACCTCACACCCATCTCTGTGACAGACAAGGGTGGAGGCTCAGGGGTCAGAGGGGTGGATGCTGCATTGGAGATACACATGCTGAAGAGGAGGTGAAGGAGGAGGAGGAGCAGCAGCATTGGAGTTGGCTGAGGCTGCTGTATTGCATCTGTTGAAGAACTGGTTGAGTTCATCAGCTCTCTCTACATCACCTGCTACTGGCTCTTTTCTTGTTGTTGTAACCAGACATAGTATAGACATTTATTCCTCTCCACATTTCACGGGTGTTGCTGTGCTCAACTCAACCAGATTCCTCTCCAATTTCTTCTTGTATTCCACCTTTGCCATCTTTAGTCTCTTCTTCAACTTAAATTGTACTATTGGTACATACTGTGCTTGTACACCCTTAGAATAGCAGATTGCACCATAACTCCAGAATAATAACATGGTATGTTGAGCGCTGTAATCTAAAGTGTTACCAAAGCCTTCAGTACATTTCTCTGCTATTCTTCGATTCTCACAGGATCCCGTGATATCTCAATACAGCTGCCATGCAAGGTAAGAATACAGGTAGGCCTATATTTAGACTGACAGTATGAAAAAAATATTACAATTATTTTAGAATGAAATGATGTTCAAGTATGAGCCTTAAAATGGGCGCAATATGTCCAATTAAAAAGTAAATCCTTAGTGTCTGGAGGCTTCAAGATCCCATACTAGTGCAAGTTACATGTAATAAGACCACAATAGACTAACACATTTTTTTATTTTTTTTTTTAATCTCTTTATTGAGGTTCATATTTCTTTACAGCACCAATACAATGTAATACAGAACCTTATTTTCCCACATTTTTTTTAAACCACTGGACAAACATGAACATATAGCATGTATCAGAAAACAAATAAGCAAACAAAGATGAAAAACAAACAAAGAAAACAAAAAACCGTCAAGAAACAAAAAACAAACAAATACACAAGATATTCACCCCTCTACACCACCAGAGTGTCACTGTTTCTTAATTTGACTGGAATAATGTTGACTTAAAAGAACAGAGTCCAGACTAAAATGGGTCCGTAATGTCCACCTTGTCCAGAATGGGTCGCCATATCTTGATAGATCTTTCAGCATTGTCATGAAGGGTGTAGGTCAGCTTTTCCAGAGGGAGTATTCTCAAGACCTCCTTGTACCAATCCTCCATTGTAGGGCTGTCCTTTGATATCCAGAATTTGAGAATTGTCTTTCTTGCTACATATAAGGAAATTTCAATCAGTTTAGCATCATATTTGTCCCTAGCATTGTCCACTTTCGCTGCCAGAATACACTGAGAAGGGGAGAGTTCCAAGTCGTATCCCATCAGAGTAGTAACACACTTCAGACCAGAAATTTTGTATTTTGTCACATTTCCAAAACATGTGTGTGTATGTACCAATTTCTGAATTACATTTAACACAATTAGGAGAGTGGTGTACAGTGGAGTCTGTGTAATATAATATTTAGAATTGTGTCTCTCTGTCTGTATTACAGCTCAGGATTCTAAGTGTGTTTTTAATAATTGAAGTCCACACATTTTCTTCTATTTGTTCCCCCATATCAGTCTTCCATTGCTGTCTAATATTATTGGTAGAGTAACTAAAGTTCAAACCAAAAGTTTTGTAAACATGAGAAATAAATCTTTTCGGCATAGGTTGTATGAGGAGGTCTTCCAGAAATGTGGTATTGGGAACATGTACATTTCTAGGTATATAGTGTCTTATTTGTAAATAGCGAAAAAAGTGAGACTGCAATAAGGAATATTTACTTTTCAGGGCTTCGAATGACTCCACTGCAGGATTTGTACACAGAATCATGACATGACGGAACAAAATCTAGATTCCTCCATATTGGGGCCAGAAGAGAAAAATGATTTTTAAGTTTGAAACCAGTACCGGTTCACCCAATACGCACACTACGCACGTTGCGTAGGGCCCCGCAAACTAATAGAGGCCCCGCGGGAAGAGGAAAAAAACAAAAAACAAAAAACGTGACGACGTGACCGTCCGTCGCGCACGTCAGATTCCCAGTGCATGTGCATCTAGCAAGATGAAGCGGAGTTATCCCTCGGGGAATGAAAAGAGGAAGAAAAAACAACATGAAAATGAACTGCGG
>CAFUXE010001281.1:463288-474449 GCA_903364295.1 Serranus cabrilla
CCCCACCCCCACCCCCACTCCTCAGCCTCCATCGTCATTTCCTCCATCTTACCTTCCCCAGAGGTTGTGCTTGGTGCAAAGGGCTGGGTTTGCAATTTGACACTGCTGTGTTTTGTCTCTGCTCTGCCTCCATAGAGGGGCTGAGGGTTAATTGAGAAGAGTGTTGTTGAGGAAAGGAGGGCTCATTTCATACATGCATCATTTTTTATATAAATTGTTATAGATGTTAAGTGAAAGGAGATTGTGGTCAATCTAATCTTAACAATTTATAAAAAATAAAACAGGTACTAAAGCATGTGTGATTGAATAGGTGACGTGAAATATGGAAAATAGCGTTTAATTCATGTAATTAAATCACTTGTGCCAAATTACAATACACATCCTTGTATTTTCCATAAATGAACTGAAGTTGACAGCTGCCAGTAAAGAGCTGCTGCATGCTTTAGAACATTGTTGCTGATATAGAAGAGAATATGAAATTTTTAGGAATAAAACAAAAAGAAAGCAACATAACAACATCCAAACCAATGGTGACCGAATCCAATTCTAAAAGACTTCTTTATAGGATGACTGCTGTGAAGTAAATAATAGTATAACTGATTTTGAACACAATCATAATATTCATACATTTGTTTTACTACATTTTTAATTTAATTACACACAAACGTGATTACACCTCCCACACTTTTCCCAATTATCCCATGAGCTCCTCAGAGTGGTTGCCATGTCAACCCTTTAAAGATAATCTTTAGTGAGGAAATGATGTCACTGTCATATAGACATTTCCCTCTCAACCTCCTTAGCATGTGACCTCTGACCTTCTAGTGTGCATGAGTTATTTATTGCTGTGACCTCTCAATGTGTGTGTGTGTTTGTGTGTTTGTGTGTGTGTGTGTGTGTAACTCTAATGGACTTGGTTCAAAGGCCACAGCTGGAGGGTTACTAGGAGGTTGAAGATGGATGGGGGTGGGCAGTGATATGCATGTATGAATGTGTACATAACACACACACGCAGACACATGCACACACACACACAGACCTCTGGGACAGTCGTTAGTGAATTGGTGAGTGCTAGACCTGTTATAGATCAGGGAATAGCAGGTGATAGACTGGAAATTGCGTGCACGTACACAAATACACACACACACACACACACACACTCCTTATTGTCCCAGGAGGCTGCCGAAAGTAGCTCAGAGAGAGCTGAACTGGGGTGTGTTTGATGGAAGCATCAACATCAGATAGAGCTGACATGTTGCCTTTTCTTCTGTTGTTTGATTTTAAGAACATATATATTTTACCCAGAGTCAGATGAAGAGATAAATTCATTCCACCTCTGTGAATTGGGTATCCAGAAAATAAAGTGCTTCTTTTTACTGTTGAAAAGCTCAAATTATTCTTAAAGCAAAACAATGAATCTCTCACTGTCGCACAGAGCACGAGAAAGCTACAACCTGTTTTCTCAAAGAGTTTTGGTTTCATGCTCACACATTATGTGACTTTAATGTCTGAACGGACAAACTAGGCTGTCAATATTTCTCTTGCAAAAATTGTTCATGGTAGTATTGTAGGGGACAAGCTGTACTTTTGTGGGCTAATTTGACATCTATTGAGATCTGAGCAGGACTAATGTACAATAATAGAATGAAGACTGAACATTACTCAGTAATTTGAGCTTCAGTACACCAGAGTCACTGTAAGTCATTGAGAGTCATTACTTTACAAAAGCTCTGGTTTGGGCCAGTAATTACATTTAGTGAACAACCTCTGCTCCAAGCTCATGTTGTAGCACAGACATTGTGATTGGGTCCTGAGGACTGGTCTCTGATTATCATGCAGGCTATAGGTAT
This sequence comes from Serranus cabrilla, assembly GCA_903364295.1. Taxonomy (NCBI): domain Eukaryota; kingdom Metazoa; phylum Chordata; class Actinopteri; order Perciformes; family Serranidae; genus Serranus; species Serranus cabrilla. Next base: position 465,139 of record CAFUXE010001281.1, read on the forward strand.
CCTGCTAATTAAGCTCATTCAAGTGGTAGATAGATATAGCTAGTGTAGTGGTTAGCACTCTTGCCTCACAGCAAGAGGGTTGCCAGTTCGATCCCGGCCTGCGGCCCTTCTGTGTGGAGTTTGCATGTTCTCCCTGTCTCAGCATGGGTTCTCTCTGGGTACTCCGGCTTCCTCCCACAGTCCAAAAACATGCATCTTAGTGCTGGTGGCCGCCCATTGCAAGGTTTAATTGGTGACTCTAAATTGCCCGTGTGAATGGTTGTCTGTCAGCTGGGATACTCGGGACCCGGTATCGGATAAGTGGTTGAATGATAGGCAGGCTAAGTGACCGCCTCAACTGCTAGAAGTACTAGTACAGAATGAAAAGAGAAGTAAATATCTGTAGAAGTAGGTCATTAAATCCAGTTCAGTGACCTTCTGAAGTACTGTACCTACTTTCCAACAACATTATGCTCATTCTCTAAGGGTTTAAGCTGAATTCACGATTGACGTGAGGCACCACCTGGCCATCATATGATCACACTGATTCTTAATTGAATGGAACCATATATACTCAACTACAAAGGCAACAATTAAAGTGTATGATTGAACTGTGTTTTCAATTGTTGGACAACAGTCAGTTTCAGAACTTCAGGGGCCTTCCCAATCCAGCTCAGTGCTGCTGCAGAAAAACATGGCAAGGAGAGTGTGCTGTGTATGACAGTGAAATTACACAGCACTGCAACCGTGCTCACAAGTAGGGCATGCTACTTCTGTGCCCTTTGGCAAGACACTTAACCCAGTTCAACATTTCTCCCCCAGATGTTTAATATGTCACATACAGATGTCGAGGAGGAGGGGGGGGACTCGTTAGTCATCAGATAGTTTCAGGCAGGTCAAATGTAATTGCAGAAGTAAGTCATTTTCAACCATATTCACATCAAATCATATCTTTAAAATCTTTATGATTCCAAATAGCCCTCAGTAAATACATTATTCATGTCTTGTATAGCTTGAGTGCAAGAAAAAACAAGGTTGCTGATGAATGTAGCCATATTAGACAGAAGCTTAGCTGCAACACTAGCCTGATCATAACCCCCCCGACTTGGGGAGTGCTACTGCCTCTACAGAAGAAGCTGTGCATAAACCGCCTCAAGTATTGTCACTTGAGTCAGTTATATCTTAAGACTTCACATTTGGAAATGGAGAAAAAAACATCTGTGGCTGTGAAGAAGGTGGAGTTGGTGTAAATTATGATGTCGCATCTAATTTTCATTGAAAAATATATTAGATTGATCATGGTGGGAGTTTTTCCCCTCGTTACTTTCTTTATTCTGTAAAAAATTATTTGTCGGCCATGACACCACTACAGACCGAGCTGTGACAGTAGGTGGTTGGTGGCTGACGTTTTTGTGAAAAGTGTAGTTTGCACAGTAATGTATGATTTCATTGTACTGACTGAAACCTTAAACACAAATTATATTGGAGACACAGTGTGTGTTTGTGTGTATTTTCCTATCCCGTGGAGACTTTTGAACAGACCTCCAGGCAGACTGTGTGTAAGTCTGTGTTTTTGTGCATGTGTGAGAATGTGCAGCAGCAGCAGAAACATAGACAAGAAGGACAAAAAGGAAGAGGGAAAGAGCATCCTGTGATCCTGAGGGCAGCAGCTCACGAGCTCTTTGAAAGCACAAACACACAGTTGAAGAAGCAACACTGCAGCAGACAGTCCGCAGGCATACTGTGTATGTGTGTGCGTGTCTGTGTGGTGCTGTCTGCTCTACTGTATTTCTGCTCCTTCCTGCACTCAGGTCAGACGTACACAGACTAATGAGCAGTTAGCACTTCTGACCCAAGTCTTCTGCCTTATTACACCGTAAACCAGCTTTCTTTGCATACCAAACTCAAGCCTTTTCTCTAACATAAATCAGTATTACATGCTTACATATTGGTTAAACTCTGGTGAGATGCCTTCTGTTTAAATTGTTAAGTGAACTGTGCGTTATCATTTTTTTACTTAAGAGGATTTAATTATATTTTTATATAATTTATTTTGTTGTCTTTGTGTCTCATCAGGTCTGTTAAGTGGTCACGACAGAGTGGGTGGACAGACAGAAGTTAAGTGTCCACATCAGTGAACGTAAGTCAGTGTTTCTGTTAAAGCAGTGCTGCATGTTGGAGATGAGCAATCACAGTAGACTGTGTAGACTACTACTACCTGGGTAATCGTCAGAAAAAATTGGACATGTCAGCCTCTTTTAGCCTGAGACCTAACAGTGAGCTGCCCAGTTCAATGAAAAGTAGCCTAGTTGGGTGGAAAACCCGAAGTCACTGTTTGTTCTCCTTCTTACCTCTGACTTACCAGAAAAGCCTTGTTGTAGATTAACTTAGCGAAATCTACACTTCCCAGGGTGAGAGAAATGAGTCAAAAAGCATGTCCATGTTTGAGTTTTCTTTATTAACATCAATCAAATACACTGATTTGATTAAGTTCATACTGTCTTTTTCTCTGAATACTTCTCGTAAATTCCTTTATCTCAGACAGTTATTAAAGGTTGTATTTTACCTGACATGTTTCGACACATACAGAACAGCACATACAGACAGTATAGGCCCAAAAATGAGATGGATCATAGTGTTCATTTTACGCCCTTAAGCAACACCTAGGATGTCCACATCGAGAAAGCCCTTAAAAGGTTGCGATACAGTCTATGGTTGCGATATAAACCTTCTCTATCTTCTATAACAGCTATACCTCATTCTTCCGATGGACACTTCCTTCATAGTAATGCACTTTGCTTTGGCTCACAGAGACTGGAGCCTTCCCTATCTGGAAAGAAAAGCATATAACTGTAATGTAGCCATTAGCAAGTTTAAAAAACATGTTAATGCTAATAAATTCACAATAGCCTCAACATGTTGACATGGTTTGCCTTCGACATTTCCCAAAAGCAGAATGTTTTCTGTTATTTCTCTCTGACTCCCTGTTTTCTCTTCAACCTGCTTTGATTAATCAACGAATGGTGTGCAAGTTTAATTAATCACAAATAATCTTTTGTGATGACAAGTCTCAGTCAATATTTTGTAAATAGGCTCACACATAAAGTTTCTCTATGTTTTTATATATTAAAAGTCTATCGAGGCTTTTTTTGTGCGATTGGCTGTGATTAACAGAAACAGCAAGAAACCATGGCCTGACTGTAAGTGCACATTACCAGTTTGTGATTTACTTTGACTTGCTTATACATACAGTATTTATTTATGTGTGTGCAGTAGCTATGGGAGTACTGTGGTGGTGAGGGTAATTGTGTGTGATGGGTGGAGGGCTATTTTTGGGGTGTTTGTAGAGCAGAATTGGTAATGCTGTGTTGGGGGTATATATGGAGGTCAGAGAAATTCTTGGGGGAACAGATGATGTATTTATGCCTCCAGCTTTGCCACTTTCTCAGAGAGATAGAAAGGGGGAGAATTATACAGAATTTGTTTTTAGAACAAGCCTTTTCTGATAGAGAGGTTTTAAGTGGTAAAATCATGCTAACTTATAAAAGCAGAGATCTTTCATTCACGGTATATAATACATGCAGTCAATATATAATGTATGCAGAGTGGGATTAAATGTAATGTAAACTACAATAACAAGTGGAGAAAAGTGTAGATTTATTGTTAATTATGTAGACCTCCATCAACAGCAACTTTTGCACATGCAGATGCCAACTGTGTTATGCTTTTTATCCTTTTTTGTAACAATAAAGCATTCTTTGATAGGTAAGTGAGGGTTCTGTCCAGTAGGAGTAATCATACATCATCTGCATAAAGTCTGATAGTGTAGTTGTCTGTTTGCCCATTATATTTGCAGTTAACAGAAATCTGCTCACTGGCAATGATAGTGGCCACATGTGATGTGTATAGTGCTCTTATCAATAAATAAAGGACTCACAGACAACACATTTTTGTTGATGAGGCATTTAATTTTTGGCTTTTTTCCATATATGATAGGAGAGCTGTAGATGGACAGCAAAGAGTATGGGAGAGGGGTGATGACATGCAGCAAAAGGCAACAGACTGGAATCAAACCTGGGCTGCAATCCTTAAATGACAGTATTAAGGTGTTTTACGCTGTACAAACACAAGGATCCAGGCACACATGAAGAGACAGAGCTGCTTTGTTTGCTGACATGGCCATTAAAATTCATATGTGCTCTACACACACAATTACTCACAAAATCTTTAAATGGGACTCAAGTGTGAAATTAGGGATTTCCCAGATTTGGGACATCTTTACACACACATATACACACTGGCATGCATATTCAAAGTCTACACAAGTACCTACCTCCTCAGCCCTTTCCCCTCTGTGTTTGTATTCGGAGGGGCATCATTAGTACTCAGCTACATCCAAAACAACCCTCCTGGAACAATGGAATAGTGGACTGTGAGTGTGTGAGTGTACACGGTTGGGGATGGGCATAACTGAATCGCAATGTTCTTTCTGCATGGACAAAGAGGAAGTACAACAATAAACCTAATATAATCTATCTATCTATCTATCTATCTATCTATCTATCTATCTATCTATCTATAAACCTATTTTGTTCACAAGAGTAAAAAAAAGGAAAAAAAGAGGCAAAGTAGAGGACAGGAGATGAGGTACAAAGATAAAGTAGGCAAAAAAGTACAGACATTTGCAAATCAACCAATGGGAACTGGTTGCATTAGATGACAGAAAGTCAGACAATATAATTCACAGTAACACCTTATATACAAGCAAACAATGTTATGTCAGAAAGAGAACCAATAAGAGCGTCCCAGGCCTGCACAGTAGATACTTGTGCTTTATGTATGACAGCCAATGACCTTTCGAAAAGAGCATTTTCTCAAATTATTGAGCCATTCTTTTGCCGATAGGATGTCCGGAGAAAACCATGAATGTATTGTAGTTTTCTTAGCAGCTGGCGATCCTGCAAATATTACTTTCCCCTGTGCCAGACTGGTATTGCCACTAAGAACAGAGTCATCATTGAACAGAAGAAGGGGGAAATGTATAGGAATGGGATATCAATTTTCCCAATAATATCAATATTTTCAAGTGTGTACAAACTTATAATGAATAAGTTGATGTGCTGGATTCTTTGATGAGATGGGTATGTTGGTCCCAGTCCAGAACATAGCCCTGACCCTCAAGTTCACGGTTCCAAGAACTGATCACTCCCAAAGGTTTAATACTTTTAGAGAGCAGTTAATTGTAGATAATGTATACTAATCCAGTAGACAGTGTTTGGGAAGAAATCCAAGTGTCCAACGGATGAGAAGGCAACGGTGAATCCCATGGTACTCCATGGGCACGGATTGCAGATCTCAACTGGAGATACAAGAACCAAGGAATCCCAGGGAGAGAATAACCTTCTTTAAGCTCTTGGAGTGAAATCAAACCATTTTTGTTATACAGATCTTGGAGAGTGTGAATTCTTCCAGAGGCCCAACTGTCATTAAAATAGGGACCAGAATGCTGTAATAAATTGTAGTTATATCAAACAGGAGAATGGTCACAGAGCTTTAAGTTATATCCCATATGTTTGGACAGCAAACCAAATTTTCAAGGAGTTGCCTATGATTTGCCCAAACTTTCTACAAACAGTTTGTTGTGAACGTTCATTATGTCTATTGATTTCAGTAGTTTGGATTTGTTTTTTAGACAAGATTAGTGGTTAAGTTTGTTACCTTTGCTGACAGTTTTGGTGTGTAGCTTCCGCCTTCGTCAGAGCTGTCACCAGATGTCAGGTGGTGACGTGCCTTATCAGCTGGTGTTACAGAGGCGTGACCTCCCTGGCACACACTGGCAAAAATCTACTATCAACTATGCGTCGCTTAACATACGTCACACTCTACATTGCTCTGGTTGGTTGTTGATCTATCCAATTGAGCGAAGAGGCATTTTGTGTCCTGTTTCGGCTGAAACACGCCCCATAATCACAGCCCAATGGATTTGTTTCAGACTCACATTCTGGACAGAATCGTGCGTAAGACGTCGTCAGGCTAAGTTTTTCTAGAAGTAGGTTATCATCATTTTGTGTCATGATTTGTGCTTTGACTGTGCTTCTGGCAAAAATTGTAGAAGGTCACTAAGCAGTGCTCACTGATATAGAATATACAGTATGCATATAGTACAAATTAACATGTTAATTTTAGAAATACCGTGCAACAGCCAGTCTGTTTCTGTAAGAGCCTGTGGTACAACACGCAGAACACCAGACCACATTTCATCTATTTGTCCAATGGCTTCTATGATGCACCCTTTGATGTAATGTTAGGAGAAATGCTCAGTGTGCATTTGCGTGTGTGATGATAATGTGTGCCTAAGGTTGTGGACCTCAGGCTAAACTAAGGTAACTGTGACCTGGTTGTGTTTTGGCTAGTTTTTTAGGTCACCTAAAAAACCACCTGCGTGTGTGTGTCAGCATGTGTAAACCAATCTATGTCAACTAGAAATGTGAAATGACCTATAATTGAGTTCCCTAACAGTGCAACATTTGTGCATGAATATTTGTGTTCTGCAGACGACACTCTGAAACTTTTGACTAAGTCCCCGACCATCCATTTCTCTGAACCAGTGCCATGATCAGGGCTGCACCACTTCCTTTTGTCCTACACCAAGCAAGGGCAAAAATGCTGTTCTGCTCTTTCACTGAGCCTTTGAAACAATGCCAGATTAAGAACAAGTTTTAACTCTAATTTCTCCCTGGTTCTGGTGTACAACAGAACGTTCTAAAAACAGCACACATGTCACTATACATACATCTATGGTTCGCTGTTGGAAAAAAAGGCTGCAATTTCGGTGAATTTATGCTGAGAAACCACTGGCCTAGGTTAAGGGTTAAAAACATCCTGGTTAGGCTACATAAAAGACAGTTTAAACAGTAAATGAATGTATGTTCATGCCGGAAGTTAAGTAGATAGGAGGGTGAGGTGACTTCCATAACGTACATAAACAATGTAAGTTACTTTAAAAATCGTTTACTTTTGTTTTTACACAGGATTTTCTCCTTACATTTTTGAGGGGATACCAGTCTATGTATTGCCCTTGAGTGCAGACAACTATACAGTATGTCTCCTTCAATACACTCGTCACCTTCCACTATCCCCCTACTGGTGAGGTCTATTGCTGGACTATTTTAGGCTTTATAATGGTGCATCAGGGATGAACATACTTGTTGGAGGTGACATATTGTCATTTTATCCAGTGTGGTTTGTCATAGTAGAAGACAACTGTTTCTGGGTCTAGGACTCCTTCTCAAGACTCCAATGGAAAGACTAGGTTGCAGGGATTTACTTTTCCTCACCAAGTTTGACATTTCTGAGATGTTCTGTGATGCTTTAGAAGCCATGTTGTGAGTTCCTGATCCTGGAAGTCCGTGTCATGCCATTCCTGGTCAAGCTTCTGCGATACAAAGCTATTACTGGGATATGTGACTGCAGGAATTGAGCCACTTCATGTTAACTTTCACTTTGTCTTACCTCATCTCTTACCTAACCATATCACCTAATCTGCCTGATCTCACCACATTCCACCCATTTTCAAACCTACACCCTCCAGCGTCACTCTCTAAAACTGAATTAGCAACATAAATCTGAAGATTGCCTGGTGTTAACCATCTGGAAAATGTTGATCTTCATAAGAAGCAGCCCCATTCTCTCTGTGGAAGTGTGTGTGAATCACTATTATTTTCTACCACATGTCGGTCTGCTGATAACTTTGGACCTTGCCCTTACCTCTATATATGTGTGAGTGTTTGTGTGTTTGTGCGTGTGTAATGTCAGTATTATAGTCTCTATCATTCATTCATTCATTATCCTTAACCACTTATCCGGGGGACTGGAGCCAATCCCAGCTGACTTTGGGCAAGAGGCGGGGTACACCCTGGCCAGGATGCCAGTCTATCACAGGGCAGACACACATATAGAAAGACAACCATTAACACTCTCATTCACACCTACGGGCAATTTAGAGTCACCAATTAAACCTAAGCTGCATGTTTTTGAACTGTGGGAGGAAGCCGGAGTACCCGTAGAGAACCCACGCCGACATGGGGAAAAAATGCAAACTCAACACAGAAGGGCCGCAGGCCGGGATCGAACCAGCAGCCCTCTCGCTGTGAGGCAAGGGTGCTAACCTATAGCCTCTATCATTGTCAATAAAATCAGATCTTCACTCATTTGTTGTCTACATTTTACATGTTTTACCAATAGACTGTGTAAGCTCTTACCTTGATGTTCCAACATCTCCTGCAAATCCACTCAAATCTCATGAAAATTGCGTTCACATGGTGATGTATTTATAGCTGTGCAGTGAAGCTATCTTGGTTATTGCTTGATTATTTACTGTCTAAGCTCTAGCTTTGCTTAACCCAACTCATTGTTATACTGTATACGAACTTTGAGCATCATAGTCCAAAATGAAATGATCATGGTCAGGTTTGGTTAGGTGTTCTATCACAATGTATTTTTACATGAGGGTTAAAATACTCCACTCAATATGTAACTGGCTTGAACATAACATGAGACAATTCTCATATAATCAAAGCCATAATAACACCATCAACCTCAACCAAACTTCTACATTCCCCCCACGAGACATTATGAATTACGCAAAGGCCATATTTGTGCAGCTCTGCTGTATTTTTCTCAAATCTGGTTTCCCCAGATTTCTGTTAACTGTCTACTGTCTGTGCTTCTGTTTATTTTGCTCCTCAACATCATCAAGTGTCTGTTATTTTAAATACATGTTTTTTTTTACTAGAGCTGACATGATAACTGAGTTTTTGGGAAATATACTTATTCTCCTTTTTAAGCAAACCTTTTATAAAAGGGTTATTGCAGCTTGCTGTATAGCTGCTATTTTCCAGCTGTGATGTTCCATGTGAGTTGATGTGCATTGTGTAGTATGTACTGTAGTATGAGATGTTCGCTGACCCTTTTTTCTTACCTGCATGTGAACTCCGCCTCAGTATATCACTGTGTATCATTTATAATGCACTGCAGTGTGTAGAAACGGTTCCACATGTGGAAAGAAACACTGACCTATTTTAGAGCTTTCACTGCAATTCTCTCTCTTCTCTGACCGTGTTTCTCTCTTTGTTTCCTCCTTATCTTGATTTCTCTGTCTCTATGACTTTTCTGCTGGGAATTGATCTGCAATTCAAAGCAGATTTCTGTCTTAAGGCTCATTTTGGCCTGTGTGACTTGCTCTTTTCCTAATCCCTTTGCTGTGCTGTTTTTCCTCTCTGGTGTTTGTGTGTGTGTGTGTGTGTGTGTGTGTGCTGAAAAGAGTTAGGTAA
>CAFUXE010001281.1:495269-510443 GCA_903364295.1 Serranus cabrilla
CACACACACACTGACTATAATCCTTGATTCTTTTCAAATATAGAGTTAGAAATGACCAAAAACTAAAATGTTCAGCATAAAAATGTGACAGACACAAAGGGGATACGACGCTATTGACTAGCGACCACCGCTTCCTTGATTAAGATTATTTCTCTGGGCTTGAACATTGTTGGAAACATGTGGTATTATGTGACTACACAACTCTAGATCATATTTGAATGCAGAAATGTATTATTTACATTTCAAATAGTTTTGGACCCAAAGAAGAATGAAATGGTTCAAACCTCCATCTAGCTGACATTCACACAGTGTTGCATGACAGGGAAGAATACTGCTGGAACTTGGACTTTCTATTTGTTTTTCAGTCCAGAAAGGCCTTAGTGACCCTCAATCATTATTGAATACATAGCACATATTTTGATGCTGAGCTTCCAGTTTCTTTTAACAATGACTGCTGATTTCTTCTCATTCCTTGTATTCCTGTTAAACTCTTGCACAGAGGGACTTTTGCCCTTTCTGCCCTTTGAGTTTTGAATCTGGTTGAACTATTGTTGTGTCATTTCGAAAGGCCATTTATAGTCTTTTTGCTGGTGCTTTTTGAAGACACAGTTAACCGGCTGCTAAAGCATCTTTAGGTCTTCAGTGTGAAGTATGTAAGTGAGATTTTGTTTTTTCCCACTTTGCATTCCCTCTGCAGTCCAACACCTACCATCAAGTGGTTCAAGAAGGGTGGGGATCTCTCAGGGCGGAAAGTGAAGTATGAGAACTTCAACAAAACTCTGAAGATTATCAACGTCTCGGAGGAAGATGCAGGGGAATATGTATGCATGGCCAACAATCATTTAGGCAGCATACGCCACTCCATCTTTGTTCAGGTCAAAGGTAAGGAGGTCACAGTGGTTATCTGATTATAAAAGCATATGACCTTGTGCTCATGTTTAAGTCCATCATGCTTATCTGACTCCTGGTGTTCCACAGCCGCACCCTATTGGCTGGACAAACCTACAAATCTGGTGCTTGCCCCGGATGAGAATGGGCGGCTGGTGTGTCGAGCCAACGGCAACCCTAAACCCAACATCCAGTGGCTGATCAATGGACAGCCTATAGACAGTACATATTCATCTCTTTCTTTCTTTCTGTCTTTCTGTTATATTTACACTAAATAAATGATCTGCCTATAACCCGGCTATGAAAGTAATGACTCAAAAAAAACATCTCTTTCCCCCTAGCTTCAGGCTCTCCCCACAACCCGAGCAGACAGGTTCTCGGCGACACCATTATCTTTCGCTCTGTGCAGATGGGAAGCAGTGCTGTCTACCAATGCAATGCCTCCAACCAGCATGGCTATCTGCTGGCCAATGCCTTTGTCAGCGTCCTTGGTAAGCCATGGAGGGTGGAGGCTGGCTTCAAAATGTATAGAGAGCATTAACTGTAGCTGTCTGGTAGTGATACACATTTTTTGTGTGCCCTGGCTCTAGCTTTAGTTAGTGTAGCTGAAATCTCTGTGAAAAAATGAATGCAATGCCTATTGTTTTTCGGGGGAATATGTATTGCTATTGAAAGCTCGGAATTTGTGTCTCTTTTCATTCAGTTATTATAACTTCCAAAAGAACATACTCATCAACACTTGTAATAATCTAGTCTATTGACACTAACTACATTTTTTACCATACGGTTTTAAGTCTGTTGTGTGAAATACCTACAAATGACATATATATGTGTATTCTGCATTTTTCCTCATGTCATTTTTTAGCATCAGCAAATTAAATTAATAATAAGAAATTATTATTAATTATACTGGAAAAGAAAGCAAACTTGTTTGTTCAAAAACATATTCATTTTATGTGCATAAACTGTAATCGGTTTAAATTTTACATTTATAGTTTTTAATTGTTTACAAATCTAATAAGCTGTTTTTTACAAGTAATTTTACCATGTCACAGTAAAAGCACAGGTGTAAACAGTAAAATTACATACAGCTGCTTCAGTTTTGAGAGACGAAGTGTTCAATGTGTTATCCACTTGTTGTAGACATGCCTCCGAGGATGCTGGGCCCTAAAAACCAGCTGATAAAAGTAATTGAGAACAATCACACCTTCCTGGACTGTCCCTTCTTCGGGTCCCCTCTGCCAGAGTTACGCTGGTAAGCAACTAATGCTTTTTGTTTTTCTGCATTCACACACCTATACCTTATCATTAAAATATAGTAGTTAATATAATTTGTGTTTGCTGCGTGTGTAGGTTCAAAAATGGACAGGGCAGTGGGCTGGATGGTGGTCAGTACCGTGTTTACATCAACGGCACACTGGAGATCAAACGGGCCCGAGTAGAGGACGAGGGCACGTACACCTGTGTAGCCAACAGCATCCTGGGCAAGGACGAGAACCAGGTCCGTCTGGAGGTCAAAGGTCAGACATTACATCATAGTGAACCTGAAAATGAAAGTTTATTTACTCAAAGTGATCTTACAACTATATCAAATTCATATTTCATTATTGCATCACCATGTAACAAGACACCATGTGCTAAAATCAGCACCATTAGGGTTTATTACCACTATGTGTTAGAATTGTGTGTAAAAGGAATATCTGAAATATGAAATAATTTATTTTCCTTGTAGCAAACAGTCTGCGCTGCTGGATTGGAGACTGCTCATTGTTCCAACAGCCCCCTAGTCCCAAAGACACACTGTTGTGTGTCAACATTCTTATTAAGAAAAAGCATGTTTTAAGGTGTAACAACACCTTTGTTAAGGGACGGAAAACATTGGCTAAGGGTAAAGAAAAATGATCAGTTCTTCAGAATATTGGGCTGTCAGGACAATGGCATAGAACCATTGGATTACTCCACTATCAAATCTTGTGCCTTTAATGAAATTTCCTTAACTTCTGTTCACTAACAGTTACATTTGTATTCAAACAGCAGGCATTGCGAAAAATATTCCCATCCTAGTATTAAGGGTGAACATTTAAAACAGATCTACCAAGGCAATGAGATAACTTTTTATTTTTCATTACATTTTGACATTTCAAATGGCAAGTAAAGATTTAAAATTTTTTTTAGTTCAATATGTTTTATGAGGAATCTGCTGCTTAGATTATGTGCATTTCTTCCAGCCCAAGAAGTGGCATAATATTAAAGGTCCCATATTATGCAAGTTTAAACTGTTTTAAACATGTCCAATAGGTCTCTAAATCAAGGTTATGAACTTTTGTTACTCAAAAAATACACACATCCAGCTTGTTTGAGCTCTCTCAATTTCAGCAGTTTCTGCCTTATTTAGGTTTCGGTGATTTGAGTGGGCGGGGAGGCTATGTTAATGAAGCACTGCTGTCATTGGCTGCCTGGTCACTAGGGTTCCGGAGGCGTTACGGAGAAAGAGGCACAAAAACAAATAGCAACATGGCTGGCACATCAGGAGCAACCAGTGCGGTATCAAATATACTAAAACCATACATATAGCACACATATCCTTTCTCCCCACAGAAGCAGAATGATTTCTAAGCTCAATTGAGAATATTTGGTAGCGACGTTATTAGAGCATATACACTGTTGCTCCGTCTCTGTACCTGTTCTCAAACTGTTTTTCTCTGGCATTCTGACCTGCCACAACTTGTCAGCAAAGTTTTTCTGCATGCCTGTAGCATACCAACACAATCTTTTTGCATGTTACCGGCAACATGTCGTCTGCCTCTAACAACAAACCACTTACCTGTCAAGTGGCTGGCTCCTGAAAACACTGTGACGCCGGTGTAACTCTGTTACACGGACCGGACTATCCTGCTTTCTCTGTCCACCACAACGCCAGCCGACACAACCCAGCAGCTCATCTCACCAGGATCTACCTGTCCTGGTGTCGTCAGTCCTGTTGGGCTCACCAGTCTCCTCCGCTGGCTAAATCCACAGAGGCAATATATACATGGACAAACCCCGCCCCTCTGGACGGGGTTGCTGCTGTTTACAGGAAGGACATTAAAACAACCACAATTTCAATCAATTTCAATTTCAGTCAAAAAAATTTCTTTCTGACTTATCTGACTTTTTAACCAAGTTATGTGCCATCTCACCATCTGTTCTCCTCCTGGGCAACTTCAACTTTCACATTGACAACATTGTAAATCTGCCACTGACTTTCTGGACATACTACAATGCTTCAACTTCATACAACACATCAGCTTCCCAACACACAGCCGTGGTCACATCCTGGACTTGGTCTGCTCCACTGGTCTCACTATCCACATCCTATCCAGCCTCAACCTCAACATCTCAGTTCACCTGGCCATCATCATGGACATCAACATCCCCACTCCACTCTGGTCCTGTCCCCCAATCCCTTAAAACTGCTGCCGTCACACCCATCCTCAAGAAACCTGGTCTTGATCCTGATAATCCCCATAATTTCCGCCCCATCTCCAATCTCCCTTTTCTGTACTGGAACTTGCCGTCGTTAAAACCCACCCAAGAATTCCAATCCGGTTTCCGCTCCCAACACAGCACTGAAACAGCCCTTCTCCAATTCACCAACGGCCTCCTCCTCTCCTCTGACTCTGGACACATCAGCATACTCATCCTCCTTGACCGCACTGCCGCCTTTGACACCATTAACCACACCATCTTCCTCACCCGACTGGAATCCACTCTCCACATCAACGGCACTGCCCTGTCCTGGATAAAATCATACCTCACAAACAGACAGCAATTCATCTACATCAATAACTGCACCTACTCCACCGCTCCTCTGTCCCAAGGCGTCCTCCAGGGTTCGGTGCTTGGTCCCCTTCTGTTCATCCTCTACATTCTCCCACTCGGCAACAGCATACGTCACCACGGCCTCCGCTTCCACTGATATGCTGACGACATCCAACTTTACATCTCCACCAAAACCACTTCCACTGCAACCCACTCCATGCTGACCAACTGCCTCACAGAAATAAAATCCTGGATGCAAGCCAACTACCTTCAACTCGTAACCAAGTAACTAAATCAGCCCATCTCCTTTCCTACCGCTGAAATACTAATCCATGCATTCATCACATCCAAACTAGACTACTGCAATAGCATTCTCTATGGTTAATCTCAGAAAGTCCTCAACAAACTGCAATACATCCAGAACTCTGCTGCCCGTCTGCTCACCCACACCTGCTCACGAGACCACATCACCCCTGTCCTCCAGAACCTCCACTGGCTCCCCATCAAACAACGCATCCACTTCAAAGTCCTTCTCCTCTCCGACAAAGCCCTCCACCATCAGGTCTCCTCCTATCTGTCCGACCTACTCCACTACCACACCCCCTCCCACAAACTCCATTCCTCTGACGCCAACCTCCTCTCCCTACCACCTCAAACCAAGCACTGAACCTGGGGAAACCGAGCGTTTTCTGTAGCTGCTCCCACCTTCAAAAAAGTCACAAAACTCACCTCCTCAAAACTGATTTTCATCCGTAACTGCTTTTACTTGCCGAGTGTTATTTTCATATTCTTGTGATGAAATGTTTAAAATGTTTTGAATATTTAACTAGTTTATACATATTAAATGTGTTACTACGTTTTTTCTAAAATTTGTGTTAATGTGTTATTTTACTTGTAAAGTGTCTTTGAGTACTCTGAAAAGCGCTCTATAAATAAAATGTATTATTATTATTATTATTATTAATAGTAATAATAATTTGAATGCCATGGCCCTTTATCCCAACAGAAGCCGAATGATTACTTAGCTCAATTGAGAATACTGCGTAGCAACAATGGCTAAAGCAGACACTAGCATCAACAGGGGGCTATGGCGCTACGCTAACGCTAACTGCACATACCTTTTATTGAACTGTAAATATATATGTTGCTGGAACATTGCAATTGTAAATAAAATCTAGCCATTGAGTCATCCATCTTTTTCCCAATGCTGGCAAAGAAAAGAGACACTTGTGTTGCCTTTTACAGCCGACAACATAACACTTTGTATGCTTTCCTCTAAGCTTAGACATATCTAGCAGCGGTAGCTAACTGTACAGACTTTGGCTTCTTCATAGTGGGTTGAGGCCCTGGGAGCAGAGGGCGGCGTAACTCTGGGTGGGACCTATGCAAATAGCTTGTCGCCTATGACGTCCCAAGTGGCTCCTAGCCAGAACGGACTGTAGGAGGATAAAACAGAGAAGACAAAGCTGCTGACAAAGCCCAACAATGCAGAGGCTTCAGTTTTCCATTTTCTCAGGTTTGATTGGCTGAAGGATGACTAAAGAATATATGTAAAGGCCAGAAAAAACGTTTTTCACAATATGGGACCTTTAAACTAAACAAAAACTGTATGAAGGAGAATAGAAGGTGTTTGCACTGCATTGCACTTGCATCTCAGATGGGGCAAATTGAATTGCCTTGCTTCAAAATAAAAAGATTTCAGGAGCTGTGGTGGTAAAACTGATTCATATGTGGCCTTGCAGTCATATGAAAGTATAGTTGTGTGATTGAGCATTTTAGAAATGAGTATGTGCCATCCAATTCCAATTATGAATGCATCTGAATGTTGAATGTCCAAGCTCATGTAGTATGTATGTGTATGTGTGTGCTCCCATTCAACCTCACTTCAACTCAGAGCCGACTCGTATAGTTCGAGCCCCAGAGCACCAGTCAGTCATCAGGAGCTCCACGGCTCACTTTGACTGTAAGGTGAAGTCTGATCCCAGCCTGCACATCACTGTGGCCTGGACCAAGGATGACAAGCCTCTCTACCTGGGATGGAGGTAACACACCTCCATTGACCCTAAAATATGGCAAACACCAACTACCACATTGTGTTTTAAAAACAAAACTAATCCAAGCAAAGTTGTCATGTAATCATGAAATTCTTACATACTTAAATATTTACAGTTTGTTTTGAAAAAAAAAAGAATCCCACAACATGCATTATTTCACTCACTCTCAGAGGACCCACACACAACACTAAGCCCTCAATGCAAGCCAGCTCATATCACAGCTTCTTCTTCTTGTTTCATATTTGCAGATATGGTAAACAAAATATGAAGTAAAAATACTGATGTATGACAACCAATCCTTTCTCTCTGTTCGTCTCCCAGGCTGAAGAAAGACGAGGAGTCGCTGACCATTCTCAATGTTAATGAGGGCGATAAAGGAACTTACACCTGCACTGTTAAATCTGAGATAGACCAGGACTCAGCTTCAGCCCGCCTCTCTGTGTTAGGTACACTCACATGCACAACATTACTGAAGCAAATGACAGATTTATATTGAATACACACACACACACACTCACAATAATGCTTTTAATTTTGTTGTTATGTTTTATATTTTCTCATTGAGCTCATCTTTAGATATTCACTGTAAATGTCTGAGTTGTTCTTGACACCGTACTATTTTTCAGCTATATTTCTTCAAATGGAATTGTGCATGTTTTGTTGTTGCTGCAGTTTACTAAATTTTTATCTAACTTAACTTTAACTGAACTTACTCCCACTGATTCAACAGTTTGCATGCAGTGTATCAAGATGCTGTGTAGAAAGTGCTGTAGTGAAGCTTTATTGTAGACTCAGTTTGAGCAACCTCTGTGAGCATTGTTGTGACATTTGAGACTTTTTCATTAATGGAAGTGAGTCACGCAAATAAGTCTGTGTTATCTGTTACGAATAAAGATTCTGGTAACTATGTTACTGTTTTCGAAGGCATGTTTGGTTTACAGAGTCTACCTAGTTTATACTTTAAAATACAAAAATAAGTTACATGCAATGCTAAAGTCTCAAATGTAAAAATGATGATTTCATGATGGTCTCAAACTGTAGCTTAGTCAGGCGGCCCTAGATTAATGCAATGTGTACTAAATAACATGTTAACCGTTGCGCTCCCTTGCTGTTGACTGGCTGGTAGACTAACAAACTCTAACCTTTATACCCACTTCCTGGTCCTTGACCCCGCACCACAGAGGAAGCCTCCCTCCACCCCTCAGTCTCTAGTGCCTTGCCTCCAGGTAACACCGGCTTGGGTGAAAATCTTTGTTCTTCTTTTCTTTCTTGTCCTGATTCTTTTTGTGTTTATTTTGTCTTCCTTTTGTTGTATATTATCATCTAAAAGTGCCTTGGCTGTATACAAGATTTATTATAAAACACTCTTATAATGGATCATTTGATGATGGCAAAGATGGTATTTTTTTCCTTATTTGTTTTTGAGAGTAGAGAATGGTTTAAATACAAAATGGATTGTTTATGCATGCACATCCATCCACACTGTCAAGTATTTTCATTTCCTAGTAAGTCGGAAAATGTTTGTCCAGATCAACAGTTTGTTTGATCAGTGTGTGTGTTTTTCCATGTCTAAGGTCAGGATATTCCCTTTTTTTCTGCAGACCGTCCAGACCCTCCCATGGATCTGGATCTGTCAGACCCCGCAGCCCGCAGTGTTCGCCTCACCTGGATCCCTGGAAATGACCACAGGAGCCCAATCACTGGTCATTATAGACACACTAACATTTACCTACACTCTCACTTAAGATGGACATCCTCAAAGGGACTATACAAACCCCAAATCCAAAAGTAGGGACGCTGTGTAAAATGTAAATAAAAACAGAATGCAGTGATGTGAAATTCTCATAAACCCATATTGTTTTCTTAATAGAACATACACAACATATCAGATGTTGAAACTGAGACATTTTCCCTTTCATGGAAAATATTAGCTCATTTTGAGTTTTATGGCAGCAACACATCTCGATGGGGTGCACCCTTGACAGGTCTCTAGACTATTGAAGGGCTGACGTATAGAGATAGACAAACATTCACACTCTCGTTCACTTCTACGGGCAAGTTAATGTCACCAAATAAGCATGTCACCAAGCTGCATGTCTTTGTCTGTGTCCCGGCAGAATTCCTGGTCCAGTTCGAGGAGGACCACTGGGAGCCAGGACGGTGGCAGGATTTGTCCTCTTACCCTGGAGACCTCAACTCTGTCATCCTGCAGCTCTCCCCCTTCGTCAACTATCAGTTCAGGGTCATTGCCATCAACTCAGTGGGCCGGAGTGAGCCCAGCCGCCCCTCGCCACGATATCAGACCAGTGGAGCTGGTGAGGAGAACCACACACACTCAGCCGCTCATATGATTATATGTGTTTGAAAACACTTCTAATTTGAAGTTTGCTGTATTACCTGTGTTCACATCAAAATCTAGATTTCTTCTACCTTACATGAAATTTATGTATTGGTTGATTGTGGTTGATTTGAAAAAGTGTCTTCTTGAAATAAAGCTGTTAGACAGCGGTCTCAGTCTCAGCAGAAAAATAACTCTATTCAATGTGAAATGAAAGGCTAATTATTATGCTTATGCCTGCAGCCTCACTACAAAATGAATTTATTACTCAAAATATATATGATATGCATATAATGAACTATAAAATACTCATTCTTTGAGTTTTTACTGTACTTTATTTCACACACTTTATTATACTGCACTATATTGTGTTTTTAATAATATAAATAATTATTACATTTTACTGTTTACATTACATAATGTACCACATCACATCTCTATATTAATACAGTCAACTAAGTACAGCAATTACTTGATCATTACTGTATATACTGTTCTGCTGATTTAGTTTATGTTTTCATATTACTCTTCATATACTCAACATAATAAATGAATTCAGTCAGTCAGTCATTTAAGAGTGTACTATTGGTTGTGGTTGCTATACATATAATACTATTTTGCCTCATAATGTCTAGTTTAATTGCTTTATTTTTATTTTACTTTGTTGAAACTCTATATATTATATAATATACAATACTTTTTTGGTTGAGTATTGGGGGTGCTATTAAATTGTTTGTAGTTTGAAACCCCTTGCTTTAAGGTAAAATCAGAGTAAGAGGTTATTGATCAGAAAGTTTTGGTTTGTTGTTGTTGAGTTGTTGTTCAATCTGAGTGAATTTTATTTTGTTAAAACAAGCCCCAGATGCCATTCCCAGAGGTCTACGAGGATGGGGATCCAAGAAGGACAATATGGAAATTACATGGGAGGTATGACATGAACAAACAGGGGATTACAATTTGTAAGATTATATTCATATTTAAAATTACAATCAAATATACAATTTTAAACAGTATTTATTTTTCTCTAGCCACTACTTGATCTGGAGAGAAATGGCCCAAACCTGCACTACAATGTGATGTGGAGACGGAAGGATTTAGGAGAGGAGTGGAATAATGTGACCACGGTGATGTCCAAACATGTCATCCTCAACACAGAAACTTACGTGGCTTATGAGATCAAAATCCAGGCCAGGAATAAGTTTGGAAATGGACCTGAGTCTAATTCGGTCATTGGATATTCTGGAGAGGACCGTAAGTTTATACACAGTCGGTTAGGGAAATCTATTACAGTAATAACTGTAACAGTAATATGATTCTCATTAACATAACAATCTATAACAAACAGTTTGCTAATAAACTAATAAACAGACAACATCAGATGATATAGTTAGCAATGCTTTCAGAACTGTGGTTAGTCATCATGGCTGTGCATTTAGCTAGCCTAAAGCTTCACTTTTCCTATTGGATGTTTCATTACAAGTTTGTTCTCTGTTGACTTATGTTTGTTGTTGCTGTGTGCTTTGTGGTCGAGAATGAAGGAATGTAAAAACCGTGTATCCTATGTCATGGCGTCCACTACACAGAATGCAATGCACCATGACGTGGTTGCACGTTCTCTCTAGCTTGGTTGAAGCTGCCACCTGGTGGAGGTCCTAATACACTACAAACAGTTAAACTGACTCAGCTTGGCATCATTGGCAATAAAACAGGATTGGGGCATCTCTACACTGAACATCAGCGTTGAATCTTTTACTTTATAATTAAAAGCCCAATAAGTAGGATTTTCTTTAGAAAAAAAGACAACAAAAACAAATCATGTATTTAGAGACATAGAAATATCTGTCTCAGTTATTACTAGACACACGATGCATTGAGGATGTTAATGGTCTTGGCCTGGCTGACACTGCAATCAGTGTATTTCTCAGAAGCTCAGGAAGCTTTGCTAAATTGCTCTGACTGGACACAAATCTGTTGTACTATGCCTTTTACCGAGTTGGACTGAAGATCACTAAAAATATGTTGTTGTGTTTACAAATCGCAACTGACAAATCCTACTAATTGGGCCTTCGAGCCATTAGTGTAATTGACTGGAAAGCACCACTCAGGGAATTTGTTGTTATTTGTACGTGAACAGAACTGAACCCTTCTAACTGTTCACACATACTGTGTCCTTTTTTGTGTGTTTAGAGCCCACTGATGCTCCCACTGACCTGCGGGTGTCAAAGGTTGACAGCACCAAGGCAAACGTACACTGGAAGCCAGTGGACCTGAGCTCTGTCCAGGGAGAGTTTAAGGAGTACAGAGTGAGACTGGCAATTTTTTGTTATGATAATGTACTGACTAAAAGTTGGTCTAAAAATAAACTCCGTTTCTGACCGTTTCTTTGGTTTTATCTCCTCGTCACCCGTTTACCCCTTCCTGCCCACTCTACCTCCTAGTTGCACTACTGGCGTGAGTCCAGTCTGGTTCCACGTCTGGTGGTCAGTGAGGAAAAGAAGACCAAAGGTTTCTACAGCGTCATGGCTGAGCCATCTGGCATCCTCAGTGACCTGGTGCCCTTTTCTAAATACAAGATGTTCATGGTTGTGGCCAACAACGCCTTTGAGGGTCCACACAGCAACACGGTGGAATTCACTACTAAGGAGGGAGGTGAGGACCTGGCCCCAGCCACTACAATATTACATCCAAGAGAGGCATTTCATGTAGTTTCACAAGAATGGAACATAACCATGGCAGCGCATAAAGGTTTGAATCCACTAAAGAGTGGAAGCCTGGGTGGAACAATATGTATTACAAGTATGTATTGATATAACAATAATATACAATTTAATATTTTGAGAGATTTGTTGGGCACTTTTGGAATAGATATCTATGGAGCTAGCTTTGGCCATGTAAGTTCATTGTCCCCTAAGCCGTCTCTAGATTCCTGACCCTTCTCATTTTTTTCTCTTTGCGTTTGTTTGTGTCATTTTGTGTGTGTGTTTATAGTGCCAGATGCTCCAAAGTTCTTCAGGATTAACCGGAGAGGTTTTGACACCATCCACCTTACATGGGACAAACCTCAGGAGCCCAATGGCATTCTGATTGGATACCAGCTCAAGTACCAAACAGGTGAGGTGCTTTGATACGCTACTCACAGTACAAACTGTCAGACAGAAAGTGATTTTTAACCTCTACTCTCTCTGTGATAATTTGCTTCGGTATGCAAACTCTCAACCACTAATCTTATGAATCATTCAGTCAACACTTTCCACACACCCCCACGCCACACGTTCATTTTCTCATGTAATAAAAAGCAAATTTGTAACTTTGCGGTGCAAAAGGAGGACACTGACAGCACATGGACAACAGAAGACCAGCACATCACAGAAGAACTGTAAAATACTGTGTACAGCTGTTCTGTGTACTGTGACTTTTTGAGAGACTGAAATTTCAGAAAAAAATTCTTAAAATATACAACTCTATTTCAATCAGGTCAGACTTTTGGTATGATAGCTGGAGATAGTGATGTGCCAATGACACCTCATGAACACTTTTCTTTATTTTCTTGACCCACTAGATGGTGCTCTCTGATCAACATAGGGCTGAAAGCACACTCCTATAGCATTACTTATGCCCTTATCTTTAAACAAAGAGGGCTAAAAAGTAAAGAAAGGCTTCATTGGCACATTTGTCGCTGGAGATTAATTATGCTGACAGCAGTAGAGAGGAGAGCCATTTTTAGAAATTAGACCACAGGGACATGATCGGCCAATGAGATCTTGGCAAAAACTGTTGATTAGCAGAAATGGGAGGGGAAAGTTAGCTCTCTTGATCTTCATATTTTATAGCACATAATACCATCAGCAAAGAAAGCCCATTGACCAAATCTATCAAATCTGAAGTAAAGATGCTATCTAATTTCAAACCAAAGTGAACAGTCCTGGTATTATAACTCAGGAGAATCAGAAACACCAAATCCTTGTATATTTCAAACCAGGTAACACCCAAAATCTGGTACACCCAAAATCTGGTACACCCAAAAGACGGTAAGGTAATAAACAACCTGATATATGCTGTTCAGTGCAGTGGGGAATGCAGGGACACATTGGGGAGACAAAACAACCTTTATGCAAACGCATGGCTCAACACAGAAGGGCTAACTCCTCAGTTCCAGTCTCAGCTGTCTATTCACATCTAAAGGAGAAGGCACACTCCTTTGAAGACAGTTATGTTAAGATTCTGGACAGGGAGGACAGATGGTATGAAAGGGGTGTTAAAGAACCCATCTATGTTAAACTGGAGAAACCATCCCTCAGCAGAGGAAGAGGCTTGAGACACCACCTATCTCCCATTTACAATGCAGCCCTTCCATCTGTACCCAGGAGATTAAACAACTCAACCTCTAACGACTCTCAACGATTGCCGTTCACCAGGGTTTCGCCTGACTGATGTTCCCCAATTATCACAGAACACCTAAGGGGACCCCAACAATAGTCCGGTTAAACCAGTACCTCTGTAAACACACCCACAGATGGTGGTGACCACCCCCTTAGAGGTTAAATACCTGGGTCTCACTCCACTGCCTTTGTCTAGCTAGTGCGGACTAGCGAGGCTTGTTGCGTGCGAACTGATGAAGCCCCTTGGATAAGAGGCGAATCGTCTTCGCAGACAAAGTACAAGTCTAGTTGCCTAAGACTCAGTTTGCCCAGAATCCTGGTATTAGTGTTTGTGAAGCTTAGGTATTTGCTTTGTAAATTGTATTTGGAACAACCAACTCGACAGAGACTAAATGAGGCAGCAAAATTAATAAACAGACAATCTGACAGGCTTGAACCCAACCAGTTTAAAACTATAATGTTATTATATTATAGACTTTGGTAAAATGAAACTCTGGGTAATAACAAGTTAGTACAATGTTGACAGTGAAAAGAATCAACTATGAGGAAGAAGCTCTTTTTTAACTGGTCAGCTCCATGACATGAGAGAAGATTTGGGAATAATTCTGATTGCAAGACAAACCATCTGTCCTTTTCTGTCATTCTTCTGTGAATGTGTGTATAGTCAATGGCTCCAGGGTGGGTCGTCCCCAGTTGGAGGCTTTTCTACCTAATGTGACGGAGTTCACCCTGCGCCTGCCAGACCGCTCTACCCGATTTAAGTTCTACCTGTCAGCGCTCACCCAGGTGGGAGCAGGGGAGGTCTTCGCTGAGGAGTCCCCACACTTCGCCAATGAAGGTGAGTTATCCTACATTTAACAATTGGTTTGCGAAAAACTTGCCCTCTTCGGTGCTTCCAAATATGCTATTGTTGTGGAGGAAGAAGGTTTACAGGGCAGCCAGTTCACCAGAATGTCAAAAAACACCTGAGCAATTAAATTTCTTTCACATTTAATAGTTGATTGTTTATTCGTTGGTTCCAAACAGCCAAATGATACTCAGACACAGCCAAATTAAGTAATATACCCACACTTTTTTTTTTTACTGTATATGTTTAGGCCATTGATTTTAAATGATAAAAACAAGGTAATTATATTTTTCCCTTACTGTACACAAATCCCATTAAAGATCCAATGAATAATGAATTGTTGTGACTAAGCAGTGTTGCAACTGTATCCAACGCCCGATATATATAATTACTTTCAATGGCTTAATGCTTACTAAAATCTAGTGTCAACCTGTTTTAGAAAATTACTTTCTTTAAAACTATAAAACTTTATATTTGTGAGCAGTTGTCCTTAGAAGGAATCAATGGGCTTGGTGCTGAGAGCCACAGAGAGGGTGCTGAGAGACAATAAGAATACGTTTTAACATATTCAACATGATCACTCCTGAACAAGTTTATCATGAGACTTCCTGGAATTTTCCCCTTACACAGTAAGTCGTGCATTTTTTCCTAATATGGCAAAGGGCACTGAACTGATACTGTTTTCAGACTTCTCCTCGGCAAGCGAATTAGGTTTGTACAATGGTGTGTCTACATTTTAAGTGCCTGGTGGTGTGAATTACTGGAACCTGTGTGTGTGTGTGTAAGGGAGAGACAGAGGCATCAAAAAAGAAAGCGAGATTGTGGCCCTTTAGTGAACACAGGCTTCTTTGTTAGGGTATCAGATGG
>CAFUXE010001281.1:510670-527569 GCA_903364295.1 Serranus cabrilla
CCCATTAGAATTTTGTTTGTGCTGCTCACACAACCAAATTAGATTTTTAACAGTATTCAACGGCAAAAGCAGGATCTATTCTTCAGTAGAAAGTAGACTGCATGGTATACCATGAGTTGGTATATATTATTATATACAGGAGGTTATTTGGACAAAGATACAATCTTTGGGGCCTGCAGTGGATATGAGATGATGTCATATGCCTGTTTAACCCAATCAGTTACATTTATATCAGCATACCAAACACCTGAAATATGATTTGACAGATTTACCGACCTTTTCAAGGCAAATAAATCAAAATCAACCTGTGCTTTTTAATAACAAAAATGTAAAGGTGGAATTCCAAAAAAAAGTAAAGGCCTATCGTTAAGATGATGATATGTATCAATACTTTGACTCTTCATGGATGCTGCTGGATCATTGATTGTTCAATTGATATATGGTTGCAGTTTGATCATTACACCCCTGTAGTGGTAAGTGCTTGTTGTCCCTCTCTGTCTATCTTAAACCTCTCCCCTCTTTCCTGTCTCCACTTATCTTTTTGTTGGCAGACAACTTTACTGACTCTACAGGTCTAGGTAATGGGGAATGAGAAGTGCAGTGTGCTTGTCGCCTTTCTCCGCCCTCATCCTCCATATCTGTCTCTCTATCTGTTCATTTTAACACTAAGCAGCAGTGCAGTCCACTTCACTGTATTATCCACTAAAGTAAGATTGTAGCTCACAGTGGTAGAAAACAGAGGAGCTGCTTAACTACTTTTATCAACATTGGGAATGTTGGGAAAATTGGGAATAATCAGTAAATTATTGTTACATTAAGCTTAAGGCACACAGTATTTTTACATATACAAGACCCATTTGTGGGGCCACATGTAGTGGTTAGCACTCTTGCCTCACAGTAAGTGGGTTGCGGGTTCGATCCCCGCCTGCGGCCCTTCTGTGTGGAGTTTGCATGTTCTCCCCGTGTGTGCGTGGGTTCTCTCCGGGTACTCCAGCTTCCTCCCACAGTCCAAAAACATGCAGCTAATTGGTGACTCTAAATTGCCCGTAGGTGTGAATGAGCATGTGAATGGATGTCTGTCTATATGTGTCGGCCCTGCGGCAGACTGGCGTCCTATCCAGGGTGCAATGCAGCTGGGATCGGCTCCAGCCTTCCATGATCCGGATTAAGCCAGATAAGCGGTTACAGAAGATGAATGAATGAATGAATGAAGACCCATTTGTGCTTCCCCACAGGAAGTTATCCATGACTCGATATGTAAAATATTCAAGAAGGTAGCCTAGGATGTGAAATTGGCTTTTTCAGTGACCAATCTTTGGCAATTTTAATAAAAGCTTGTAAGTGCAATCAGTAATCCAAGAGCTGCTATTACTATATTTAGTGACAGTTCTTCTAATGTTAACATCAGTGACTAGATGACAAACTAATTTAATCGTTATTATTGAAACCCAAAACTACGCAGTCGCTTGTTGTTGTTTCCAGTTAAAAACTCTCAGGTACCCAGCCTATGAGGAGCGTTATGTTAGTCCATATAAGAAACTGTCAGCAGACAAAAGGTCTAAAGTTCTGAATGAAAACTATTTTTACTACTGGACTGAACTGCTGCCTGCACTGTTTTCTTTCTTTTGTCTGCCTTTCCTCATCTCTCCATTGTTAAGCTGCTGTTTGTCTGCTGCTGTGTGCTGTCAGAGATTAAAGAAGCCCAACATGCTCAGGTCATCATTGGTTTTGAATACAGTAGTTTGCTCTATGATTCACAGGTTTAGTGAGTAAAATAAGCTAAACCAGCTATTTGAAATTCAGAATCATGAATGAAATCAGATACGTGCAATCACATAATTTTCACATTTTAAATCCTTAGTACCAATTTAACCAGATGTTCAGCTTCAAGGGAAGCACACTGATATATTGTACAACCCTCCTTCAAGCCATTTGTATTTATTTTGACTTTTAACCACTGATTTCTGAACCAATCCTGATGGCCTACATTTACACTGCTATCTCACAGCACCATCGCCTCTTTCTGTCTGTCAAGAGATGCAAGTTAGCCTTGTGTAACAACAAATGTGTTTTGATTGGTTTCTCAGTCATTGTTATTGTAAACAATGCCATGATGGATGACTGCTGTTTAGGGTGTGTGCGAGTGTATGTACGGATGGGAGGAGATGCACGTCTTTGCATCAAGATGTCAAGATGGGGAAACATTTCGATGAATGGTGTGCTGTTGATATCAAACACACAGAACTCCATCAGCAGTTGGCTTGCACTTTCACTCACTGGCTTGATCGTCTTGCTTCTAAACTTTTCAAAAAATCATGTCACTCTGCCATCCTACCATTGCTTCTGTTCACTGACGAGTTGTACATACAGTAATGAGGATTACAGGTAAGGTTGCTTGAAGCTTTGGGCTGGCCTGGCCTAGCATACTGGGCTGTAATGGCTCCTGAACATGCTGATGTTTTCATCATCCCTTCCCACTTTCTACTTCCCTTGCACGGTGGTTTGAGGGCATGCTTGGTATCCAGCCTGGTGAGACAAGCATGCTAGACGGGGTTTGGGGTTGTTGTACGATGCACATGATTGGGGTGGGAACTTCAGTAATGGGAACTTTTACTGGCTGGAGATGACCTTAACAAGGTGGTCAAGGTACAGTAGGAATAAACAAAATTTAGAACGGGGTATGACCCCCACAAGAGGGCACCATAAAAGTAACATTAATGAAATAGATACAGCCATGTCTGGTTGTACTTTTATTGTTTAAAACAGGTATTAACTAATAAAATAATGAGTAAAAAAGACCAAGAACTCAGGTACTGCAAGCTGGAAATACCTGACACTTTTCCATACTCTGTATTACTGTCACGTTTTGGTCAGTTCTCAAAAGGTTTTATACCCAGCCTTAACACATATCTCCTGTCACAGCTACTCTGACAGTTGAGTATATAATATAATAACACTGTAAAAGACTGTATTTGTCAGAAATGTGAAAATGTTTTACCAGGCGTTAGAGTTTCTACTGTAACAAAAGACACTGGATGATATGTGTTGTATTTAATCAGTGATGTATGTATGAGAGAGGTGTCTGTCAAAGTATTACCCAAAGGAAAGGAGCACTTTAGAAATGTACTATTGTATTTCCATAAAGTAAGAGAAAGATAAAAAAAAAAAAAAGGGGGTCAAAATTTTAGGAACAGTATTAGGAAATCTCGGCCTTTAGTTCCCAGCGTGGAAAAAAAAGCTGGAACCAAAAACAATGCTTCAAATTCAGAATTTGTAGTGTATATTTACAACAGTTTCAACAGTAATACATTGTCTTGTAAAGTTTTCAATGGAATATATGTTAAAAACAATTAGAAAATGATCACTTTTAGTCATGTTTTAGACAATTGGAATCAGGTTTGTACATTTACCATAAGACTCACAGATATCCCAGATGTCACCATCAGGGGTGGTACTCTCAGATTTGTATATAATACAAGCATGTGTCCTCTTGGTGGCAGTAGAATCTAAGTCTCTGCAGGACAGAGCTGAAGAGTGTTGATCCCAACAGAGATGAGGTTGAACACACTGTGATCATTTATTCACTCATGATGACGGCGTGTAATGTATACAGTGATGTGTGCTGCTTTGTGAGGAATTCCTTATGTGTTTTAGCTCAGTGCCTCATTGACGTTCTTCAGTGTGTGTCACTGTGTGTCTACCAGCTTGATGTTCTTACTGCCTTGCTTTTAACCCTTTGCTCTCTCCCACCTCCTCCCTTGTAGTCGAACTTACAGACGCCTCCTTGGCTTCAGCTTTCTCTCCTACTCCTCCTTCTCTCGCTCCTCTTCCTCCTACTACCATCGCTCCTACAACCATTAGTACCTCAACTTCTACGACTCCTACAACTACGACTTCTGCTACTACTACTACTACTACTACTACCACTACTACTACTACGACTCCTTCTGCTACCACCACCACTACAACTGAGGCAACCACAACCACTACAACTCCTGAGCGGGTCACCATCAAATGTACTGATCAGAATGTGTTGGTTACATTCTGTACTACTTTTCTTGTGTTTTAGCTTGCCATTAATGGCAATTCATGGAAATCAAAAGACAGTTTCCTTCTCTCACCTGACGAAACCTGGAAACTACATAAAGGCTGCATTCCAATAAACTGTGCCGTACCTACTGTACAAAAAGTGGGGAATTACTTCAGATTATTGGGATGTAGCCAGCAACTGTCTTCCTGGTCAGGAAGTGAGAATCCAAACTTTTTTGGAATGCTAATAAATGTAAAGTCCTTGTAGAGAGCAGCCTTTAACACTTTAGAGTGATGAGGGCTGTGATATTGGCCGTGATCTTTGGTTTTAGATTCAATAAGTCCAATTCATGTGTTTCGTGAATGGAAAAATCCTTTGATAGTTTCTTGCGGGGGAATTTTCCATTCATGAACATATTAAATTTACTTCTGGTTTGATTATTGTAGACTCCCTTACTGCTTTAACCATGCATAGGTCTAAATAGAGCCTGTGTGTGGTTGTTGTAACTGTGCAATCTCTGCCCTTTACCCCTGACCTTTAACCCTCTACCCCCGACCCCCCCTTATGTAGCGCCCGATGGGCTGGATATCTGGAATGTGACGGTGGTGCCTAACAGTAACTACGCTAACGTCAGCTGGAGACACAACTTCCCGGCCGGCAGCAGCGAGTTTGTGCTAGAGTACACACTGGACAGTAAGAAACCAGACCAAGCCCACCTTTAGTCATCTGATCTGAACTTTATTATTAAACACTATAACAAGCAGAGGAGTGAGATGTTGCTTAGTAGAAACAGTAGGTGCAGACAATGGGAAATATTTCAGAGATCAGGCAAAGCAGATGTATCGAAACGATCTAGACCGCACAGTTTCGGTTTGACTTGAGCAGCTCTCTTTTTAAAGCCACCCTATAAATATCTTTTATATGAGCATTGGATTAAATTACTCTGTATAATGATGATTTTTGGTTGTAGTGGTGAAACCACAGAGCTCTGCAGTTCCCATCAGCTTTTAGCATCTTTCAGCTGACTGCTTTGGTATTCAGGCCCTCATATTTACTGTTTGGTTCCACGGCTTCAGCACTACGTGTGAATAGGCAAGTATCCACTGTATACTTTAGCCACACCAATTTATGATACCAGCATTTGCCAAATGTGTGTGATTTTTTTGGTTGTTGTGGAGTTCTGCCCCTCAACACTCCTCAACTTTAATAATTCTGAAGAGCTGATTTTGTATAATTTCACATTTAGCATCCAGTGTTTGAGAAAAAAACTAGAATTGTTTAACACTTTAAGGGCTAAGGGACTTTAGCTTACCTAAAGTTTAGTGCTGTTGATTAAAAAAAAATGACTGGATGTGAAAGATTGCTTGATCTAAAACAGCCCTCTAGCACTCTCTATAAATCTAATTCCACTTGATTCAAAGGAATTCCCATTAGATAGAGAGGTAATTCCCCCCTGTATTGAATTTCAGTCCTGCTAACAGCATAATTGTGATTATGATAACCATCCCATCATAATGGAAAACTAAAGAACAATTTAATGGCCTCCTCATTTAATAATTGATGGCTTATTTTTATTTTTGCACTTTGATTACATCTCAATGGCAGGTTTTTGTTACTCATCGGTTTTGCTGAAACATCACTAGTGCACTTTTAGGCAACAATTTGCTGACAAGCAGAGGCTAGAGGGGAAACAGCATGAAAGAGGAGCAAGGAAACATGAGGACATGAATAAAGAGAAGATCTTGTGTTTGGTGATAGCTTCTCCAATAAAACGTTTGTGATTCACAGCTCAAAAACAAAATACATGTCACAAATGATAACCCTTCACTGCAGCAGTAGCTGATGCTCTGTTGGCCTGTTGTATATTAATCACACTTACTAATATATTTGCACTTAAAGCCTGGAATAGTTTGAACATTGTTAGAAAAGCAGGAGGTACATCATTCCACAGTGTGTGTTTCTGTCATGCTCTCGCTCTATCTCTCTCTCTGGTCTGATATGTTGGAAAATGTTGATCATCACTACTGACTCACTGTTTAGTGCATTGTCACGATGGTTTCCTTTCAGTGCGCTGTGTGGCTTTGAGATGCTCTTGTTAGACCAGGGCTGTGAATGGGCTGTTCAGCTTGCTTTGTCTGAAATGCTGGTTTATGTGTCACTTTTGTGACTGTCCACGCTTTTACAATCACCTGCTTTTGCTTTGGATTGAATGTTAAGCACTATTGAAGTCTGATTTTATGAAACACATCATCCTTCATTTTCTGGAATCTCAAGCTAGTTGAAATTGCATAGTCCAGTACATCTTTGATCATGAACAGAAAGAAGGGATGATGTTTTTTTTCATGTACGTGTGCAGTTGCTTCTTAATGATGTCTGAATGTGAATAGAAAGAGAAAGGGTGAGAGGAGAGGGGGATGATGAGACTGATCTAATGTCTCCACCACTCTCAATCAGCCCCTGTTCTCCCAGGTCAAATCTGAAAGCTTTACCACCTCCCATCATCATCCCTCCATCCTCCCCCTGTCTTTCTGACTGTGTTTCAGAAGTCTGCATGTCTGTCAGAGGAAGATTTTACGTGAAGGATGATGTTTTGGTGGCAGAAGAGAGTGAAATTGGGAACACAAAGGAATGAGAAAGGGAATGCTTTTGAGGGTGTATAAGTGCTTTAAATAGTATATCTATATATATATATCTATACAAAGTTACATATTTATATTCCAAAGCTAATATTTTCAAAGAACTTGCTGGTAAAAGTACAAGTGAGAGCTGTTTGAATTTAATCCAGCCAAAGTTGTTTGATTTAATCAATTTCACTATGAGGCAGCCTTTTACATGACAAACATAATAGCATGAAGTCTTTGTAGTGTGTGTATAAATCCTTGAATTATTTTGTGTCCATGAGGCATGATTTGCATTTCTGAAATATATAGAAACTCATAATACAATCCAGTATAATACAAATGAGTCTTAATATCTTTTCTTTGGCAAGTGCCCATGGTATAAGCAAGTTAATGCCCTTCCAGTTGTCCACAATCAGGAATTAATGGAGGCATACTTTACACTGTTGTCTTTGTACATAAATATATAGAAATCTGTTTGTTCTTCAGGCCTTGGCAAGGAATTCAATTCAGTTCAATTTGTCACAGTAGGATACACATACAGAGGAATTAGGCCATATTAATAATTTCATCACATTTCTGCTTTTGTAAGTCACTGCAAAGACACATGTTATATAGCAAAAGCTTTGTCTGCAGAAGCAATATAGCAACAAATGGGACTTACCTTTAAAAAAAAGTATCTTCAGGAGACCTTTGAATATTAAATAGCCATGTAGAAGAATCCGACGTGAACATTAAGTAGCCATGTGGAACACGCAGTTGTGGGAATGTGAGATGCTGAGCAATAAGCAGAGTTCGGCAGCTGGAGTGGAGTGAGGCTCTTTGCACCCGCTCTCAAAGTGGGTTCCAAAAAGTGTTCAAAATCCATGTCTTCTATTGTTTTTTATTTGACCGGTCTTGTGTTTTCACGCCAAGTAACGTTACCTCCCTTTTCATGAAGTGACTAAGTCGATTGGTTAATTCAAGGAAAATATATAAGCCAATCGGAGTCTGCACTCACTACACAACTGCTTAGAAGGAGGGAGGGAGAGACAGAATAACACACTTGACTTGTCGAATCCTCCAAAGTATTGTCCACTTTTGTCACAGATGACGCATCGACGAACCGACTTTTCTGTTAATGCCCTAGTACTTGTAGTACGAAACATCAGCCTCAGCTCGAAGCACTGCAATTACTAAGAAGGACTGGCATGTCTTCTGTTGTGTATGCATTAGATGATTTGGGCTGATTTGGGGACTGGTATTAATAGCATGGCTTTGGAATGAGTTCTGTTGGATGATGTCAGCTTGAAATGATTGACAGCATGGGGCATGACATCACCACTTTGTGCTGCCCTCTCCTCTCACTGCCATCTCAGAGTCATGCTCATAGCTTGGCCATGTCATGACCAACATGTCTTTCCACAGGAAAGGTGCAGATGTTGTCAATGCTTTTTGTTTTGATCTCAAGGAGATAAATGTGGGCCCTTGAATAATTGAGACAAACAATGCTTTGCCAACTTCCTCCCTGATGTTACCTAAGAGCAAAGAAAGTTCTTTAACGGTCGATTTCAATTTTAAGAGACCGTTTAGTTGTGCCACCCTTTGATGTCCACAGTGTTGTGGTTCTACCTGAAGGAACACCTGCACCTTATGGCCCTCCTCTCATACATTCAGCACTTCCAGATGAGTTTTCCCTGGAGGATTATGCCCTTTAGAGAAAATGTAGCCATTAAAAAGCAAAATGAACCAGAATGTGTCAACTGGACTGAGCTTCAAAGAGTTGCACCTTAGGTGTAATGGCTAGAAGTTCTAAACCATATCAAACATTTGCTTGTGTACCATAAGGAGGTGAATGGATCTTTTTGATTGGGAAGGGCACTGCATTGTTATTATTCTCAATTCACTTCAGAAAACAGTTTCCCTGCAAAGCATCGTGATTCTGTGACTTTTGCTAGTAAGCACAGCCTTTACTGTGGAACAAGGGCCACACCCCCTGGAGTGTGATTGGCCCCTTTCTTGTGTCTTCAAGGCGACAAGACGGTGAAAGTTGTACCGGTGCCACAACAGCCCCCCATTACATTGGCGGATCTGATCGCAGGCGCCACATACCATCTGAGGGTTTACTCCCATGAGCTCAACAGCATCAGCAGCAAATCTATCACCTTTAAGACCAAACCAGGTGAGACCCCACCTGGTCAGGTAGAACCGGGTTCCAGCCAGGTGGGCTACTCTGGGCATGAATCTGTCAGTAGTCGTATCTACAGTAACTCAGTCAAAGCTGGGTGAGTTTTTGTGGTTTGTTTCTTTATTCCATGCATGTTCTCCCAAAGGTAAACTCAAGTCAGCCAGGATAAGACTTATCAGCCCTCTATATTTGGATGTTATTAGCAATGTCTTACTTATGAATGGAAGTAAAAGTTGCATTTCTGTGAAATGGAACTTTGTGAATTATCCGACTCCCTGTGACTTTCTACACAACTCACTTGTTCTCCTCTGACAAATGCTTGATTTTTCACAAATGCACCTCGAGGTTCACATGGACATAATAAGTAGAATAATACATTTAGCCAATGTTATATGACAGGGCAGCTTAAGATAACTATGATTTTGAAACATTTACTCTGGGATTATGATGAACAAAATCATTTAATCAAATTCAGTGCAAATCTCT
Organism: Serranus cabrilla; assembly: GCA_903364295.1. Taxonomy (NCBI): domain Eukaryota; kingdom Metazoa; phylum Chordata; class Actinopteri; order Perciformes; family Serranidae; genus Serranus; species Serranus cabrilla. The sequence goes on from CAFUXE010001281.1 coordinate 519,972, forward strand.
ATAACATTTCAGAATTCCTGGCAGCTGTAAAAGATTGCATGTTCTCTCAGGTTGTACTGAAATCTGGGTGTATTCACACCACAACCTCATTCATACACTGTGTCATTGGAAAGAAGACAGACACATTACTGTCTTTTGTACAACATCATCCTGGATACGGGCTCGGGGGCAAATAATGAGATGTTGGCTCCGAGTTGTTGACTTCTGCTGAGCGCTATGGGATGAGTGCAGATTTTCTCATTTGTTATCTCTGACTCATTGTGGTCCAGAAAAGTATTCACTGTTTCTCCTCTTCTCTCTTCTCCTGTGCAACCCTGTGCGTTTGTTCTGTGTATGTCTCCAGCCTACATAGACCAGGTAGACATAGCCACTCAAGGCTGGTTCATTGGCTTGATGTGTGCCATTGCCCTCATCATACTGATCCTCCTCATCGTCTGCTTCATCAAGAGGAGTCGCGGAGGCAAATACCCAGGTAAGGCTTTGATACCCATCAGAGTACCAATATTAGCCCCACAGAGCCATCTGGCAAAGGTTGACAGGATGAATTGGAACAAAATTAATGTGATCCATGCAATATTCTTTAAATGAACATTCAAAAATTTGCTTTGAATTATACACTCATTGGCCCTCATTTACGAAACGAGCGTAGAAACGAGCGCAGATTCGGCCGTATATATCATCTTACGACAGAGTCCACGTGTGATTCTTGAAATGTTCGTATCAAGCCAATCCCTGCTTACGAATGCTTGGTCCGTGATAAATGCGGCTGGAAACGGTCGTCACATAAATGGCACACCCTAGTATATACAGCCTCACCCCGAGAGTTTACGACACCAAAGGACACATTACGGCCAAAATGACTTTTTTTTATTAGCAAAGTGCACTGTTAGGTGGGAGCGAAATCATGATCAGAATATATATTTCAAGCAGGTACAGACATGCGCAGCGACGGAGGTTTATGAAATAAAAGTAGACTTAAAGCTTTTACAGCTTTTTGGTTGCAGGACATATACAATGTTTTAAAGTAAGTTTTCAAAAGAAGAGGAATTTATCAGAGGAAGAAATCTAAACGCTGATGTTCAACAGCATCAACAGAACCAACTGGATTTGTCTGACAGCCTAAAAAGTTTAATCAAAGGAAATCAGTGCAGCGGTCAGCAGAGCAGCAGCGGACAAATCAAACTCCCAGAGAGGTTGGAATAATTAAATTATACATCCGTGATATGTATAGCCTAATAGCCTAGGCCTATATAATATGTAAATGATACTGATATAATGAAGAGAGATATTTATTAGAGGTTAGGTTTATTTATTTTGAATTATGTTTTAATGATAAATAATACAACATGCTTTGGTTTGTCACTATTTAACAAACAAACGCCACAGAGTTTTATCCACTCCAGGCATCGATACAACAGCCTATAACAATCATAAGACTCAGACATGGGGACTTCACGCTGACTCAAACTTGCGTACACGAGCTGAGACCAGACGTGAGATCTGATCGTACCCTCCGCTCACGTCCATATTGATAAATGCCGAGTCTTGCCTAGAAATCATCGTACGATAATTTTTTTTGTTCGCCGTACATACGTTTCGTAAATGAGGGCCAGTGTGTCTTAGCATCTCCTTGATATTTTAAGAATATTGGTGAATTATGTTATAACAATGAATGTGAATACTGCATTTCAATTTAATTTCTAAGACATTTAATTGTTTTGTCAGTATGGTATCTTATGTGTCTGCATAGAGTTGAGCATAGTCATCAGTGTCATTAGCACCATCTTGCCACTGCACCTTATTACCTTTTTAAACTCTCTATCTATCTATCTATCTATCTATCTATCTATCTATCTATCTATCTATCTATCTATCTATCTATCTATCTATCTATCTATCTATCTATCTATCTATAGTCAATTTTCTACTGTGCTCCAGGAACAAAACGTCCCATTGTGTTCTCTGAATTGTTCAAAGATTAATGTAAAAACAGTGAATTTACTGAAATAGACTCTATGATCTGTCTGCCATTACCAACACAGGAAATTGTGATTGGATGTTTCTTAATGCATAGGTTCTCTGAAGAAGTTACTAAATTGAATTGTCAGACATTTGAACCATTTTGGCAGCAAGGTAGCAAGTAGTAGGCAGTTATTCAGCTGTCTCCCTTCCTTAACTCATGTTGTAGTTAATAGTTTAGGTCAGGTATAAGCAACATGCGGCTCTGGAGCCATGTGTGGCTCTTCAGGCCATCTGCAGTGGCTCCCTGTGGCTGTGACAAAATTTTTTTAATGTGAAATTAAATGAAATTTCTTTATTTTTAAAATTTTCATTTATCATTGGTGTCGACCCAAAGCAATTTGTACTGACATGACATATAGGATGTTTGACAGATCAAAGTGTGACTGTGCATTTAAAGGATTTTGATAAATATTTTTATCCAATACCAAAGATGATCTCTTTATTACTCACAAGCAATTACTAAAATGCACTTAAAAACACAACTGTGTTTTCCATTTCCAAACAAATTGAAATATCTTTCATAAGATGTGTACAGAAATGGCACTATATGTATCTGTATTCAGATAGAAGATCAGAAATGGCCGTGGTTTGTACCTTTCATCATTTCAACATCACAGTTTTTTACACACACATTTGTCAAATGGTCAAATGATAACTAGAAACTTAGCTTACAAAAAAATATATCTGTTCTGACACATTATTTGTGCTTTGATAAATAACATATTCCAATTAGGATACATCCCAAGTCTTCATGCAACATTGATGCTGATCTACTGTATATAAAAAAATGTAATGGTTTGCAATAGCAGAGGTTAGAGTCGTGTTAATGTTTTGCAGTTTCTATAATGTCTAGGTGGCGGTTGCGTGACTGGTTTGGCAAAATACCTCGGTAGGTGCTAAACTGTTGCTGTTAAAGTTAAGGACTAACCCCTAAAACTATAAGCCGCATAATAAGGATTATTACAGAAAAGTGACAGAAAAAGACTAATGAGAGTTCACACACACACACACACACACACGCACATTGTAAAAGTAAAAAAAGTTGTAAAATGTGTTTTCATTGCTGACTAAATCACTGACACACCTTACATACCCTTCGCTATGTGATACAACTGCTACTCAAACAGGCTGGTAAATGTCTGTACTGTGTTCTCAATGCATACTGCAGTAGACATGACCTGTCTGCTCAGACAACCAATCACAACATGGATAAAAGGATGTTAACACATTTCCCTCTGTATTTGTTTCAAATTCAAGAAGCTATTTAATTACTGTCTTTCAGTAAGCATCTTGCATTATGTCCTGTTAGTGCAAAATGGTAGGGTTCATTCATTCTAGCACAGTCCACATTTGTTTGCTTTCTAGTATCAGTCCTATGACATATTGATCATTAGGAAATAAGTATGGAATAAGGACACAGAGTTATTTAATAGTTTAATAAATGAAAACTGAAGATAAATGTATGGAACTAAATTACCAGATGAGCACTAACAGACGGATGGTATGGTAAAACTAACTCCAGGAAACCCTAAACACGGATGGATGGTTTTGTGTGGAAAATCTAACTATAACATCAGTGGAGCTTTCAGAGAAACATTGAACATTTAACTTTTTTTCTTTTCTCCTTAGTCCGTGACAAAAAAGATCTTCCCTTGGACCCAGTAGATCAGAAAGACCAGGATGGATCCTTTGATTACCAGTAAGTATATACCGCAATCTGAATAACGTGGGGCTAGCTTTGTTTGATATGCAATCCAGTGAAACTACTTGAAGATAGTTTGAACATTTTTATTAGTCTAGGGAATTTGTGGGAAATGGATTTGGTTGTGTAACTTTACTTAGTGGTATTGCCATATCTCATCTTGTGTAATGTATGAAGACTATGATAAATAAGTACTGTAGAGAGAGACTTACACATGCAGTTGCAGTTCAGGAGGTGTAAATGGTGAAGCTGGTGAAGGTTTTTGCCGGATTGTGACAAATAAAAACACTTAGAGGCTTCTGTCAGTTAAAGCAATAGCCATGTTTTTTTCTGAAAAGTATTTGTTGTATTACACATACAGTGTACAGTAGTTTAGCTTACTTGACACATTGATGTAAAGTTTCACTATAGGACTGAACAAGAAATAATTCCTCATATCATTAAGAAACCAAAATCACAAAGACCTTCTCGATACTGCAGGGAAACTTAGAGCTCTCACTGACAAATAAAACCTTGCTTAGAATATTTAAATCAGCATTGTGTTCATTTCCACCTCCCTTAATGTAGCAGATATCTTTTCAGTAATGGCAGAGAGACTTAGGTCAAAGGCTTTGGCTGTTTATAAAGTTGTTTATATTGTTGCCAGGTGCAGCATTGTCACCAGCAAGCCATGCAAGAACAGATAAAACAATACTTTAATTATCAGTGAGTTTCAGAGCACGACCTTGATTGATTAGTCCAACAGGTGTGCTTACAACTGGTAATGAATCATGGTGAATCGAGCTCCTTCCAACACTAATGCAGATACATTTGTGAACACTGCTTCTTTTTATCTCTACGAGTGAAGCTCAAATAGGCTTATTTGAAAAGCCAGTCTCATGTCATGCTGAGTATGGAACCCTTTGAGGAGCTTTCACACTTTTGAATTTACGCTGTATGATGACTAAACATCAAGGTCTTAACGCAGCTCACCAAGAATTATTGTTAGCCTTAACTAGCATGTTCAGATTAAGATTCAGATTCAGAATACTTTGTTAGTCCTAGAAGGGCAATTCAGTTTTACAGTGAACCCGTCCATAGTGACATCAACAGCAACTACAAGTAGCAGAGTGCGATGCGGAATGATTCATAGTTCATTTTGCATTTTGTCCATGCAGAATAAACTGGTCCTTTATGGCCTGTGAGAACCCGTGTTTTGCCTGATTGGCTGAACTAGAACAATTAAAAAGAAAGTTGAAGACAACAGAAAGTACTTATGTCCTACTATGGACAGCAAAATCTATCAAAATTTTCAATCAGTCTTACATCATCCCACACCTTTTTTCTTTACTAATCAATATTTATTATGTAATAAACACGGGTGAATAATAATATAAATTATCATATATTGTGTTCAGCTAAACACAGAATTGCAGGTGTGCATCTCGACACAAAAATGTTCTTTTCATTTGCAATTGTGCAATCATTTCTGCTACGGTGTTCACCTGCCTCAGTCTGCTTGTCCAGTGTAGGTGTAGGTAGTTAATTTTACAACAAGATAGTTATAATTTTTCTCACAATCAACAGTAGTACCTCTTATCCCAATAGAGTGTATATAACATATAATACTGTAGATTTAAAGGTTAATCAACATCTAATAAGATCTTTAAATCTTGACCCAAAATGTTTGCAATTCTGGACAATCCAACATGATACTCAGTCAGTCCACAGCCTCAATTGATATCACTTGAGGGTTCCATTCCAAAGCGAATTTTTTGTTTGCCGACTCAAAAGAAAAACTATTTGTAATTGTGAGTGTGAAAAGAAGAGTTTGACACTTGAATAGTATTTTCATAAATGACCTGCGTTAGTGTGGATAAAAGCTTTCTTGCTCTGAGCCACCATGCCGTTCTGCTAGCTAAAGTCCAAGTTGCCATCCTTACACCATGTTTGCTCTTCTGGACGTCAATTCTTAAACCTTTCCTCATACAAAGAAGGACATATATAGTAGAGCATATTTCTGTTATGTGAGGATAATACTGTTGATTCTTTACAGTATGTGTTGGTAAGTGATGTGTCTTTTGCTCCTTGCAGGTCCCACTGATCTCTGTGGCTTCATTCTTCTTTATGAAGAATGAATCTGACTTTTCTGTATCCGTCCGTTTTGACTAAACATGTTGAATTTAACCAGTTTTCTAAATCATTCCGAATCTAATGCTCTAACTCTGCTGTGTGAGAGTGGCACTAAGAGTTTAACTGTGAGAATAAGAATGAGAAAAGGCCTCTGAATGTTATTATTAAGGCTGGATCTTACTGAAAAGACAACAGTTTAAATACCTACAGTGCATATCAACACACATAAAAGCAAGGATCCTGTTTTTATAGTATTCAGACTATCTATGGTACACACATCCAAAGCATTAGGGAATGTTTAATCATTGTGTCACTGCTTTGGGGTAAAATGTCATAAAAGAAGTTATAATTACATTCTATAATTGGCACAGCAGTCCATCTGATGGCCATGCAATTCAAAAGATTGCTCTAAATTTCAGAGGAGGCACCATCCGCATTTAGTATCACTTGAGTGGCGCTTTGCTGTAGTGTTTAATACTGTATGATTAATCGATCTCCGCTGTGTGAGACCATGGTTTTCGTCACAAGTCTAACTTTAACACCCAACCCCTCTTTTACAGACCAGATCATTGCTTTACTCTGATTCCAACCCAGACTCCATCTCTGGTGCTAATCCCTCAAGTCAGCGCAACTCAGCTCTCAGCTCTGTGTGTGTTCATGTGTGTTTGTGTGCATGCAAGGATTTACATGCATGTATCATGTGGAGCTTGTCCTCCTTCCCTTCTCCTTCTCTCTCTACACTTCCTCTCTCTCGCTGTCTCCCCTGTATCCTCACGTCTCGTCCCTCTCTCTTCCCCCACGCTGAAATGGGTCATCTGTCCCTGACAGGAACGAAAATGAAAATGAAAACGAAAACGAGAACAGGTACTTTGGTTTTGGCACGGCATCTCTCTTGGCCTGTGCATGTCGGGGGAAGCGGATGTTTCCTCCGTGCTGGGCAGAACGTGGGCAGAATAAGGCGTAGCTCATCGCTGGCTCTTTGTTCAGTCTGCAAAGAGTGGTTCATATTTAATTTAATATAACAGTATAAGCAATATCTGTACAACTGGCCTGCATTAGTTTTTAAAACACTTTGAAGAACAACAGAGGACACGTCTTATAAGTAGGTGACACCGTAGATGTAAATTATGATTAGCAGAGGGATGGACAGGGTGCAGTGGGTGCTAGGCTTCGGTTTGTTTCTGGGTGTCAAACTGTCAATCCAATAATCAAGTGTCTAATCTTCAGACCTGTTCATCTGATAACAGGGCCATGGATCCCTTGCTCTGCAGCATCCATGATGGTCACATGATGTAATTAGAGTGGCCAGACAATATGTTTGTTTATTACAACTGGTCCCCCAAAAGACATTTCACTTCAGTCTCAAAACTAAACCAAGAGAAAACGATATTTGTGTACAAAATCGAACTGATTCAACAGTTTGACTAAGAAGTCCAACTTAGATAGGTGACTGAGCTGTCTATATATCTATATATAGATATATATATGAACCATAAACAAATGAAGATGCAGTGTGTTAAATAGTCAGGTTTAAATATGTTTATTTGTTTCTTGCTCTACAGTAAAAAGTTAAATTTATTCTTTGATTATTGGCTCAACACCGACTCAGTATTGGAGCAATATTACACAACTTAATGAAATATTGCATAGTGTTGCCTTTGCAATTCAGTTACTCTGAGTTGTGCAATGATGAGTCAATACAAAAAGAGCATGTCTAGAAATTCTCCCTGTAAATAACACATCACAAGCTCCTCGTGGATCA
>CAFUXE010001281.1:527981-558132 GCA_903364295.1 Serranus cabrilla
GACTAAAAGCCATATGGGTCAATAAACACAAGCACTCAGACCATCATACAGGTTTTAAACAAAGCTGAACAATTAGAATTTTATCAACCCACTTCCTGCTTTAACTTGGACCTGCCATACTTGGTGTTTTCCTGTGTAATCTTAGATTTTAAAGTGAGCTCACTCATCTTAAATGCCACTGAAAGTGATCGTACGGCCTAACTCTTGTCCAATGTGAAGTCATTCAGACACTGGGCGGAGACAATGTGTCTGACTGTCTGACTGCTTGTGTTCATTTTTCCGTCAAACTTGTTTGTGGTGAAGTCTCCGTGTTCCCATATCTCACCAGTGTTATTATAACTCATAGCAATGATGTCCCAGTTGTAACAAGATGGAGTGAGATGGCCCTGACACATGATATGCTGCCCCTTTTTTTTATATGGACAAAAAAATAACTTTCCTTTATTTTATTCAATGCTCAAGCTTCTACTTTATTTGTTTTATGCCACCAGTCTAACGATGATTTTGAATGCATTTACCTCCAAACGTAGCAAAGATAAATACATTTAAATGTAATGTTGTCCTCATCTGTCTTCTCAGTCTGTGTATTTAATGTCTGGTTGTCTATCTGTGTCATGACTGTCTTTCTGTTCAACCCTCCCCACTAAATGTCTGTGTCTTTTGTGTCTTTTTTTATTTATTTTCCTCATTGGTCCCAAAGGTCTCTTGAAAGGTATGAAAGGAGAAGAGACTCTTAAGAGTCCTCTTTGAGAAAACCACTTTTATTGCTTATTTGCAGTGCATTTTGAGTGATTGCTTCTTCGAGAAATTGCATTTTGTTAACATCCTAATGAATTGTATCTATCACACAAAAGCATTTTAAAGCATAGTTAATCAATAATTGCATAATATCAAACACGTACTTTGTTAGCAAGTTAAGCAGAATAAAAAAAAACCCAAAAAAACATAACACAGAGTGAACTTCCTGACTTTTCAGTCATGGAAATCTGTTTTTTTCATGAGATTTTGTGAAGCTGCAGATAGATGAGTTTAGGAAGGTTATCTGAAACTCACTCCCCCTTTCTTAGCTACTTCCCCCACCTTTGCTCTTCTCGTGAAAAAATCCTCGAATAGACAGTCACTGAAATAAATGGGTCCTTCCTGAATCCCGCTGGCTCACTGCTGGGGGAGTGATCAACAAATGAATGCAAGCTTGGCAAAGTGACCCGGGCAGACTGAGAGGCTGTGCCTCTTGGCCAGAGTTATTTAATTAGCTACGAGAGATGTAATCGTGAAGTGCTTCAGTAGCGCTGGTGCATAGAGAGATGTCCTTGTGATTGACTCTGTGCTACCCACCTTACTGCACACTGAAACTGAAAAAACAACTTATAGGCCATCTGGCCACTTTTCTTTCTCTAAATCATAGGTGTATTTGAATCCTGTGGGTATTTGGACAATGGCATATTTTAGCTGTGTTGGCTCTGTAAACAGTAAGCTTTTGCTTTTGGGTCAACATATTCTAATTTTTAACGTATTCTCTCGCTACAAAATGCAGTGCATTACGTTTCATAACAATAACTCCAAACTATTCATGCCAGTTAGACAGAACTGACTTGTTAACATGCAGCCAAAGCTTGCTTATGTAAAACCAAATCATTTTGACTAGTTTATAATCTAATTGATTTCTCTCACGTTTACCCAATCTAAATCATCCTTTCATCCCCTCACCTTGTTACATGTCAGCACGTACTCTGAAAGCCTCCATTGTTTCACTGTCCCTGCTTCTGTCACTGTCTCTCAATCTACTTTGAAGACTGTTTTTTGTGGATTTCTATAATGAATACTGGATTTTTAGGTTCCATTAGGGTCAAATTTGAATTGTCATTCTGTGATCTTGCTGCATCTGCCGATGACGATTTGTATTCTTGATTATCAACATGTATGGTTCTCTAAAATGTATCATGTAATGGCTGTGGTTCCCGAAGTGTATCAGCATGGAGCATGATGATTCTGAGAAGATACAGTATAGATTATGTCTTCTCCAACAGAATCTAAACACATAATGTTTGATAACCTTGCAATCCACAGACCTCAGCAGAGAAGAGAAATTAAACAGAAACTTTTGCATCTTTCAAGTGCATATCCTGCTGTTATGCTACTGGCTTGATCCTAGACAAGAAGGCTAATGCGACATGCATCCATGCTCTGAACTGAAATCAAGCACAGCTCCTGAAATGTGTTTGTGATGGAGCTTTCATGCTTAGATCTCATGTCAGAATATGGCCACCATTTAGCATGTGTATGCAATTGACTTATTTGAATTTGTGACGACAGTATTTATCTCTTTTAATCACCCCTGTCTCCGACCAAATGCTGTACACACACACACACACACACACACATATATATATATATATATACAGTGGTGGAAAAAAAGTAGAAATCTTTGACACAACCTCAAAAAATGATCATGAAATATTTATAGAAAAATATTTTTCGTGTTTCAAAAGGTGTGCCTGCATTTTTTTTGTTTTTGTTTATTGTTTACAAGAAAAACTAACAAAACTAATTCTTGACAGTGTCAATATATCAGTTCTCAACATCGGAATCAAAGTCATCAAATAACAGAATGTGTTCGAACTGAACAACAAATAAATAAACCATCACATCATCAAATTAATATTTAGTAGTTCTGCCTTCAGCACGCAGTAGAGCTCTAATCCTGGCTGGCATGTTCCCCACGAGCCTTTCACACTGTTGAGGGGTAATCTTGTCCCATTCTTTTTGAATTACTGCTTTTAATTCTTCTAAATTCTTTAGTTTACTCTTTGAAACAGACCTTTTGTTAAAGCACCACAGATTTTAAATGGGGCTCATCACGTGGATTGAGCTGGCCACTCTGAGACCTGGATACTGTGTTCCTGTAGCAGGTTCTACTGGCCCTGGATGTGTGGCTTGTTGAAACATCCAGTTTTGACCTCCACAGAACAGTGCATGTGCAGAAGGGAACATGTCGGTTTGGAGAATGGCACAATACTTGGCAGAGTTCAAATTGCCATCACAGACAGTGAGATGATTAACACCAGCAGCACTCATGCATCCCCAAACCACGATACTGCCTCCACCATGCTTGACAGTAGGTACTGTACAAGCTGGAGATAATGCTTCTCCTGGCCTTCTGCTTACCCTCACATTAGCAGGAGGAAGATAAAGCTGGAAACTGGACTCATCTGACCACAGAATCTTCTTCCAGTTCCTGGCTCTCCAGTTCTTGTGTGATTGGGCCCAACGACGGCGGGCTAACCTGTCTCTCATTGATCAGGGGCTTCTTGACAGCCTTGTAGGACCTTAAGCCATGATCTAAAAGTCGGCCACGTACAGTGCAGGTGGAACACTGGACACCAGTTTGGTTTGACGACTGCTGCTGAAGCTCCTGTGATGTCATTCGGCAGTTTTCCCTGCACATGCAGATCAGGATGCAGTCATTTCTTGCTGAAGAAACCCTTGGACACCCAGATCTTGGTTTGTCTTCCAAGCTGTTGGTTTGTCTGTATTTCTACAGAGTATCCAGCTGCTGAAGGACTGCATCTGCACTTCCTGGCTATCTTGCGACAGCTGTACCCTTCCTGGCTGAGAATCTGTATCTTCAGGCTTGTTTCCTGCACTAGGTTCCTTGTTTTCGTCATTTTTGTCTCTGAAGAACTTTCAAATGTGCTGACTTTATATAGACACGAAGCCGGGCATCGAAAATTGTGTCTTTTAATAAAAAGCACGGCCTTCATTAGTGGATCACTGGTACCAAGATGACCCAATACTCAATATTTCTTATGTATTTTTAATATAATAATAGTATTAGGATTTATTTAGGATTTGTTTAGCATTTTGGCTTTGAATATATTCAAAGAAATTGCACTTGAAGACCTAAGAAAGATTCTTCATGCAATATTTCACAAATGCATGGGGTGTCCGAACACTTTTTTCCACCACTGTATATATATAAAATAATGTTTATTTATTTACTTTGCGAAATACGTTCATGTAGATACAAATTTCACTGGCAGCAGTTTTTCCAACTGAATGCAGGTTGCAAAGGATTTACAAATCATTGCATTCTGTTTTTATTATATCTTCACAGCGTTCACTACGCTTTGGAATCAGGCTTGTACGGTCAGTGTTCGGTTGATAAAGGACATAAACCAGGCAGTTACATTTCTTGTAAAACATGAGTGCAAATTAGTTTAATATAAACTTCACCTTCAGGAGACAGGGTTGCTTTTAAAACAGAGGCGAATACTGTATCGTGTTCGACAAAATCAACTTTTAACTTTATATCAATAAGCAGCTTTGGGATAAAATGCAAATGTGTTTGGATTTTCTCAAGTCTATCTTCATACAATGCTCACTTGCCACAAGTTCTTTAGACAGTTGTAACAGTTTCTTCTGTATGTACGGATCATGATGCAGTTCCACTGTAAAAGATGTGGAACAAAATCTGTACTTGGTCCAGCTGAAGTTACTACCTCATATCTGAGGGCCAGCTTTATTCCAAAATGCACAGCGGATGGTTTTGTTTATACTACGCAAGGTGCCTGTCCAATCAGGGCATCAGAGCCTAGAACTGTCCCAATAATCAATTTATGAAAGTTACATTTTCTAAATATACCTTTGGTTTAAATCTTTACCTCTCATAGGATATTAAAATAGTTTAGATCACGTTGAACATTAAAGTTTGAAGCTTTTAGTCATATTAACAGATCACAAAGCCATGACATAATAATCATTGATATACATTAACACAGTCATCAGTCAGTGCGTGTGGAGCTGAGCCTCAGTGTCCTAATAATTGGAAATGCAGCTTGCAGGTATGTGGACACAGAAATATCGATTTGTATCTTCTGAGTTATATGCACGGTTAATGTTAAGACATTTTGTTGCTGGGACAAACACTACTGAAAGGAATTTATCCAACTTATGTGGTTTCACTTTAGCTCTTAAGAATGCATCCTTTCATGGATCCCGTCACTTACAGTTTAGTTGCTCTATGCAGGAGTCACTTCATGGCCAGTATGGTTGCTAACGACATATTGCATGTGAGCATTGCATCCATAGTCTTGCAATTATTCAAACCTATCTTTTAAGGAAAATATAGAAAACAAATGAATCTTTAATATCTAAATTCTATTCTGACAAGACCTGAGTGACACTGAGTCACTTCACTAAGAGTTAGAAAAGCTGAAAATATGGAATTAACATTATTTCTTTACCTGCAATCCGCATAACCTTTCACTTTCCCCCTTTTTAACGTGTGCTGATGGGGGACAGGGCCCTAAACTCCAGCTGACCCTTGTCTCACAGCTCCTGTTTAAACCTTAAACTCTTGGTCTACCTTTGCAGCAGTGACGAGGACAACAAGCCGCTCCAGGGCAGCCAGACGTCGCTGGATGGCAACGTGAAGGAAAGCGACGACAGTCTGGTGGACTACGGCGAAGGCGGCGACGGCCAGTTCAACGAAGACGGCTCTTTCATTGGCCAGTACACAGTGAAGAAGGACAAGGATGAAACAGAGGGCAACGAGAGCTCTGAGGCCACCTCACCAGTCAACGCCATCTACTCGCTGGCATAGCGCTGTAGCAGCACAGGGGGGGACGTGGTGGCACCCTCTGGTTAGAGGGTTACGACACCATACAGCAGACACAAACACACACACACGAGTATATTAAGAAATGAAACAAATTAAAAACAGAAGGAACACAGCAGGGCCTGACTGGAGACTGCGGAGGCTTTCCTCTGCAGATAAAGTGAAGGGGGAACATGGGAGTGGAATTAGACCACACGCCTTTATTTTAGTTTCCAGCTAGAAGAAACAGGTCCATTGGACGGTGACGTTTGGACAAGGAGGACAGTGCTCATTTTCCTCTGCACTCTGCCTGCCCTTACACAGACTCGAAGTGTGCCTTCGGGGCAGCTTTCAGCACTTGGAGGCATCAACAAGATTTTTCTTTTGGTTCGTTTCTGCTCCGAACATTTTCTGTGTCCCTGCTCTCCTTTCCTGATAAGCCCCTCACACCTCTGTGTAGCGTCTCACACTTCAAGTACACACACACACACTGGCTCCGTCCTGTAACATATCAGCTTCTGAACATCAAACTCAACAGGATGCCGGCAGATATGTTTATCATATTGATATTTACGCAATGAAAGGTTTTAGTTTTTCCACAGCTGGTAGATGAGTCATTGAATCTTAATGAGTGCTGTATACAGTCCTGGCACACATTTTGTGCCCTGCAAAACTATGCACTATCACCTCTTCCATACCATTTTGGGTTTAATCTGGTTAGTAAAAGAACACATTTTGGGTTTCATTGTTTTTGTACCGTTGCAGGCTAAATCACAGGTTTTTTTTTTACTCCACCTTGTTCAATGTGGTAGACATGCGTTTCTTACCTCTAATCCAGTGTTGAAGTTCAAATTAGCCATCACAAGAAAAGATATTTCTGTCACAAGCACCAAGCTCTGCAACAGTATGTTGTTAAAAGAACATTATTTTGGAGCATGGTAGTAACTTAGTGCAAGCGTCGTGGAAGGCAACAGAGAGGAAAGTTAGAGAAGTAGACCACAACCTAGTGAACTCCATAGATAGCATGCAGGCTAATGCTGCAATTACGTCAAATGGGAACAACTGTCGGCTGACGGTTTAAATGCTGACAGTTGTACGTTGAAGATGTTAAGCTTGACGTTTCATATTTTTGGAAGCCAACATCTACATTCTCTCCCATGGCACCTGAATGCAGCATGAGGGGCTGGGATCCTTGGGGTGTGTTCAGACTACATTTTTGCCTGAGTTTTTCACATACATTTTGCCACTGGATTTTTATTTGTATTTTTTTGCAGTTTCATTTTTTCTTTTTGTTTGCCTTAAACAGCCAAGACGCAGACATAGGCTGTCAGCCGGTTAGTAACATGCGCATCAACCTCTAGTTTGTTCTGTTACTTTCTTCAAGACCTCTCTTTTCGTGTCTTATATTGAGTCCTTGAAAAGTTCTCTCAAGGTGAAACGTGTTGAACTCGAGCTGACATATTTTTGGCTCAGTCATCAATTTGTGTCCTACCACATCTGTGCATTGACCCTATATGCAATCACACCGCCTCGAAACTTCTCTTTGATTGTTGTCTGAATCCACCTTTACGGAGGGATCCACACCCTCTTTCTATCCTTCTAGTTTTTATAAATCAAATTAATTTGTTAATCGATAATGATGAAAAAAAAGCATTGTTAAGGCCGCGTAGAATACTTGAATTAAATGACGAGATTTACAGCATGAAACTATATACATTAAATTCACATCCACCATTGAAATGAAACGTATCAACAAATATTTTTAGTTTTTTGCAAAAGAAGAAAATAAACAGAGCGTAAGAACATGTTTCTAGAAGTATGTACGCTCAGTATTTCACTTGTCCTACAACCATATTTGTCATGCAGTCATTCTTTCAGTAGACTGATGGACTGATCGGATATTTGCTTGTGTTTCTTTTATACTAAATGTTCACCGAGTGCTCATTTGTTTCACCCTTTCATTTTGACACTCTGCTACTCAACAGCACTATTAAACCCTCCGGTGCTAAAGCAAAAAAGATCTCTACTGCAGTTAGCAACTGGAGTTCACATTGTATTTCAAACATTTATTTTATATTTCTATTTATTACATTATGTGGATAGTATTAATATTAGTGCTTAATTTAATAATTGTTATATACACATTTTTTGACCAACTTACTTTGTTATTTCATGTGAGAAATAGCCAGAAAAAAAAGATGTCTCCAGAATCTGTCATTGTTGTCATCATGAGAGGCATTAAACACAACAGTATGTTCAAGATATTTGTGATATTTGTAGCAGCTGGCTTTTCTGCTGTAAACAACAACAACAACAAAATACCTGTCATGGTACATGAAAAAGGTCATGTTTCTCTGTCCATTGTGCTGCTCTTCTCGTACTCATGTGGTATTACAGTTACTCTGTGTTGTTATTTCAGATTTATGTAACATAATCTTTCCACCATGCAGAAAATTAATATTGTTGCTTATTATTTATTTAACATATATTCTGTACATGTAGGTCCTGAAATCTCTTATATTTGTAAATATTTAAAAAGTCAATTTCCCAAGAGAAATGCTTTATCCGAAAAAGGAAATAAAAAGTCACAAAGAAAATGCGACGGGTGCATCTTTAGTCTGTCATGCACCTTTGTAATGTAGCTTTGACTAACATTTGCACTCTGAAAGAGTAACAAGAATCATCATTCACTCTATGTTGCCCTTTGCTTCGACATTGTGATATATGGTAGTGACAGTGGCGAGTCTATTAGTCACTAGTTTGATGAAAGAGCAATACGTTCATATTCTCTATGATGTAAATAAGACGTAAGTGCTCCTGCAATATACCGTTTGTAGCATTGTCGCACACAAACTGCTAGTAGGCCTAAAAAAAACATGCATTCGCTGAGGCATTGGAACAAACCCCACCTTCCTTACACGGTTATACATTTGTCATATCTTTGAGACTGCACAGAGCCCTTCCTAAGATGTCTTTCACCCGACATGCCTGTTGTTGCATAGCTAGTGTCATTTCAGTGGCCACCTTGACGGACTAAAGGTCAAATCTGCTCCTAATCCACAGATGAGACTGTCAAGACTCACCCAGAACAAGCAGTGACCAAATTTGTTTGGAAAAATTGTCCCCAAAACAGGCAGAGATCAGGGAAAACCCATGATGTTATATTGCATTATGTCCTTGGAAATAGCATTAGATATGGTAGATACTATGATAAATTAGGGCGATATCACTTCTTGACCACTGACAAAAGTGTAGCAGGTAAAAGGGCAAATGTATTCAAATAAATCAAATATAGAAACAGTGGAGTTTAATCCCAGTCGTCATTATTTACATCCTGCAGTGGCTTTACATGAGTAAAACTGAAATGATTATGTATTATTAAGTTGACAAGAATCACATAACTGCACAGTAAACATGTGACTGGGCCCCAATCGTTTGACAAAATTTAGGCAAATAAGGCAGCAATTCTCGGCTGACTTGGAGGAGCCTTCTAACTAGGAGATATTTTGTTAGTCCATTATGACATTTTTTTCAATTTGCAGACCTGAAATAGAACACAACACGTGCTGGGGTGACAGCGGTCAGTTTGGAATAAGGATATTTCTCACCCCATTAAGAGATGTTTGATTCTCCTAAAACACAACTTCTCTTTCACTGATTCCCTCTTCCAAGAACTTGTGCTCCCTTCTGTTTCCCTGTAGACACTCAAAGCAATATCCTCTGAGTTTTAATCAGTTGGGTGTTTTCTCTGATGCCATTGTTTTACAGTATGTTCACTCTTATGTTGGTGTGACCACCACTGCTGAAATAGAATAAAACAGGAAGAAAAAGCACTGAGAGATCAAATTATTGGTTTACATAGGCCTGAACTTTCTCTCTGGACTTATTGAATTGGTTTCTTGCAAATCTGATCTGGAAACATGTCCCTTCATCCTTCCAAATGGCCTTTTTCCTGCCCCATCAAGTGGATTGCATAAGAGAAACGCTGTAAGAGAATGATGCATATTTGGTGATACACAATGCTTTTTTCTTGTCCTTTTATTCATGCACGTTGACTGTCTCATCTGCTGTCAAAATTGTCTCAGCTCACCTTTAATGGGGGAAAAGAAAATGTCAATGTGCAGTTTTACTGCTCTGTGTTTTGTTTTTTGTTTTTTTCATTTGAAAATGCTGCAAATTGTAGAATTTTACTGTTGCACATACAAGATTTGCAACTGGATTTTTTCAAAGATTGATCACATGCTGTTTGGCTTTTTAAAAGAAAAAATTAATTCTCATATTAGCATCTTCTTGTTTTTGCCGTATGAAACAGAGCAGTCTTGCTTCAACATGCAAAATAACAGCTTTTGTAAGGTACATACTCAACAGAAAAATGCATAAATATATTCACCATGTATGCGTGTATGATGAGTTGTTGCAACTTCTGCTAGCGACGCCTTCTTTATAGTAAAGCTATCTCCTTTTCTCTACCTCCAGATGGCTCGTCTCTCTGTTCACCTTTGAGCTTTAGTCATGTTATGACACCGATGAAACATTTTTTGTAGTTCATATGACTAAAAAAGGAAAGAAGAAAAACAGGCCAAACCTAGGGTTTCGTCTGACCTTGTATGTAGTTGAATAGCTGAAGAAGTGGAAGCCCAGAATGTAGAGCAGCCTTTTACTGAGGTCATCAACTATTAATTATTTGTTTGATTTAACATCTTCTATAGCCCCATTCGCACGGGATTAGTTTTACCTAGGGACCACATGCGATTTGTAATAATCACGGAGAATGTCTGTGATGTCAGTCCCGTGCGAATTGGCCATGTCCGTAATTTGTAAAGTAAAAATTCTCCCGCAAATGACCTACTATATTTTGCTGAACTCCGAGGTCCTGTGATAAAGCTAATCCAATGCGAATAGGCATCTCTGTGATTTGGACAGACATGGGCGGGATCTGACCCGTGATTACGTGTTGTTTTGTTTCGGGGACGCTGTTTGTTTACTTTTGGCGAAGAATGGAGGCTGCATTGGAGTGTTTAGAAAAACTTTTGGGTCCTGGGCCAGCAAAACCTTATTGGCCCGTAACGTACGGCAACAGAAAGAGAAGGCTGAAGAGAAGGCGCAATATCAGAGCAAGTGGTGGATCATGTCGTGCTGTAGGAATATATATATATATATATATATATATTTTTTTTCTGTTTTTAGCCTTCTATTTAATATAACTGGCTGGCGCTAGCAGTAACACAGCACCGAGCTGTGGCCAAAAGCCTGCGCAACACACACCGTTTCACATCAGTTGAACTACTACTACGAGTACTATTACTCACCAACAACAGTTATAGTTCTATGTCAAAGAAATAGCCTACTCAAAATGTATTTCATTTAACAAATTTACCCTGGAAGTAGTCCAACGATTCTTCTAAAATGTACAGATTTATATTACATGAATATGCTAGTAACTACTACTACTAGTTACATTCCTGATGTGTCCTTTTTTTCACAGCAAATACATTTCCAGAGATAATCTGTGTGCACTGCTTCACCCACACATAAATCCACTAACAACCAATATGGTGGATCCGGTGCCTGTTTGGAAGAGAGTTGCCATCATCATTTATAAGCTGACTAGTAATGTTGAGTTCCATGATGTTGCCAACCTATTTGGAATTGGAACAACTACTGCCTGCAACATCTTCTGGGAAGTGTGTGTGGCACTGTCTGAACTCCGGAGAGATTTCGTGAAAAGGCCTAAAACAGTCTCAGACGTTCAAGCAATCATCATGGGATTTGAGAGGAAAACAGGATTCCCACTGTGCTGGTGTTTTGGATGGCATACACATTCCCATCATTGCTCCTGCAAGCTATCACACAGACTACTACAACAGGAAAGGATGGTATAGTGTTATCCTTCAAGGTCTTGTAGACCACAATTATCTCTTCCTGGACTTTGACGTTGGGTGGCCAGGGAGGTGCCATGATGCCCATGTGTTTGAGTGTTCCCGTCTGTGCCACAAGCTTGAAGAGAGCACCCTTTTCTCCCCTCTCAGCAGGAACATCCAGGGGTGGATATACCTGCTCTGATTGTTGCAGATTCTGCATACATTCTGACGAGCAATATAATGAAGCCATTCCCAGAGGGAGCAGCAAGGGGGGGCGAGAACAGCCTTCAATGCTCATTTGAGTCGTGCTCGCATCCATGTCAAACATGCCCTTGGTCGACTCAAAGGCCACTGACGATGCATTATGAAAAGGAACGACAGCCAAACACACAATGTGAAATATGTTGTGTGTGCATGTGTGGTGCTACACAATTTCTGCGAAATGCAGAAAATAGCTTGTATTCAGCTAAAATTAACTCATAAAACTGTAGATTTTGAACAAAAAAAATAGATTTATTTGTAATGAACACTTCTTTTGTTTCTTAACTTGTAAATAACAAGCATTTGTTCAACCTTTTTTCAACTGTTGTAAACATTCATATATAATTTAAAGAAAAGTATTGAGTGCTTGTATTGAGAATAAAAAAAGTTAAGTACACTACCTGTGCAAACATTGTTTTCCCAAAGCAGAACAAGCGCATCCAAAATGCTTTCCTCCAAAAATTTGCAAAATTTGGATGTAGTGCTTTTAGTAGGAACATAAATACAAAACAGTAAAACCGTAAGACAGTAAGACCTGTTTTTTGTAAGCACTCTTATAAGCTGTATGGCCTGAGAACAAATTCCTTCCTCCAAAAAAGCTACACGAAACAATTTAGTTTGGTGGGTCATCATAGAAGTGCGCTTGATGTGCTGCCGGTTGAGGGAGTCCAGGGGCTGAAGATGGAAAGTCCATGCTCTCAGCTGATTGGCGTTGAGGTGGTGTAAAAGTATAGTAATTGGAAGGAGCCAAAAAAAAGTACATGGTGGGGCGGCGGGGCCTAAAGCACTGAAACATCCTCTGCTCTCTTCACATCAGCTTCCATCTTCTTAATTTCAAAAGCAAGCCTTTTTTTCCAGCTCCATTCTGCTTCTCTCTATCTCTTTCTCCCATTCAAACCGCTCTCTATAGCGTGACCACCTCCAAAAAGACAAAAAGTGGGACAGCAGGCATGTTTTGGAGGGACAAGGCGGGACGGACGCGACCATCTGTAAACCCTGACCATACACTTCACAATTTAGACCACAAGGCCTGTAAAACAAGATATATAACATATAGCCTATATATTTTCAGGAAACATCACACAGAATTAAGTAACAAATGTGTTTTACTTACTTAAGTAAAACATTTATTGAGACATTAACATTCATAATCCATCTTATAAAAGCACTCAAAAGGCCTAACATAAATGTCACCCTATGTCCGAGTCCGGGTAAATGACAGGGGCAAGCTTATTGCTGCAATCGGTGGACCGGTATGAGTGTGCATGCTTCACTGAGTGATACACGCTGGTAACTTCAGCTGCTGTTACCTTATCAGATAAACTGTCGTGCTTTGGACTCAATAGAAACGACTGCATTGATTTAGATGTCTCTTGCTGTCGGACCTTTTTTGATGAGAGTCGCGCCCAGCATGTCGTTTGACATCATTTTCTCCACCGTGAGCAACGGAGAAACTGCTGTTGCAAAGGCAACAGAAGGCTTTGTCGGGCTCGTCAGTTGGTCTTACCCAGCTGTGTGAAGTCGTCCATTCCTTTTTAAAAGAACACTTTCTCTTTTTTTTTGACTCCGGTGCGCTCATCATTTTATTTGCATCTTCACTCGTCTACCTTCCTCACTCAGACTCTCTCGTGTGTTTGTTTGGGGCGTATACATTTGACGTAGGACGTACCATAAAACGCAGCCCATTGGACGAACGTCATCGTTCTGTCCTGCAACCATTGGTCGAAATGAAATGCTCCCCAGAAGCGCAGATCTGCTCTGGGCTGGTTAATTTTCATATTTGCATTTTTTTTTTGCCAATGAATGGAAAAGCGGGACATTGTCCTGATATGCGTGACACGGGACAAACACAGAAATAGCGGTACAAAATAGCTTAAAACGGGACAGGTGGTCACCCTAGCTCTCTATCATATTCTTGGTTGTTGTCATGTTAAAGAAGACGGTCTAGACCAGACCTGGGCGTTGTACGGCCCGCGGGCCACATCCGGCCCTTTGGTTGACTTTGACCGGCCCGTGTAAGGTTAATTGGAAATTACAAAATAAACATATTGTCTTATTTTACCTCATGCATGGACTGAAACTGCGTTGCTTTTATTTTGAAGTTGTTTTTTATTCACGTACATGATGACGCAATACGTATATCAAGATGTGCACGTGCGCATGATTGGATCATTGTCGCTTGCAAGTCCAAGACGACTTTAGCCCTCAGAAATGTCCGCTGCTAAAAAAAGAAAGGTAGATGCCGAATGCAGGGTTTTCAACAAAAACTGGACTGCTAAGTATTTATTTACTGAAGTCGGAGGTAAAGCCGTGTGTTTAGTTTGCGGGGAGCAGATCGCCGTGTTTAAGGACTACAATTTGAGTCGGCATTACGAGACGAAACACGTGGAGAAATACAAGAACGTGACCGATGCTGAGAGGGCGCGGACATCGGAAGCTTTGCTAGCTAAACTGCAAAAGCAGCAAGGCTTTTTTACCAAGCTTCACACATCCAGGGATGCTGCAACCAAAACCAGCTTTGTGATATCGCACAAAATCGCTAAAAACAGTAAGCCAGCATTTGAGAATGTCCCGCTGTCCAGGCGAACCGTGACGAGAAGGGTCGAGGACATTGCGGGGAATCTGGAGCTTCAGCTGCAACATGAAGTGGCAAGTTTTGACTTTTTCTCCTTAGCTTTAGACGAAAGCTGTGATGTCCGTGACACAGCCCAGCTACTGGTATTTGTCCGCGGGATAACGCCGGACTTCAAGATTACGGAGGAGCTGGCGGCAATGCGGCCGATGAAAGGGACGACTACAGGGAGCAATCTCTTCAAGGAGGTAAATGCGTGAATGGACACACTTGGACTGAAATGGGACAGACTGGCAGGTGTCACAACGGACGGTTGTCCGAATCTCACAGGGAAAAATGTCGGACTTTTAAAACGTATGCAAGATAAAGTGACTGAAATCGACGCAGATCAGAAATTGGTGTTTTTGCAGTGTATTATTCACCAACATGTGTTGTGCAAGTCAGTGCTAAAAATTAACCATGTCGTTGATGTTGTTACTAAAATAGTAAACTTCATCAGGTCACGGGCATTGAATCACAGACAGTTTGTCGCACTTCTGGAGGACCATGAGTCTGAGCATAGTGACATAGGCTACCACACAGCTGTCAGATGGCTCAGCCTGGGCAAAGTGCTAAAAAGAGTTTGGGACCTGAAAACAGAGATTCAAGAGTTTTGTGAGAAGAAAGGCAAAGACATCCCAGAGCTCTCAGATGAGGACTGGATGGCAGATTTTGCATTTGCTGTTGATGTGACTGCACTGATGAATGACCTGAACACCAAACTGCAAGGCAGGGGCCTTTTTGTCCATGAAATGCACACCCTGGTGAAGGCTTTCATGAGAAAGATTAGGTTTCTTTCGAGCCAACTGGAGAGCAACAATCTCACTCACATGCAAACACTGAAAGAAGTCACACCATCAGCTGATCACCTCCGCAGGTACTCATCCATGTTAGGAGCATTGCATTGTGAGTTTTCAAGGAGATTTGAAGATCTCAGAACAATCGAGAATGAAATGTACATGATTTCCTCTCCATTTACCTGCAATGTGGTTGATGCACCCACTGATGTGCAGCTGGAACTCATTGACCTGCAGTCTGATGCAGTACTGGCAGAGCACTTTAAATCAGGATCTCTGCTGGATTTCTACTCTTCTCTCAAGGAGGAGAACTTTTCAAACATGAAGAGACATGCTCAGACATGCTCTTTGGCTCCACCTACATATGTGAACAAACGTTTTCAATGATGAAGTTTACAAAATGCAGGCATAGATCCTCTCTCACTGACGATCATCTGTCAGCTGTGCTTCGCATTTCCACCTCAGACATTCAACCTGACTTTGATGCACTCGTTAAAGCCCAGCAGAGACTAGATTTCTCTCACTGAACAAGAAAAAAGAATTTAAAAATGTAAGAAGGTGGAAGTTTTGAAGCATGTTTTTATGGTTGAGTTGTGCATGATTTTAATTGTAGTGTGGTTATTTTTATTTGCATGTTTAGTGTGTTTTTATGATGTTGTTTTAGTGATTTATTTATTTCATAACATGCTTTTCTTCAGAGATATTGATTACCTGATTGCCTGCATCAAAGTTTATTGGATAAATGTCACAGATGGTAAAAAAACGTTCACATTTTGTTTACCATTGTTTTGGGAAAATTTGATTGAATAAATGACATTTTTTGCAAGGCAAACTCACTTTTTCATTGCTTAATTATGATATATACTCTTACCAGCTTGTCAGAACAATGCTATTTACTGCTTTTTATAAAGAAATACAATTAATAATATGAAGAATTGAGTTCAGCCTTTTGGCCGGCCCTCCACAATATTTTCAGTTTCTCATGTGGCCCCATAGAAAAAATAATTGCCCACCCCTGGTCTAGACTCTTGTCCATTGCCTCCACTATCTGGGTTTTAAGCCCTTTTCTCCTTCGATGTTCTGAAAGATAAAAATAAAAGACAAAATAGGAAATCACATAAATTATTACACAAGCATCTTACAAGCATCTAATATTATAGTAACTACATTGCATTTCAGTTTGTTAAAAAAAAAATTCTAAAGGCTAGCTGTGTGCATATTTATTTTAGGGATAAATATTGGTAATATATGTGCATTGTGTCATAAGTCTAAAAATGTGGTGGATTTTTCAAGTGGGTTTATTGCAAAAGCCTACTCTGCATACATAAACTTTTTTGAGATGTAAATGTCATAAGCACCACTGAGAAGCAATACCTCATGTGTGTCGTTCTCACCTATTTTATCTATATCATAAAAGCTAATTAAATAAAGTTGGTGAAAAAGCAATGTGCAATGCGGAGCTTTGGGTCGGCAGGTTTTTGGTTTTGAAGTGGTGGTGACTTGGTGAATGAGCTTGGAGTGGATCTGCCCTCCTCGATATCTGAATCAATTTCCCCTGAGGTGTTCTGGATCTGAGTAGTCTCAGATAAACCTGCTAAATATAAAGAAAACTGAGCAGGTGCAGTCAATAATTATTTACAAATATTGTTCCTAATTAACTGATTACGATTAATATAAAAGTAATAATAAAAATACTGTCTACATTTACATTAATAACAGACATTACAACATCCTGTGCATAAGCAAGGCCTGTGAGTGAAGACTACTTACCACAGACTGACATACTATTTTGTGGGTTGAAAACTAGATCTGTATGTAGAAAGTTTGGGCCAATCATAGGCAACTCCTTGAAAATTTGGTCTGCTGTCCAGAAACACATGGGATGTAACATAAAACTCTGTGACTGTTCTCTGGTTTGGTATAACTACAATTTATTACAGCAATCTGGTCCCTATTTTAATGATAGTTGGGCCTCTGGAGGAATTCACACTCTCCAAGATCTGTATGATGGAAATGGGTTGATTTCGCTCCAAGAGCTTAAAGAACGTTATTCTCTCCCTGGTTTTCCTTGGTTCTTGTATCCCCAGTTGAGATCTGCAATTCGTGCCCCTGGAGTTCCATGGGATTCACCGTTGGACACTTGGATCTCTTCTCAAACATCGTCTACTGGACTGGTGTCTATTATCTACAATGAATTGCTCTCTAAATGTGTTAAACCTTTGGGAGAGATCAGTTCTTGGAACCGTGAACTTGAGGGTTAGGGCTATATTCTCAACTGGGACAGTATTTGGACCAACATACCAATCTCATCTCATCAAGGCACTGTACAAGGTGGCAGGAGACGAGGGAGACAAAAGAAAAGATGGGAAGACAACATCAGAGAATGGATTCACCTAAAACTCAGCGAGGCAATGAGAGCTGCCGAAGACAGAGAGGGATGGAGAGAGCTGCTCAGGGGATTGTCAGTGGTGCCCCAACGACCCTCCGGGGTTATGGGATAGAAGAAGAAGAGGAAGACCCATCTCATCAAAGGATCCAGCACACCAACTTATTCATTATAAGACTGTGCACAAATTCTATGCCACACCATACAGACGCTGTAACTGTCCAGGGGACAGTTATTGCTTGGCCTTCTGGTTGAGTTTGTTGTTTTTGGGTGATTCTATAAATATTTTAAATAGTGTTACCAAAAATATTTATAAGCACAATAGTTAAGATGTTGAGGTGATTTGAAACTATAATGCTGGTATTGATGTTTGGTTAAAGATGTTTTGTTGTTTACGTAACATGACGGAGTATGAAACAGGTCACATGACCACAGTTTTAGTCAAGGGTTTTCACCTGAGGGATTGTGGGTCATGCAATACGGCTGCAGAGGGATATGCCAGCATTGCTACAGAGGAAAATGACACAATCTAACAAACAAAAACTATTCTGTATGGTCTGAGAGGCGCACACGGTAATTGTGACTTTTTAAGGTTTATTTGTTTCATATTTTGTGGTGTTTGTTTGAAGTTTGTGTTGAAATGTCTTTTGTATCTTTTGTTTTTGTAGTTTTCGCGGTATTGAATAACAAGAAGGAGGAAATAAATGTTTAAAGACATCTGTATGAATCGTGGCCTTCCTAACGTCAGACCTGAGTAGTTACAGTGAAAACGTAACGCCAATGTTGCCGAGAGTTCCGAAGCGAGGAGCAGCGGGTCCTTGACCGGCCGGAGAGGAAGTTGATACCAGTGGAGAGTACCGTATTTCACGCCAGCGTGGACTACAGCTCTGCAGATATCCTTTGCAGGCATCAGAGTGCAGTGACTGTTTCATCAAAACGCCGTGAACAGAGAAGAAGGCGGATCTGCAGACGGCAGCAGGTTTGACTGTGCTACCATATACTTCTCCATGGACAATAGTGTACTTTGAAAGAAAGGACTTGTTTAAAAAGAGAAACAATAACATACTGGTTTATTAATGAGAGAGTTGATTTATCTTCATAGCCTTATGCTCCTGGTTTACTAGTGCAATTGTTATCAATGTTTGAATTGTGTTCTTTGTCTGAGAGTTTAAATGCACATTCAGAGGGGTTTATTGAAGTGAATAGAAGTTGCACATGCATTGTTCTGATATAGCTGATTGCAGTATTAAGTTATTTGAGCATTGAGCAATAAGTTAATGATACATAATGCCTTTTCTTAAGCCTGTGAAATGTCAGTTAATGAGGAAAATCACAAAGTTGTGAAATACAGATTAAGCTCCTACAAAACGAACTCAACAGATTAAGCGAACAATTACAATCACAAACAAATGATGTTGAAAAGAGAACTTATAGTCACTTGAAGGTGATATTCATGCTAAAATAGAAATACTCAAAGTAACAATGGTTGAGCTTACTTCTATTGCATCCCAGACAGTTGAGCTCAGGAAATCTACACGAGAGAGAAAGTTAACCCCAAAAATGCTAAAGCAACAAGAGGCTCTTCAGAATGAGGGTAAATTCATCAAGCTCTATGAAAAATGGAAAGAGCAGGTCAAGGTTGCACGCACCAAACTTAAGGATGAGTGCTCTGATGAAAACTTAAGTGACTTGATGGATGCTGTTGAAGAGCTGGAGAAACAAGTGAAAGATGCATATGAAAATATACGATCTCAATCAGCACCTTCTACTGAGGTTAGAAGAAAAATGGATTCCTGCACAGCAGTAACAATAGATTTAATGGAACTAATGAAAATTCGTTTGAGTGAAGTGGGGCAAGAAGAATTCGATGCTAAAGCAGAAAGTGCTAGGCTTCGTTTAGTGCTTTACAAAGAGTATGCCCACTCAATATTTGGATCTACAATGTCCAAATCTACTGTTCAGAGCCATCACTCGGGCCGCTCATCAGATTCATTAGAGGAAAGCATCACAGCAAAAAGAGCAGAGTGTGCTGCACAATTTGCTGCAAAGAAGGCTGAAATTAAAATGGAGGAGGCAATAGCTTCACAAAAGCAAGAACTTAAAAGATTAGAAAATCAGAGAGATCTAGATGTGTTAGCTGCTAAGCTTAAGGCGTACTCCGAAGCCGACTCAGGTGAGGTCTGTGACAAAAATGAAGCAGTGCATAGTAAGATGACCAGCTGTCCTCCAGTACCTGTTAGGGAAAGAAAAAGGGAACAAACACTGCAGAACAATACCATTGAGCAAACAAACAACAATTCCTGTGAAGCCTCATTAGTTCAGGCTCTGCATGACACAATGGTTCTTACCAGACTTCCTACACCTGAGCCTCAAGTCTTCTCAGGAGATCCACTTAAGTTCTTAGAGTGGAGCACAAGCTTCAAGTCATTGATAGAATGTCGCTGCACAAAACCAGCAGATAGGTTATTCTATCTCCAGAAATACATCAGTGGAGAGGCACGATCTGTAGTTGAAGGAAGCTTCTTCAGAAAAGATGATGAGGCTTACAGCCAAGCATGGGAAGCACTGAAAGCTCGATATGGCCACCCCTTTGTAATCCAGCGTGCTTTTAGGGAAAAACTGAACAATTGGCCAAAGGTTGGTTCAAGAGAGTCAGCTAAGCTAAGACAATACAGTGATTTTTTGATAGCCTGCAGCAATGCCATGCCACACACCAAAGGGCTTCAGGTCTTAAACGACTGTGAGGAGAATCAAAGGATGTTACAAAAACTCCCTTATTGGTTGACCTTTCGCTGGAATTGTCATGTTACAAAGCAGCTCAGAGAGACAGAAGAATACCCCAGTTTTAAGAAGTTTGCTGATTTTGTGGCAAAAGAAGCAGACATTGCATGCAATCCTGTGACATCCTTTCAAGCCTTGAAGTCTACTGAAGAAAAGCCATCAAGAGATGTAAAGCGACCAAAGGCTAATGTGTACGCTACAAATGTGAGAATATCAGATAGATCATTGGCATCAACAAAAACATTCAGTGCTGTGGAGAACAGCTTTAAAAATCTAAACAAATCAAAGAGAGTGAATGCGTCTTTTCCATCTGCAAACCCAGTTCCATGTATGTTTTGTGAAGAAAGTCACTCCATCCACAAATGCCAGAAGTTCTCCTGTAGGTCTGTAGAGGAAAAGAGAAGGTTTATATTGGACATTAATTTGTGCTTTGGTTGTCTTAGGAGAGGACACAGTTCAAAGAACTGCAAGAATAAAGCTACTTGTGGCATATGTAAGAAATCTCATCCCACACCACTTCATGAGGACCGTCCTTCTGCTACAGACACATCTTCTCATGCCTTACAAGCAGAAGAAAACACATCCTCCCTTTCCTGCTGCGTGGACAGAGGCAATGGTGGGAGTACATCCATGATAGTGCCTGTATGGATTTCTTTAGCCACCACCCCTGAAACAGAGACCTTAGTGTATGCACTGTTAGATACACAGAGTAGCAACACTTTTGTAGATCAACAGATATGTGAGAAAATGGGAGCAGGTTTAGAGCCAGTTAAGTTGAAGCTTACCACTATGATGGGAAGAGATTCCATTGTACAGAGTGAGAGAGTTAGTGGGCTTAGAGTTAGAGGGTTTTCATCACAAGGCTTTGTTAACCTGCCACCTGCTTATACCAGAGACTTCATCCCACTTGAACGTTCTCACATCCCTACCACTGAAACAGCTAAGAAGTGGAAACATCTCAACCGAATAGCACAGGTAATCCCAGAGCTGATGGAGAGTGACGTTGGACTTCTTATAGGCTACGACTGTCCAAGAGCCTTGGCTCCACGTCAAGTCATAACAGGAGGTGATGATGAGCCGTATGGCATCAAAACTGACCTTGGTTGGAGCATTGTTGGAAGCTCAGCAGGTGTTGCAAGGTCAACTGAAGTAACAGGTCTGTGTCATCGTGTGTCAGTCAAGGAATTTCCAACATTGACACCAGCTACTGTCATCAGAGCACTTGAAGCTGATTTCAAAGATACCAGCTTTGGGGAAAAGAGCATCTCGCAAGATGACATTCAGTTCATGCAGTTCCTCAATGAAAAGACACATCAGAATGCTGATGGGCACCTGGAAATGCCACTCCCCCTTAAAGCACGCCCACAACTACTAGAAACCAAGCAGCTGGCTCTGGTGAGGCTGAAGCAACTCCAAAGAAAATTTGAGAGAAATCGCAAATTCAAAGATGACTACATTAAGTTTATGGAAGGAGTCTTTAAGGATGGAGATGCAGAGAGGGCTGAGAACCAACCCAGGCCAGGAAATGTGTGGTATATTCCTCACCAGGGTGTTTATCACCCCAGGAAACCGGAGAAAATTAGGGTAGTTTTTGACTGCTCCACCAAGTACAAGGGCACTGCTCTAAATGATCACTTGCTTGCTGGACCTGATCTCACAAACGGACTGACAGGAGTGCTCTGCAGATTCCGCAATCACCCAATTGCAGTGATATGTGATGTGGAAAAAATGTTCCACAGGTTTCATGTAAGTCCAGAGGATAGAGACTACTTATGTTTCCTGTGGTGGGAAAATGGCGATACAACATCAGAGCCAACCGAGTATCGCATGCGGGTCCATCTCTTTGGAGCAGCGTCTTCTCCTGGCTGCGCAAATTATGGAATGAAGTACCTTGCTCGCAAAAATGAAAAGGATCATCCCGCAGCAGCTAACTTTGTCAGGAAGAATTTCTATGTTGATGATGGCCTCATCAGTGTAGAGTCTGTGGCCACAGCCATCAAACTGGTCAGAGAAGCACAAAATCTCTGTGCAAAAGGGAGATTACACCTGCACAAGTTAATCTTAAACAGCAGAGAAGTATTGGAGTCTATTCCTGACAGTGAACATGCTAGTGGAGTTCAAGATGTGGATCTCAGTCATGATGAACTTCCAGTCTAGACTGTGTTGGGAGTAAAATGGAGTGTGAACAGTGACACTTTTCCTTTGAAGTCAATCTGGATGCGAAGCCTGCAACACAGCGGGGAATTCTCTCCACAGTTGCCTCAGTCTTTGACCCGCTGGGCTTCCTAGCTCCTTTCCTGCTACTGGGAAAGAAAATACTGCAGGAAATGTGCCAAAAGGGTACAGGATGGGATGAACAACTACCCACAGAATTAAAACCACGATGGCAGTCCTGGCTAGGCGATCTAGAAAATCTGCAGAAACTCCACATCCCAAGATGCTTTGCTCCTGAAAACCTTGGGAAGGTGCAGAGGATTGAACTGCATCACTTTTCGGACGCTGGTAGCCAGGGATATGGTCAATGTTCCTACATCCGAGTGGTGACAGAAGACAAAGTGCGTTGCTCTTTAGTCATAGGTAAGGCGAGGGTTGCACCTACCAAAGTTGTCACCATACCTAGACTAGAGTTGACAGCTGCAGTAGTCTCTGCAGCTGTCAGTAGTGTATTAAAGGAGGAGCTGGAGCTCAAAATCGAGCAAGAATATTTCTGGACAGATTCTCAGGTAGTCTTGGGCTATATTGGCAATGAAGCTCGACGATTTCACATCTTTGTTGCCAATAGAGTCCAAAGAATCAAAGAAACGACAGACCCAACACAGTGGCACTATGTCGACAGTGACCAAAACCCAGCAGATCATGCTTCCAGAGGCCTGAAGGTGTCAGAGTTGAACTTCAACTTGGTTTACAGGACCCAAATTCCTGTGGGAAAGAGAAATTGTGACACAAAAACCTACTCCTCAGCTTATAGTTGGAGATCCAGAAGTCAAAACAACACATATACTACAAACAAACGTAGTTGACGAGGACAGTTTTTTGGAGAGACTTGAGCGGTTCTCAAAATGGCATACCGCATTGAATGTTGTTGCTCGGATTCAGAAATTAGCAAAAGGGGCCAAAATGACAGAACCCATTAATGTCGAAGACAGAAGAAAAGCTAATGTTGTGCTTGTGAAGTTAGCACAAAAAGATGCATTCAAAGAGGACATGCAAATGTTAAGTCACAGTGAACTGCCACGTAGCCATCAGCTGTTTCAGCTTGACCCTGTAGTGCAGGATGGTGTTCTCAGAGTGGGTGGGCGATTAAAAAAGCCCTCCTTACCTCAGGATTTGAAACATCCAATTATCTTACCAAGAGACAGTGTGGTCACTCGTCTTATTTTAGGCTACTGCCATGACAAAACTCAGCACCAAGGCAGAGGACAGACTCTCAATGAGCTGAGAGCAAATGGTTACTCGATAGTTAGTGGCAGCAAAGTTGTGGCAAACTACATCAACAATGTGTGACATGTCGCAGAGCTCGCAGACCAACAGAAACACAAAAAATGGCAGACCTACCTGCTGACCGTGTGGATCCCTCACCACCATTCTCCTTCTGTGGGATGGATTGTTTTGGGCCTTTTATTACTAAGCTAGGTCGTAAAGAGAATAAGAGGTACTGGCTCATATTCACCTGTTTATCTTCCAGGGCAATCCACATTGAAATGTTGGAAGACTTAACAACAGATGCGTTCATAAATGCATTGCGATGTTTCATAGCTGTACGTGGTGCTGTGAGACAAATTAGGTCTGGCCAAGGGACAAACTTTGTGGGAGCTAAAAATGAGCTAACAAAGGCTTTGGAAGAAGTTGACAAGGACAGGTTAAAGGTTTACTTGGCTGAGAAACAATGCGATTTCATTATGAATGTTCCTGATGCTAGTCACATGGGAGGAGTTTGGGAGCGGCAGATCAGGACAGTTAGGAGTGTTCTTAGCTGGGTTCTCTCTAAGAGTGCGGGGAGATTAGATGATGCTTCTCTAAGAACATTTTTCTATGAAGCCATGTCAATCGTAAACAGCCGTCCGCTCACCACTGACAGTATCAGTGATCCCAAAAGTTTAGAGCCACTTACGCCAAACCATTTGCTTACCATGAAAAGTTCTGTCCCACTGCCTCCACCAGGAAAATTTGTGGCAGAGGATGTATATGTCAGGAAAAGGTGGCGCAGGGTGCAGTATCTGGCAGAGCAATTCTGGAGTAGATGGAGGAAGGAGTACCTGGCAAACATCACCTTCAGACAACGCTGGCATTCTTCAAAGCGAAATGTGAAGATTGGAGATATTGTCGTTGTGAAAGAGAACGAAGTTCCCCGCAATGAGTGGAGGCTAGGAAGGGTGTTAGATGTTTGCAAAGACAAAGATGGATTAGTGAGAAAAGCTACAGTACAAATGGGAAACCGAAAGCTTGGGAAGAAGATTCAACAACTCACTACTTTATCCACACTTGAACGTCCTATTCATAAATTAGTTGTGCTTGTAGAAAACAATTAAAATGTGTTTCAGTGGAATCACTCAAACCACTTATCTGCGTACAACATTAAAGGTAACAGTCTGATTTGAGAGGTATAAGATACCAGTTGTTTAATTGTGAAAATGACTGGATTTATTCAATGTTTGTAAAGGTATCATAAATCATAGTAATTTGGTGGGAGTGTAACTGTCCAGGGGACAGTTATTGCTTGGCCTTCTGGTTGAGTTTGTTGTTTTTGGGTGATTCTATAAATATTTTAAATAGTGTTACCAAAAATATTTATAAGCACAATAGTTAAGATGTTGAGGTGATTTGAAACTATAATGTTGGTATTGATGTTTGGTTAAAGATGTTTTGTTGTTTACGTAACATGACGGAGTATGAAACAGGTCACATGACCACAGTTTTAGTCAAGGGTTTTCACCTGAGGGATTGTGGGTCATGCAATACGGCTGCAGAGGGATATGCCAGCATTGCTACAGAGGAAAATGACACGATCTAACAAACAAAAACTACTCTGTATGGTCTGAGAGGCGCACATGGTAATAAATGTTTAAAGACATCTGTATGAATCGTGGCCTTCCTAACGTCAGACCTGAGTAGTTATAGACGCTTCATAATGAAACAGATAGATGATCCAAGCTGTGCTAAATATGGTCAGAACATTGCTGGAACATACCTTCATGTTTTTTGGGAATGTCCCTCTGTGTCTGGCCTTTGGTCCAAGGTGCATAGCTGCCTTGAAAATATTTTAGGATATTCCATTCCTATGCATCTACCCCTGTTTCTGTGCAATGATGACTCTGTTCTCAAGGATAATACCAGTCTTATACAGAAGAAAGCTATATTTGCAGGATCGACGGCTGCCAAGAAAACTATAATACACTCATGGTTTTCTCCGGACATTCCATCGGCAAAAGAGTGGCTAAGTCATTTTAGAGACATCGATCTCTTAGAAAGGTCATTGGCTGTCATACATAAAGCAAGAGTATCTACTGTGCAGGCCTAGGACACTCTCATCGGTTGTCTTTCTGACATAACATTGTTTGCTCGTATATAAGGTTTTACTGTGAATTATATTGTCTGACTGCAAGACTCTGTCATCTAATGTAACAAGCTCCCGTTGATAGGTCTACAAATGTCTTTACCCTTTTTTTGTTCTTTCTTTTGTTTTTTCCATCCTCAAGCATACAATATATGTAAATGTATACTCTTTTCTTTTTCTCCTCTTAAAGTCTTTAGCGGCAAGGCAATGGCTCTGTGTTTGTAATATATTGTTTAAAATTGTTCAATAAAAAAAAATGTCAATTTCAGTTACATTTTTCTGGTAAGTAACGAACATTTCGTTTTAGCCTTAACAGTTTATTTTTAAATTCACCGGTCCTCACACCTCCCCAGTCCAAATATGGTCGTGACGGTGACGGACATAAAGGTAAATGGCAACAGTTGTAATGTAGAAATCTATGCTTCAAACTGACTGACATCACGGTGACTAAGTCCATAATTTATATACAGTCTGTGATGTGCTTGCATCAAATCCATCTGACACACACCATTCTTGTATTTCCCTTTTAAAAGCTACTGCTGCCAATACTTCATAGTGCTGTGCCATCGTTTAGTGGAGTCAGTAACACAGGGGAGCACTTCACTCGGCTTAATAGATTGCAAAAACAAAAGCCATACTTTTCTTAAAACACAAGACAGAATATCTTGGACCATGGTGTACCCATTAATATATAGATATATATATATACTGTCAACTCAGATCACAAAGAAATCTCACTTTATTTTCTCAACCTTTGGCTTGGTTGCTGCGGAAACCTGAGGAAGACGTAATAATTGCCAAACACTTCCTCTGAGACACTGGGCCATGGCTGCTTCAGTCCGCTCAACTCCAGTCCACGTATTGGGTTCCTAATGGCTTTTACCGGCTGATGTACAAGGCAGTGGGAACAGTTTTCTAAAGAGGGCTAAAACATTAATAATTACCAGCCTAGAGGGGGTCAAGGCAGAATGGATCAGGCCATATTTAATAAAACATGTCACCACCAAGGAGACCACTCCTTCGTGCTTTCTCCATTTCTGTCATACCCATAACTAGATTTACCATCGGAGTGCGTTTTATTAATCTTTGAGCTGGTTTAGTGCATGTTGTCTGTGTAAAACGAGCTCAGCAGTCATGGCAGTTTAATGGGACTGGTGTTATCGACTTAATCCCAGGGTACAGGGGATAAATCAATAGACTATAAGATTCTGGTTTGCTTACTTTTGAACCATGATGTAAAAAAAAGATCAGTGTGATGTATAGGGGTGTAAAAGCCTTAATGCAGAGTTGTATTATGCAGGCATTTAGACAATACATGAACTTGGCACCAGACAGATCAAAGTGGTCATCATTATCCGAATGCAATGTGCAACTAGAGTAGGTCATAATTTCTAATAGAGAATATGTGGGAAGTGTATAATGTGAAAATATGGCCATATGATCTGTGATTCCACTGGAGGTCATGAACACCTATTTGGGGAGAATCTAGGTTTTGGGCTAAGTCACCTGTCGATGAAAGAGGAATTCCTGCACTTTACTGCTCACTGTACAGGTCTTGGTAAGTGCTACGGCATATAACTATTGTTAGAGCACTCACTCACACCTACGGGCAATTTAGAATCACCAATTAAACCTAAGCTGCATGTTTTTGGACAGTGGAAGGAAGCCGGAGTACCTGGAGAGAATCCATGTCCCATGTTAATCATGTCTAATGGATCTCTAAATCAAGGTTATGAACCTTTTTTTCTCAAAAAACACACACATCCAGCCTGTTTGAGCCCTCAAATTCAGCAGCAAGTTAAATGAATCTTAAATCTTCTAATAAGATGACTAATCTATCCTATCACCATCATAGGCTTTTGTACAAAGCTTAGTTGTGCCTTAACATCTGAACAGTACTACAGGAATGGTGGTGTTTTTAAAATTTGAAAACATTGCATGATTCATGCTGACTAGAATCACAAGCCCATTCACTGGCAAGAAGCAAGTGGCAACTGGTTAAAAGACTCAGGGAAAATTCATAAAGAATGGACTACATCCGCTGAGAACACCATGAATTGCGCATCACTTGCAACCAGTATCTGCTCTGTCTTAAGGACCTATTCACTAAATATATTGGGATAATTATATCACAGTATAAACACACCCATAATGTTTTGTAGCTGGGCCCAATTTGCCTCCTTTTCACACGATTGCAGTTATCCAAGTGGCTATCCTCTAGCGTATAAATGCACTTGGGCTGGGCAAGTCCTGTTATTTTCTTTTTTATAGATCAGTGTTATGCTCCCAATCCTAAAGCTAGGGAGTAACCATTAATGTTATAAAAAAAAAGTTGTACCGAGTGTAAGACAAATTCAATTGTTTATTAATATTAGGGATGTCCTGATCAGGTTTTTTGCCCCAAGTCTGAGTCTGAGTCATTTGATATTGAGTATCTGCCGGTTATAAATTGTATGTTTTAAATAGACTAGTGCAGTGCCCGTAGGAAGTATGTACTTGTATACTGGTAGCATAAGTAGGTGTGCCAATTATGGTTAAATGAGGTTGTGTTTGAAGGTTTCATTTACATAGAGGTGCACATGTGCTTGCATAGTGTACACATACAAAGTGTTTATTGGTTAAGATAAAAATGATATGATATGATTGATTGATTTTCATTGATTGATAGATATATTGTATCCTCTCATCATATTCAAAATAAACCGTATCATCCAGATTTACAGTATGTTCACTCATCACCATTCTCGGGCAGTGCTTTTCAAACTTGTTGTGCCCAAGGTAAACCTGTATTCATATTCGTGCAAAATAGACTCTATAATACGTGTTCACCACAGGTCTCACTGTGAATGTTTATGTTAGGGGGGTCTGGCAGAAGTCTTTTGCCATAAAAGCCCAAATTTGGTGGCCTCTTGCATATTTTTTATGTCACTATTCTAACCCTATTTCATGTCACACAGTAGCTGAAAATTTTGAGGATCTGACAACAAAAGCTGTTTATCGAACAGACTTAATACCACAGCTTGACTCATATACAAAAAACATATTTTGATTACTTTCATTTGGCCAGACAGGTCAACAGAAAAAATACCACCCATTAATTAAAGTCTGCATGAATGATCCATAAGTCAGTAACAATCACTAGCTTGCCTATACACCTATGAGCTACTAATGAGAGAGATTGCACTTTTTTGAAAGAACAATGGCAGAGAAGGACGGCTCATATGAAGTCAGGGCTATGCGCAAACAGTGATGCAGACGCTCGTTTGTCAAGGAGGAACGAGCGTTTGTTTTTATGGCGTTCATGTGAGAGAAGCTGGATTCGCAGGTGTATGTAGATCCAAACATCGTTAACACATAAATGGCCAATTTCTTCACGTTTGGGAATTTTTCCACATCAGTGTGCACAGTCCAAAACTTTGTGAAGCCTTCTCTCTCTTGTGCATGCTTCAGATCAGATGATGCCTGCATGTCAATGATCTCCAGTTGCACGGCGCCTTCATCAACACCAAGTTTCGCGAGTATTTCTTGCGCATTTGGGGTAATATCTGCGTCGGCAAATGGGTCCCTTACAATACGCAGCAACTCTTTGGGCATGTCAAAGTCACTGAATCTGTTTTCAAAGTTGTCTCTCAAGTTATTTAAAAAGTCGGACATTACTTGAGTGACTGTGGTCCGTGGTGACAGCTTAACAAAGCCATGGAGCGTGGGGAAATGGAGCATCCTTTCAGTGAGATCGGCGGTGAAAAGAACTAGCTTCTTTTGAAACGCAGTTAGTTTTTCAACAAGATCAACCACCATTTTATCCTTGCCCTGTAGTGCTAGATTAAGTGCATTCAAATGATGAAAGACATCGCTCAAAAAGCACATATTTGACATGAATGCATCATCCAGCATTTGAGACAGAAACGTAGCGGCTTTCTTGTGCTTGCTGTTGCGGAGAAAATGGAGTATTTCCTCCCTGAGCTCACAGACCCTCTTAAGAGCATTCCCCTTGCTTAGCCATCGCACATCATTATGTAAGAGTAAGTCATAATGCTCAGATGACATGTCGGCAAGTATTTGACGAAACAGTCTGTGTTGAAGACTGGATGTTGATCTGATGAAGTTAATGATAGACATAACTGAGTCCATTGTATTTTTCAACTCACCGCAAAGTCAAGCGCACAGTACGCTCTGGTGGAGGAGGCAGTGGAGTGATTTCATTCTCGGTGCAACAGCAGACAGTCGCGCTGCCAGTCCATTCACTCTGCCGGCCATAGACGGCGCGCCGTCCGTAACCTATATATATATATATATATATATCG
>CAFUXE010001282.1:0-12573 GCA_903364295.1 Serranus cabrilla
TGTCAGGGTGAAAGTTTTTAAAAAATGACAGAAAAACACCATAATATGACGTGTTTTGTCAAAAGTGATCGAACTTTAAAATTCCTTAAAATGCCTCAAAATGCTTAAAATGTCCCAATTTCAGTGTGTTGATACATATTAGAGCATAATCTATCCAGAAATGACAGAAAAACATCATGTTGCGAAATGGCCCAATTTTCAAAAAGTCATACTATAGCATGTTGTTTTTTTTCAGCCAAAACATAAAATGTTTTCAAAATGCACCAAATTCGCAGGATAGCTATATTAGAGTCTTTTGGTGGGTGTCAGGGTGAAACTTTTTGAAAAAGGACAGAAAAACACCATATTAAGTGCCCGAGCACCGACGGTGCGAGGACCTATTTAAATTGAAGGAATTATTATTCCTTTCCCAAAATCGCTAAGTTGGAGGCTTTATCATATCCAAAAACTCACCAAACTTTGCACATGCATCAATCTCTGATGAAATTTACGTATTTTAATATTCTCAAATATGGCCGTGGCAAAATGGCTCAGTAGCGCCCCCTAGAACGTGAAAATGGAGCGGCACGTATCGTGGATCGAGAGGCCTGGTGTGGCCAGCTGCCCCGACTGCTCCACTCTGCTCGGGCCCGTTCATCGCTGCTTGCAGCTTTAATTTCTAATTGCTACTGTTGATGTCTCACGTCCATATACGTCTGTATACACTTCTGTCTACTTAAAAGTTCGTTTTTTTTGTTTCTGCAATTTTGTAGAAACTTAGTTCTTGGTTCTTTAAGCCTTTGCTAGTACATCCTACCATGCAGCAGACTTTTATTTGTGGACCCTTTTCTGTTGTTTGCTAGCAGACGAAAATTGACGAGAATTCAGTGCAAAGTCAATGGAGAGAGATTGATTTTTTCCTCCCCAGAGAGGATGGGGCTTAAATGTGCTTTGTTTCTATTATTTCAGTCGACCAAGATATCCATTGGTTGACTCCAATCCCACTGTGGTAGTCAGGCAGGTCGGGTTAATTCAAGAAACATAACATCGATGCAGCCATGTGGCAGCCACAATGGCAGCTGCTCACTGTCTGAGAGCACCTATATAAACCTCAAATATTCATAGACGCATCACCTTTGAATTCAAACAGCTAATGTCACTGTGGCACTGTTGTAACCTCACTGTGAAAACAGTAAAAATAAACGTCTGTCTCTCCACAGATGAGCTGGTTCAGGGGCTGGAAGATCAACCGTAAAGACGGTAATGCCTCAGGAACCACACTGCTGGAGGCTCTGGATGCCATCCAGCCTCCGTCGCGCCCCACTGACAAGCCCCTCCGCCTGCCTCTGCAGGACGTCTACAAGATTGGAGGTAAGGATGGTGTTGCTGTGGGTGTCTGTCAAGGTGATAGCTGGTAGAACAAAGTTGAAATACATCCTTAAGTAAAATTAAATAAGTCCTTTTTAAGTGTCACTGGTACCAAATCATATGTTGAGTGTATTTTGGGAATCAGAACACCTTGTGACAAAAAGAGAAGAACTGAATTAGGTCTGGAAAGAATTCCCACTGGCTCAAAGTGGGTGTCTGTCCTTTTGTCCTTTTATAGAAATGCCCATGAAGCTCGAGGTGTCAGTTAAATTCATGTAGTTGTTTTACAGGGAGTAGTTTAAACAGATTCATAAAGTTGCTAATGTTCCTCTCTGCCAGGCATTGGGACGGTTCCAGTGGGACGAGTTGAGACAGGGATCCTAAAACCTGCCATGGTGGTGACCTTTGCCCCTGTCAACGTTACCACCGAGGTCAAGTCTGTGGAGATGCACCACGAGGCCCTGAACGAGGCACTGCCTGGCGACAACGTGGGCTTTAACGTCAAGAATGTGTCCGTCAAGGATATTCGCCGTGGCAACGTGGCTGGAGACAGCAGGAACGACCCACCACAGGAGGCAGCCAGCTTCACCGCTCAGGTTAGCGTACACGTTTAGCTTTGCAAAGGATACTACTGCTGCAAAAAATCAACATCTAAATGAGTTTCTGCTGTTGCCCAGGTGATCATCCTGAACCACCCTGGTCAGATCAGTGCTGGCTATGCTCCTGTGCTGGACTGCCACACCGCACACATCGCGTGTAAATTTGCAGAGCTCAAGGAAAAGATTGACCGTCGCTCTGGTAAGAAGCTGGAAGATAACCCAAAGTCCCTGAAGTCTGGAGATGCTGCCATTGTGGACATGATCCCCGGCAAGCCCATGTGTGTGGAGAGCTTCTCTGAGTACCCACCACTTGGTAAGTCACTTTCCCCACTGCAGGATTCCTGCATTTTGGGGGCGGGGGCGGGGTTCTTTTTGTGTGAATCCATAAAAGTAGGTCAAGTAGAGATAGGAATCCTGGCCTTTTTTTTTAATGAAAATCCTGCATAATATACCTAAGCTTCATCTGAAAGGGACCCCAAAAATAAT
Organism: Serranus cabrilla; assembly: GCA_903364295.1. Classification (NCBI taxonomy): domain Eukaryota; kingdom Metazoa; phylum Chordata; class Actinopteri; order Perciformes; family Serranidae; genus Serranus; species Serranus cabrilla. The sequence goes on from CAFUXE010001282.1 coordinate 2,433, forward strand.
TGTTGTGCTACATTCTAGCACTACAAGTAAGAGGAAAAATACATATTTTTTTTTATTTTGGGGTAAAGATTCCCTTTATCCTCACTAATAGATGGTTTAACTCAGGGATAACTAATGTATTTCATCATCCCTCCTCAGGGAGGTTTGCGGTCCGTGACATGCGTCAGACGGTGGCGGTGGGAGTGATAAAGGGCGTGGAAAAGAAAACCCTCACCAGTGGTAAGGTCACCAAGTCCGCACAGAAGGCACAGAAGGTCAAATGAACGTTGTTCTGGGCTGCTGCCCCAAACGCTCTCCATGGCCGAGGACGCACAAGCACCCTGCACCTTCTGCACACCATAGTCAGCGTCTGGTCTATTATCACAATGCATCGCAAAAGTAGGAGAAGGAAAAAAATAAGTGATTAACACGTTACCATACTGTTGTATGTAGGTTCCATTTTCACTCAGGTTGTGGCAGAATATATTTGCTTTACAGGCTTAGGGTGGTGTGCTGTATTTAGAATAAAGCTGCTCACTGATGTCAGCTGCTTTGCATTAGTAATAAGGTAGACATGTTCTGTTTACAGGTCTGTGTTGAAGTAATGCTCTGCGTTCTAGCTTTATAAGAGATATGCTAACTAGCCACAGGTAGATTGGCTGATTGCATGTTTCCTGTTTGCACCTTAGAGAAACAAGCTTCAGAAACTTTGTCTTTTACCTGGAATCATCATGCCTAGCACTCTGCTCGACTTAAGCTTGCAGTAGCTCTGTTAAATGTTGGTTAGTTCATGCACTGTCATCACTGTTGTTTGTGAGCACGTTCATTAAAGATGTTTAAACAGAATGTCTTTGTTGCTGATTTCATTTCTACTGGAAGCGAGGAGTGAGTGCCACATTTACATTCAGCCAACCAATCTTCCACTAACATAATTGTAATCTACATAGACAGCTGTTAAAGTCACACAGATATCCTGCTGTATATGCATTGAACTTGTTTTCAAGGTTCATTGATTGATGAAGGGCAGTCTGTCCGTCTATCGGTGGAGTGGACAGCAGCTGTCTTTCAACTGGCTGACTCACTGACAGCAGAAATGTACCAAAAGAGTTTTAATGTCAGCTCCATGGTAAGAAATCAGAAGTATTGGTATGTATTGATTCAATCATTTTATATCCCCGCCCACTTTAGTGAGAGAGGGAAATCTGCCTTCAGTGAAACAGGAAGCTCACAGACATGACGTTTTCAAAACACATAAAGTAGGATATTTGTATGTGCTGTATATGCATATTACACTTCACTAAATGTGACACAAAGAGACTTAAGTGAATGATGATGACAAAACAAAAAGCAAACTCTTCACAGATTTTCCTTTATTGATGAATGAGAGTAAACGTTCACTTGCATTTTCATTACATTACAGGCTTCATAAATCTAACTGAGATTATTACGAGTGTCTAAATATGTGCACATAATTTAAATAAATTAAAAGACACGAGACAGAATGTTGACATGTCAAAAGGCCCGTTTTATGCCCAGTAGCAAAATTATCTCAGAATGAAAAAAATGTAAAATGTCAGAAAATTTACAAGGAGATAAAATGAAGACCTTGCAACCGTTTCTGTTCAGAGGAACCTAATGCACTTTTCAGGTAATTGTAGATATGAAGATGAATATGTACCACAAAAGCAAGGCACCAATATACTGTATGCACTGCACATTTTGAGGTTGTCTGTACTTCCATTGCAACCAGGTTGAACCATAAATAGTGATTTGTCTTAACGACAGGGCATTCATTCTCAGTTATAGATAGGTTTGGATATGACAACCTCTTCATGCAAAATATACTTGAATATCTGAAAGTAAAATCTTGAATGCAAACTGACCCCAAGCCTCCTTCACATATATTCTGGCCTTTGATAATGGGTCTTCACTGAGGTACTGCTAGCAATTGAATGAAAACTAGCTAGGTAATTATTCACCACTGAGGCTTTGGATGCTTTTTGGGTAATATTTACCTGCAGCATGTGGCGCTACAACTATTCACCTGATTCTGTAACATGCAACAGGAATACATTCTGCAGAGTCTGCTTTCAAGAAGCAAAAATAACCCCACATTACACTGTATGAAAAAAAAACATTGGCCAGGATTTAATAAGATTTTTTTTCATGTAAAAACATTGTGGCAAAATGCCAAATGCAATACAAAGTTGGACCTGTGAACATTTCTTTCAATGTATCTAGTTCCGAACCAAAACAAAGTGCTTTGCTAAAACACGTATTCTGACAAAACAACAAAAATGTTTTTTAAACCAAGATATGACATTCAAAATGTGCTTCAATCCATGGCTGTCATCAGCTGGAAAACCAACCAGCTGGTGCATAATTGATCTGAAAATCAGCAACAGCTGCTCCTTGTTCCTCCCCTCTGAACTGTACCTAAAATCCTCCACAGCATAAAGGACACGGAGAGTTAGCTGTGTGCGTATTCATGTGTGTACATGCATGTACAGTATGTGCTTTGAACATGGTGCACCTCCTACATGAGCTGACTCTCATCAGAAGTGACATTGAGTGTTGCAACACTAAAATGATTCTCTTTTCTGTCTGGTCTCTCTTCTACTCTTCATTAATAAGTAATGGTTGTCAAAGAGCTCCACAATGATAATACTCTGACAAAAGAAATTAAAGGACCAGTGACCCATGTTTGGCCAATTTACTACAAGTCACTTGGACAATACGTGCTGTGTTTTAGAAGTTTGGATGTATTTTGTCTGTTGGTTTTGGCAATATGACGTAAATCAGTGAGCAGACTTTTCAAATGAGATTTTTCTTCCAGAAATTCAAGTAATTTTGTCTGTAGAGGCTTGTAGAAACTATATTTTAAGCTGCATAACCACAATGATCATGTGATGTTGGCAAAAATGACCTGATAATCACTCTGATAAATTCCTTAATATTTCAAGAGTCTGCCAACTGATTTCGTTTTCCTGCCTGAAATTGGAGAAAGAATACTTTTAAAATCTAAAACTGTCTAAAACGGTCCTAGTTTTTGAAATAGTCAGTTAAATGTAATGGTAAAGTTGGGCTGGGGCAAACATTTTTAAACCAGTTTGATATAAAGCCAAACACCGGACCAGACCAGTGTACCGAATTTTACCACTTGGTGTCCCACTTGAGCAGCTACTCTGGAGTGGAACATAAAGACACTGAGAACAGAAAGCTGGTATGCCAACTGCAGAAGAAGCAGAGCGAGAGCTTCACCTGGCTGTCCAATAATGTTTCAGATTGGTGCAGACTAACTCTCATCAACACAAAACGTAACTGCACATGGTCTGTCAGACACAAGTGGCAAGGTTAGTCATTTCTTAAACAATATATTATTGTTAATCAAGCTGTCATATTGCGCTATGTCTGTCTTCTAAGAGAGCATCTCTTTCTCTCTCATTTTCTGTGTTGTCTGTGAACATGTGCAATACAGCCAATGGACATAATTAACAGTGTCACAAAAACAAAGCATACTGGTTTCCAGATCTACTCTGAATTTACTATGTGTTGGATTTATTGCTGTGATGCTGTTGGCACAGGTTGCTGAAGTAGGCAGTTTTATGATTTGCCAGAAAGTGTCATAATAACAAACGCCGGTGCCTGCATGAATCAAACTGGTTAGTAGATGGATAGTCATTTTTATGAATTAAGGATATAAACATAAAAATGCGCAGGATGTTATGGAAGTAAAATAGAAATAGTGACATGAAATGAAAACGAAAAGTTTGGCAATGGTGACGTTCACTCAATATGAAAGTCTGTCATGTGATTGGATAGACACGAAATGCATCTTGTGTATGTGGGGACATTTAAGGACAGTGTGTAGGATTTAGGGGATCTATTTGCTGAAACAGAATATACAATCCCGATTCCAAAGAAGTTTATGACGCTGTGTAAAGCATAAATGAATGCATCAAATTCTATGATGCAAACAAAAACTTAAAATAAGGGCTTATCAGTTTAAACATGAACCTCTTTAAACCCACCTGCCAGGGATAAGAGGCAGGAGAAGGGTTAGGAAAAGACAAAACAAATCTGAAAACAGAAGGAGGGCCAAAGGCCAAAATGCATTTATGAAACTTCATTTTAAAGGTAACTTCCTCTAGTTCCTGCAGCTGTACTTGCACATGCCTGAAATACAACTGACACATCAGTTTAGTCTTGGTCTAACCCGACCTTACCTGCCAGTGGGGCAGGTGGGTTTAAGACATTTTCTCACAAAGGAATAGAAAATTATCACATTCAATTTTATTTACATTTTAGACAAAGTCCCCAAAGCTTTGGAATCGGGGTCATACTATTCATTACTATAATTTAATTTGTGTATAATTGCCTGAAAGAAAGGATGATCAGGTTTTGTAAACTAAAAGAATGAACCGCTCATATCACTGGTGGTACAGAATGGACAAATCAAACATTGGCTCTAGAGAGGTCCATTTGCATTTTACAGTACCTGAAGGCCACTGCAGATTCTCTCCATGCTTAGAAAGGGAGGAGTTAGCAGGATATTCAATTGGTTGCAATCTGCAAAATCACAGCTAGATGTCACTTAATCCTCCACACTGTGAGCATTAAGTCCCATTTTTCATTTCTGATAAAAGCTGTGAGTGGTATCCTCAGAGGGATTTTTCAAGTGTGTGTTGTCCATGCCTTCTTTAAATATAAACTGTATCTTGCTAATCTCAGTACCTTTGACTGAAAACATGCAGTGCTCGTGCTCTGTCTCAAGGTCACATATCAACCAACCGTCTTTCAGGACCGAGTTTAGTTGGCTTTGTTTAATGGCAAAGTCTCAGGTTTTCGGGAGTCTGTGCTCCTGTCGTACAAGTTCTATCTCAGTTTTTGTCAATCACACTTACAAACTAACAGTAACTCATGCAATGATATGCCACATGTGATCATCCTCTATGAAAATACTGTGATTCTTATCAAACGGATCAACATGAAAATAAACAAAAACAATTCCCACTTTTATAATCCCACCCTCCCATTCCCCTCCAAAAAGGATAAAAACCGTCTCTGTGAGGTGACATTTGCGTTCCTTCTTAATATGTGGGCTAGTTTATTTTAGCCGCACGTGCGGCATGTTGAGCAATTCTGTGTTGCCAGCAGAGGGTGACGATGTGTGACCGCTGGCTGGGCTACGGTTAGAGCCTCGGGACCCTGCCCCCGCTCTGCCCTCTGTCCTCAGGAGCTCAGAGGAGTAGGTGTGCGCCTCAGCAGTCCCAAGTGACAGGAAGTCGAATCCCTGCGCCTCAAGGTCCCTGTCGCTGATAAAGAGGTCCTCGTCACCCCATCCTCCTCCACCACTCCTGCCTATACCACCACCACCTCCTTCTCCCCCAGGGTCTTGGCTACAGCTGTGAAAGCCAATCGGGGAGTCACTGCTTGTGCTGGGGCTTGGAGATGAGAGGCTGTGGCTGGGGTGGGCATCCTGGACAGTCCCTGGGGCTGCTTGCATCAGGTCCTGCACTGACATGGACTTGCCTAAGCCTCTGTCCATCTGGCTGGGGCCAGAGCAGCAGCCCAGGGCCGGGGGCACCAGGGGCTGCAGCTCCAGGCTCATGTGTCTCCTCCAGGAGCCCTCATCCTTAGTATTTAGCCTGCCATTGCTGTTGGTGTTACCCTGTAGTTTCTGCCCCAGTCTGCCCAGCTCTAATCCAAGGCCAAGGTCATCCCCAGCACTGCTGTCCTCCATCTGCATCCCTAAACCTCCACAAAAGTCCTCCATGTCAGGGGACACTTCTGTGGATGTTGCCCGTGGCAAGTTGCTCAGGCCCCCACTTCGATTAGGAGGCGGCGGTGGTGGAAGCCTCGCCAGAAAAGGAAACCCTCCATCTCCAACTCCTCCACCCCTACAACTGCTGATACTATTTGGGGTAAGGATGGGTGGAGAGCTCCCCACAGCCTCATCAGTTCCACTTTCAGGTGTGACGGCCTGAGTCTGGGGATGATGATGGTGGGGGTGATGAGGATGGCGACGGTGGTGATGATGGTGGTGATGAGGCAGCGGTGACGGGCTGAAAGAGGAGGATCCGAGGCCAGGGGAAGAGGAGGCATTGAGATTGAGGTTGAGCTCGTTGGGTGGTGCCAGGATGAGATGGAGTCCTCCCTGGGAGAGCTGGGAGCTGGTGGAGGAGTGTGTGACACAGCTACCAGGCGGAGGCCCTCCGCTGCTGCTGACCTGTGTAGAGCAGGACAGATCCTTGCCGAAAACTGGAGAGTGATAGTCAGAGGTTTGCTCCAACTCGAACAGGGGCAGAGAGGAGAGTGTGAGGGCGGAAGATGAGCCTTTGCGCAAAACCTGGCGATAGATGTCGAGCAGTGAGTCGAGCTTTGACTCAATCGACTGGACCTGTGAGGAGAGAAAGGAAGGATGAGAGTGAGGAGTGCAGAGAATGTTTGTATGTGATTATGACATTTTTTCAATCATTCTTGTGGCATCTTAAACTGCTTAACTGAACGTAAGGAAAATGTTTACTGAGGTAATAAATCAAGTGAGAAGTAGTGTCATTTTCTCATAGACTTCTATACAGTCAAACATCTTATTGCAGCCAGTGGGCTTGCCCCCTGCTTGCCCCAAGAATTAATTCAGGTTTAAAGAACCCTGACTTAACATTTGGGAGATTGGGAGAAGAGATATTAATCATGTATTAAGCAAGTTCCTTTTTTGTTGAAGTCAAAATAACATCCTACCATTTCTTGAAAAAACAACATTGAGAAATATTGTTGCAACAGTGATGTGACTACATTTGTTGCTTTATCAATGTCACTGAACTCGTATCACTTTCAAGGAATGTAAATGTTCCTCAGTTCACTGTTAGACAACTGTACAGAACATAGAGTTGAAAAGGAGATCTAACATACAACAGTAAATAAAAGAAACACTTTACTTTTATTTTTTCTCATTTTTTTGATGACTTTATGACTTTTTTCCCCCCAGATTTTGGAAAGCTCATAAAATGGTGTTTTTCCTTCTCTTATCAAATGATTATATCCTGACACGTGTCAATAGACTCTAAAGAAGCTATTCTATGAATTTGGGGCATTTTAAAATTGTATGACCTTCTTATGGAAAAAAAAATCGACATACTATAGTATGACTTTCTTTGTCCAGATTTTGGAAAGCTCATAATTGGTGTTTTTCTGTTGTTATTGGAAAAAACTCTACTACTACATGTATCAATAGAGAACAAGACCATTTTAAGCATTTTTAAGCATTTTAAAATTTCAACATTTCAACAACAATTTAAACAAAGACGACATGCTATAGTCTGACTTTTTTCCAGTTTTTGGAAAGCTCATAAAATTGTGTTTTTCACTCTCTTATCAAAAGATTATATCCTGACACGTGTCAGCAGACTAATAAAGCTATTCTATGAATTTGGGGCATTTTAAAATTGTTTTACCTTTTCATGGAAAAAAATCGACATACTATAGTATGACTTTTTTTGTCCAGATTTTGGAAAGCTCATAATTGGTGTTTTTCTGTTGGTATTGGAAAAACTCTACTACTACACGTATCAACAGAGTATAATAAGACCATTTTAAGCATTTTAAGCATTTTAAAATTTCAAATTTTTTGACAAAAATCGACATACTATAGTATGACTTTTTTCCAGATTTTGGAAAACTCATAAAACTGTGTTTTCTGTGTCTTTTTAAAAGATTATACCATAACAAGTGTTTACAGACTCTAATAAAGGTATTCTATGAATTTGGGGCATTTTTACATTTCTTTCACCTTTTCATGGAAAAAAATCGACATACTAGTTTTTGGAAAGCTCATAAAATGGTGTTTTCTGTGTCTTTTTAAAAGATTATACCATAACAAGTGTCAGTGGTGTGCACAGGGGGGGCAGTGGCCCACCTTCAAGACCCAATTGTTGAAAAACACACTCTAAAGTGCCCTCTTGGGAGGCAAAATGCGCCTAAAGTGCCCTCTTTAGTGGTGACAACATACTGATGTGCCCTTTTTTCTTTTCGACCCTGCCTTTCAAAAAGTCTGTGCACGCCACTGGTGCCAGATGTCATTGAGGTGAGCAGTTGCCCATTCAACTCTGTTATGATGAAAGACTGCAGCCAGGTCTGTCAGTGTGCATATGAGCTTCCCGGAGACAGTTTGCGCATAATTTCTGTAGTTGTGCAAACCAACTGTTGCATCAGCTGTGCAGGTGGCTGGTCTCAGAGGATCATGCAAAAGAAGAAGCCAGATGTGAAGATCCTGGGCTGACTAACAGCTATGGTGGAAGTCCCTGCAATCCGCATGAAAATGGCACACAACTGCATCAATTCCGTTGTGTGGGAAAACTAAATATCTTAGAGTGGCCTTTTATTGTTACCAGGCTAACGCACACTTGTATACTAATTATGCTCAGCATCTTGATATGCCACACCTGTCAGGTGGATAGATTGTCTTGACAGAGAAGTGCTCACTGATACTTTTTTTTAAACAAATTTGTTAAAAAGCTGTTTTCTGTGTGCTTTTTTTTATTTTCTATTTATTTAACTTTGGAGAGAGGCAGGCTTCCAACTCTGTACTTAACACATACATGCCACTGTTATTGTTCTTTTAATGCAACTCTTTAGTATAAAAATAAGTCTATAAAAACTCACTGGTTTACCCTTTTAATCCCCATCTGTTGTTTTACTGATCACATAACGTGTTACAAGATATTTAATCCTCATGATTTCAAAGCCCCTTCCTGAAGTAACAATCCTGACAATTGCTTTAATGCATAAATTTGGCGGTTCATGTCTGGTGGTTGATTATCGCATATTTTTGCAGATTAGCTCTCATAAGGGCTCCGTGGATATTAAAAAACTCTGACCAGTAGGGAGGAACAATAGGAAGTTGGCCTAAGGAAAGAGGGTATGGAGTTGTGGATAGGCTTTTGATTGGGCTCAAATGTGCAGCAAAAAAAAAACATATTGGTTGTGAATTATTAAACAAGATTCAAACAAGAGGCGGAACACGGACCTGCCGCTCCACCTTACAGACGCGACCCAGCATGCTCATGTCCTCTAAAATATCCCCGTCAGATAGCAGCTTCTCACGAATCTTCTTATCGAGAGGAATCTGGCCTTTCCCGAGGATTTGGTCCACTCTGGAACACACACACACACACGCACACGCACACACACACACACGCACACACACACACACACATACAAGCACATGCAAACACAATAAGACATTAATGACAGAAAGAAAAAAGTGACAGTAGAATTAAGCGAGGCAGCCCACAGAAAGGAAGAAAGGTTGAAATTGCAACAGAATTACAGATTACCATAAGCACACTTTCTTTTCCAACAAATACAGGCAGAGAGATTAGACTTCCTCACTGGATGAGAAAACATTACCAAACATCAAGATGGCATGTAAGTGAATATGTTTCTTGTGTATCAAAAACATGTAAGGGTTTGCTTTATCCGATTCTGATGAATACTTTATTCCTTCAGTTTTATAGCTATCATGTAATTCAGTTTCTTTGTCTCCTTTGTCACTTATAGAGACACTATTCGTGCTCAATCCAGTGAGGTTCAGTCTGGTTAATAAAGTCCCTTTGTTAATGAGCAGGGTTAACTTCAGCATAGGACATACAATGCACTTATAACACCACCAACATTTTGGAGAAATAAATGATTAAAAACACCAAACTAAATTTAAATCTAAAAGTGTGTCTTTCTGTAATGTATGTTTTATGGAATATATGTGGTCATAACAGACAAATGCACTGTGACAAAAAGTTTTTCAATCAAGCAAATAATTATGTATGCTTTTTGTGAGCCAACACTAATCAAGTTTTAATCCAAATGTAGCGCAAATGTATACTTTCAGAAAACAAGCAAATAATAATAGACATTTATTATGGCAAATATTAGGAATCGCTAGCATGGAGATAAACAATTGGTGGTGCTTATTTTCCAATCAAGTGCCATTGAAACCACTGCAGAAGTGGAGGAAGAAGAAGAAGAGGAAGTCCATGAAAGTCCGATCTCACTGTACACAGCATGAACTGCATGCAACAGTTTCAACTTACAGTCAACACCAGCAGGGGGCAGTGTTACTGCAGCAATAGCAGGTCAGGAAACAGCTGTTTTTATGTGGATGAAT